>CM038679.1:5450928-5983161 GCA_021605205.1 Aegilops longissima
AAACTATCCTTGGAGTAAATAAGGACATGTTTCTCGATTATGGAGGTGATAAAGAGTTCGACGAAGGGTTACGCCGATGCAAGCTTTAACACCTATCCGAGTGACTCGAGTAGCAAACCGGATACGATAGTGGAGCAACCATTTGGAATAGCTCCAAGTGGAGCGTGGAAGCAGCGTTTACAATATGACCTAGAAATTTGCAAAGCACACACGGATCTGAAAGGTTCGCACCGCTGACTAAAACCTCTCTCACAAGCAAAACATGATCAAACCTCGTAACTCATTGAGTCTTAATCACATGATGATGTGAACTAGTTTAATGACACTAGTAAACTCTTTGGATGTTGGCCACATGGCGATGTGACCTATCAGTGTTAATCACATGACAATGTGGACTAGATTATTGACTCTAGTGCAAGTGGAAGACTGTTGGAAATATGCCCTAGAGGCAATAATAAATTAGTTATTATTATATTTCCTTGTTCATGATAATCGTTTATTATCCATGCTATAATTGTATTGATAGGAAACTCAGATACATGTGTGGGTACATAGACAACACCATGTCCCTAGTAAGCCTCTAGTTGACTAGCTCGTTGATCAATAGATGGTTACGGTTTCCTAACCATGGACATTGGATGTCATTGATAACGGATCACATCATTAGTAGAATGATGTGATGGACAAGACCCAATACTAAGCCTAGCACAAAGATCGTAGTTCAGTATGCTAAAGCTTTTCTAATGTCAAGTATCTTTTCCTTAGACCATGAGATTGTGCAACTCCGGATACCGTAGGAATGCTTTGGGTGTACCAAACGCCTCAACGAATCGGGTGACTATAAAGGTGCACTACAGGTATCTCCGAAAGTGTCTGTTGGGTTGGCACGAATCGAGACTGGATTTGTCACTCCGTAAACGGAGAGGTATCTCTGGGCCCACTCGGTAGGACATCATCATAATGTGCACAATGTGACCAAGGGGTTGATCACGGGATGATGTGTTACGGAACGAGTAAAGAGACTTGCCGGTAACGAGATTGAACAAGGTATCGGGATACCGACGATCGAATCTCGGGCAAGTACAATACCGCTAGACAAAGGGAATTGTATACGGGATCAATTGAGTCCTTGACATCATGGTTCATCCGATGAGATCATCGTGGAACATGTGGGAGCCAACATGGGTATCCAGATCCCGCTGTTGGTTATTGACCGGAGAACGTCTCGGTCATGTCTACATGTCTCCGAACCCGTAGGGTCTACACGCTTAAGGTTCGATGACGCTAGGGTTATAAAGGAAGTTTTATGTGGTTACCGAATGTTGTTTGAGTCCGGATGAGATCCCGGACGTCACGAGGAGTTCCGGAATGGTCCGGAGGTAAAGATTTATATATGGAAAGTTGTTGTTGGGTTCCGGAAAAGTTCGGGTTTTTTGGTATTGTACCGGGAAGCTTCTGAAGGTTCCGGAGGATTCGGAGGGGTCCGGAGGTCCGGAAATAGTTCCACCACGTCCAATACAGTAGCATGGGCTGTAGGGGCGCCCTAGCCTTAATGGGCCAGGGGCACCAGCCCCCAAGGCCCATGCGCATGGGAGGGGGAAACCCTAAGGGGAGGGCCTCCACTTGACTTGGGAGGCACTCCTCCCTCTTGGCCGCCCCAAGTCCCATCTAGGGCTGGCCGCACCCCTTGGGGTGGAAACCCTAAAGGGGCGCAGCCCCTTTCCCTATATATACTTGAGGTTTTGGGCTGCCCAACACACATGAGAACTTCTCCTCTTGGTGCAGCCCTGCCTCTCCTCCTCCTCCTCTCCCTTGGTGCTTGGCGAAGCCCTGCGGGATTGCCACGCTTCTCCACCACCACCACGCCGTTGTGTTGCTGCTGGGTGGAGTCTTCCTCAACCTCTCCCTCTCTCCTTGTTGGATCAAGGCGTGGGAGACGTCACCGGGCTATACGTGTGTTGAACGTGGAGGTGCCGTCCGTTCGGCACTAGGATCTCCGGTGATTTGGATCACGACGAGTATGACTCCTTCAACCCCGTTCTCATGAACGCTTCCGCTTAGCGATCTACAAGGGTATGTAGATGCACTCTCCTTCCCTCGTTGCTAGTTTCTCCATAGATAGATCTTGGTGACACGTAGGAAAATTTTGAATTTCTGCTACGTTCCCCAACACTAAGCTGCATCCCTTCTTGAATATCTTGAAGACAAGTCCAGAAGCTAGTTTCTGTTGTGTGAGCATCTACAAAAGTAGACAAACGTCAACAATATTTCAGCAAGAGAAAATATTAATGAAGTGCACCAACAGTGGGGGAGGGGGAGAAAGAGGTCACCTTGGCAACATAATCACGGTGGCGAGGTTGAGCAGCCTGGTAGTGGTGGGCATCCTCCTTACCCAAATCAGATCGGACGGGAGCATCTCCCTCTCCTCCATGGCCCCCAAACTACACCTACAGATGGGATGCACGCATCAGATGAAGAAAACAGGAAGAAGAAAGAGAAGGTGGTGAGGGGATTCATGCCATACCACTCCATGGCGAGGTCCTCGGTCGACAATGGTTTAGGGGGCGCGGAAGGAGGGAGCTTCCATGGCTGGGGCTGCTCGCAGGTGGGAGCTCTGCCGCTGCGTGGTCGTGGAGGAGGAGTGGCTAGCTCGAGGACGACGGTCGGTAGTCGGCGGCGGTTGGTTGGGTGGAGTAGGCAGGGGCGGATCTGCACGCGGCCTAACGGGAACGAGATCGAGAAGGGGAGAGGGTGGGGCGGCAGCGGCGCGGCGCCGGCGCCGATGGGAGACAGTCCGGGGTGTGGGAGAGGAGGCCGTCGCCCTCGTCGGTCGTCGTCGTCGGCGGCGGCGGCAGGGTTGTGGTTGAGGGGAGTGAATCGGGAGCGGCGGCGCAGAGCGAGTCGCGAGAGAGGGGAGGAGGAAGAGGTTGGGTCCTCGTTGGTTTGGGTCTCCGTTGGTTGGTTGGTGGTTGCATAGGATTTGTTTTCATTTTCATTTCAACTCTGTGACCGCCAACTCTGTGTCTCTGTGAGCGCGCGCACCCGTCCGTCCAAAACATTCAAGAAAGACCGGGAAGTGAGCGCGGGGAAGCAGGATATTTTCGGGGCTGTGAGCACGGGAGTGGCCAAATTTCTTCCTGCGTTCTGATTGGTTAACCCGGTCCTCTCACGGATTGCCCTTATGGCGCCAATCTCAGCCGTCCATCCTTTCTTGATCCGACGACACAGACCCCATGTCACGCGGATCACGCCCAGTCAAACCCGTTAATCCATTCACCGTCTGCATCACCCCGGCCTAAAGTGCCTTAATTGGTTATCACAAAATTGGTAAAAAGAATAATCATACGAGATTTGGTTAAGAGCATCACATAGAATTTTCATACCCAATCATTGTGATAGATTTGGTTCATAAACCGGCATGTCACATGCCCACCGTGAATAACAATTAATGATGTTTCATCAACGTCTCGCGTTTATGTATGTTTGTACACGACAACGTATGGGTATTTGGCTAGCTTTTTGTACTTGCAACCTCTAGCTCGGATTTTTTTCATGTGGGACCCACTCATCAGTGTGTTACCATCTACTTCCTCCGTCCCGTAATATAAGAGCATTTTTGACACTACACTGGCGCCAAAAACAATGTTACATTACGGGATGGAGGAAGTATTTATTTTCTCCCATACATGAAAATACCAAGTGCGTCTTGTCGGAGTGGCCCTTGAGTCTGCAATACCCCAGCACCGACAACCTTGTCCGCACGGACATCCAACCAATCCATCTACCGTGTCGCGCTCTCGAAGCTTTCTGTTGTCTATTGAGCCATCTCTTTGGGTCAGGTGATTAGCTATCGACGCTAGTGGACAATGGCCATACTATGGAAGTGAATAAACATGCCCAACCCAACACCACACATAAAATAACGACTTGACTCAAATCCGGCTTACTAGTAGTATGATTTTGAGAAATGCTAGTTACTAAACACTGTTTATTTTGTGCCTTCAATGTACTTGACAATTCTTTTCATGAGAACACCAGGACAACCGCTAAAAAGAAAGTAGAAACTATTATAAGATTTGGTTCATGTTTGCTTGGCTAGGCTTCGCTTGACACGACTATCTCCGGACGACGGTGGGCGGTTGAATCATGGTGCCTTGGCTCTAGTTAGTAGATAGGTAGGGATTTAGCCCTCACAGGGGCATCACTCATAAGGATGGTTGTGTTTCTTATTCGAGTCAGTCTTTCGGGCCTACGATCCTTCTCTGGTTCGACCGTCGGGACATCGTAGATTCCTGCGAGCTCCTCGGGGCGCATGAGGTTAGTGTTTGTCACCATGCATGTGCAATGGCGAGATTCAAGGTCAAGCTCTTCAGATCGATCCAAGGATTAAACAACGACGATTGTGGCTCCAGGGCGCTAGTCCTTAGGGGCACATGCATGAAGACTTTTCGACGGTCACCGATAAGGTCAGAGCGGCTCTAGTATAAGAGCGGTGCATGGCAGGCGCGCCCGGTCCGTCCCGCCGACGTCAATTGTCGTTTGGTGGTCCATGGACCCGATGTTATATTTATTATGTTTGAGATGTTTTGGTACTTCCGATGAATCTTTTATAATAGATTTTATGTCTTTGCAAAAAAATGTTTACCCGACTCCTAAAAAGATAGAAACTTTGCATCGCCTTGTTGTCTACGGCCCCCAAAAACATATATAGAAACGGGTGGTGCACATCCCGTTCATGGCAGGCGACCATGGCAAGATAGCCCGGTCATGGTAGCACATCCCGCGAGGACGGCGGATGGGTCCTCTTCCATCGTGCTTTGCTGCATGACGCCGACACGAAGTAGCGGGCCTATCTATTCTATCGTCCCTTGCCGATGCAGAATGAATTGAGTGGGGCAATTTGGACGCGGACGACAAGTGTAACCGCGAGATGCTTGGGTTTTGTTGAGCTGTCCATGCAGGGGCTGGCATGGTTGATGGAATGAAACGCTACGTACCCAGGACAAGTAAGACGACACGACTGATCAATTGACCAAGACGGCGTCTGGCATCGTGAACGTTGAAGGCTTGAAGGTCGTCGTCGCGTCGTCAGTGCATGGCGCGACGAGAAGCACGCCCTGACGGACGAGTGGACGTCGTGCGTCCCAATGCATGCACTCGATGAGGGTTGGTTCGGAGGCCGGGCGTGGCGCCGACAACGTGCACGCACGCACGCACGCATGAAAAGAAGATTTTCCTTTTTCTTTTAAATTTATGCATGCATGGGTGGTACGTGAAGCTATTAGCTACTAGCTAGGATGATATGATGAAGACCTTGAAGCTCTTGACACGCTCGGGCACGTCTGGTCCACCCCGACCCCACAAAATATGTTCCCCTTTGCTTCAATCCGTCAACGCCCGAGCATCGGCGACCATGTCCAACACCGGCAGCCACCCCGACAGCCTCGACGACGACGACTAGGACTCCTTGGATGTGCACTCTGAAACCGGAGGCGCGCGTAGTGGATGTGCACTCTAGTGGCCGCTCCCCCGACGTCGTGGATGTGCACTCTGAAATCGGAGGAGCGCGTCGCCCAGATCATCTGCCTTGGTGTCTTTGGCCTTAAAGAATCCCCAGTAGCTGCAGGCTTCACTGTACCTCTTATCATCCTCACTCTTTTATTCAACCAGTATTGTAGAATGCGTCTTCTGCCGTTATTCGGGACTTTCCCTGCACAGGTTAGTATAATTTCCTTAACCTATACAAAGGATCCATGGAGAACTTTTTATTCATCTTAGTGTCGATCTACATTTTTATGCTTTCAACTGGGAGTAGGTAACTGGCTTATGTTCTGAATACTACAGTAGTTACTTGAAATGGATCTTGTTATATACTGTATATATAGTTCTCACTTGCCATTTTTTGTTGTTGGAAACGCACAGGTTTTGATAGACATGGACAGAGAAGACGAGCAATCGGGCAGAATGGATGAGATTCACGAGGGCCTTCATGCTGCTTACTGTCAGTCCACCGACACGGAATCCGCCGATGACATATCTGTGGAAAGAGTTCAAGCTGTCAGTACAACAGATGAAGATGGCAGCGGCAGCTCAGGCGAACCTAGCGGCAAAGAAAGCGTCGGACAACCAGTAAGTGACTTGTCTCACCCGACACTGAAAGGGCTCCCCGTTGACCGGCTACGGCGCGCGGTGAGATCACTCGGTTTCATGATCGGATTGCAGAAGAAAGGCGTATCAGCATAAGCCGTGGTTGGTGAATGTACAGACCGCATACAATGTGCACATAGAACAACACAGAGAGACCAAGATACACACATACGAATATTCCGCTGCTCCAAGGAAAAAAAATGGAGTGTCGACTGTTTTTCTTTTCTTTTGAAAGTCGATGTGTTTGCCTGTTTGGTTGCAAGGGTGCAATTTTGTGTTTAAATCGACGCCTGCGCGACTTTTCAGGCCATTTTTGGCCATGCACGGACGCTTGAATTGCTTGCTGCGGCTTTGCTGCATTGTAACCTCGGTTAGACAATTTGTTCTGAAAGAAAGCAATTCATCCATGTCTACATGTGCCTTTGTTTTGTTGGACTGTTATGTACCATGCTTTTACAGCGAGGAACACATCCGTTTCTGCGGCGAGTAATTCTGGACGGATGGGAGTATAATTTTGAGTTGTGAAACTGAATCGAGGAGAGGAAGTTGTGAAACTGCTTCAACCAACAGATGGAGCCGCAGAGGAAGCAAGCATAATACGATGCCAAACCAAGAAGAAGGAAAGACTCGCGATCGATTATTAGTTCCAAAATCCAGAATTCTTATTACTGGAGTACAAAGAGATAGTACTAGTACTAGTATCGCACACGACACGAGTGTAGGCGATGCAGCACGGCTTTGGTGGTCGACGGGGAAGTCAACGGGCCGGCCGATCGATGCTGATCCGTCGACGCCGACGCCGACCACGGCCCGTCCCATACCTCACAGGATGGCGCAGGTGGAGGACTCCTGGACGGCGCCGGAGGTGGAGCCGGTGGAGCGATGGATGGATGGATGGATGGAGCGATGGAGTCCGTGGCTTGAAGACGACTCGCTGGCTGCGAGCGCTATTATTTATTCGCCCCTTTTGCTTTGGCCTGCTCTTCTCTTTAATTACTTTATTTAGTTTGGCAGGTCCGTTCATGCGTATGAAGAAGAATTCAAGAATTGACTTTTTCTTCTCATTTTCAAAGAGCAAGAAGAATTTTATTTGATCCTGGCAAACAAGGCATCGGTGCGCTGCGCTGGCCTATGCTATTGCGTTCAGCGATAACAAGGGAGATGTGACGATGCAAGTCTAAATTAAATCTCGAAATGAGCAGGTGTTATTATTTTTACTGGAGATGGCTAGGGTCTCGGTCGACTGAGAGATTTAATCAAGTCTCGGCCATGTGTCTCGGGAAAATCCCAATAGACGGCATAGAAGATCCCACCAAGCAACTCATTTGCTTACCTCCCCTCGCAAAATAAATAATAAAAATCGTTTGCTTATCTCATTCAGGTTCAGGCCCATCACACACCATCACCGGACAAGGCCACGTTGACCCAACAAAATTGCGGTACCCGCGTTTAGATTCGGTTCCACACGCACGACCCGCTCACCCCCGGTGAGAAATGCGTCCCGAATTTCCCCGTCCATTCCGCGGTCTTTCAAACTCCACAGAAATGTGGAAAAATCATGTTAAGCCTTGTGCTTTTGACGATAGATCTGTGGAATCTATACGTCAAAGCTTATGCTTTCAATTTGACCTATATAGTCATTCAAAAAGGAACCAACCAAACGCAGATTTTCTCGCTGACCGAATGGAAATCGTACGAGACCTGACTGTACCCATGAACAGAAAGAACACGGAGTTCATTCTCAAAAAAAAAAAAAAAACACATAGTACTAGGCTATCTTGATTTGGGCCTTCAACACGAACCTAATGTAAGAGCCGTCGCGATCCAACGGTTTCATGACTACCCGATTTTTTTTCCTCAAACCACTATATTCACTATATTTCACTTATTGAGAGAAAAGGGGACCGGCCCAACTAGACTGGCATGTTATTCTTTTCTTTTGTTTCTGCTTTATTTCGAGCAGTAAAAAAATGTTGCTCTATTTTGAGTTACATTTTATAATTTCCTTTATTTCCATTTTTTCCATTTTTAGGATCTCTTTATGCCTGCTCTCTTGTTTTTGTTTTTCTTTTTCATTTCATTTCCTTTCCCTTTTTCTTTTACTATTATCACCTTTCCCTTTTAGTTTTCCTCCGTACAATTTTAATTTATTTTTTTACTTATTTTTAGGTGAGTAATACATGCACACTTTTATAAGATACATGAACACTTTTTAGATGGATATTACATGAACACTTTTTAGAAGGATATTTATTTTTTGACACCTCAAATAATGCTAAACCAAGCTCAATTAACTTAAGTAAATTCCATGTCTCTTTACGAATAAACTTAAGTAAAATTTCCAAAAGATCGGAGAGAAAACAAATGAAAACAACAAAGTGAGAAATAAAACTAGAATAAAAAAAAGGAGAAACTGAAAAGGAATTGCATTACTAGGCCCGATACATGTGGGCGAGCGCACCACAATACCTTCAGTGGCCAAAATATCATGCAAAAATATAATGTGGATGCTTCAGCTGCCATGGACGGGTCCTTGGGTGCAGTAGGTGCGATCGCCAGGGATGAAACTGGAACGTTCATGGGCGCCTCTGCGGTGGTGTTCAAGCCTCCTAGCAACCCACGAATTATTGAGACATTATTGGCTATTAGGGAGGCTCAGGCGCTTGTCTGACGACTCCCGGGTTCTTTATTTGTAATATCAGATTGCAAGGTGGCAGTGGATGCTCCATAGTACAATTTTGCCTAAAAAGAATTGGTCTCATTTACGCTCCATTATTACACAATGTAAACTTCGCTTTGCAATGAATCTACTGCATGCACGTCTAGACGCGCGCGCGCGCACAATGGCACTCCCTCCGTTCCAAAATAGATGACCCAGCTTTATACTGATCAGGGTCTCCTCAACGGACCACCGTCGGGTTACCCACTCCGTCCGGTGAAGTACTGCTGGCATTCCATCCCAAGGACCGCGCGCGGGAGAGCCGCTGCTGGAAGCACCGGCGTTGATGTGCTGCAACCAGCTGCTCATCACGGGCGGCGCCGGCCTCCAGTGCCGCTTCCGCTGGTTGATGAACCAGTTGTTGATCTGTCTGCCTCATGTCGAGCCCCGTCGAGTCAGCCAACACTTGCTTCTCCTGTTCCTGGAACGCATGCACGAGCGCGGCGCCATTAGCCCTTAGCTCACGACTCACGAGGCTCCAGCCAAGATACGTAACGATCTCCTACTTACGTCAGACATAACCCAAGAACCGTGTTCTCCTCTTGATCAACCCCGAAAAGAGACACTCACGGTTACGCACACGGTTGGTGTATTTTAGAAGAGTTTGCTTCAAGTTTACTACAACCGGATATTAACAAATTCCCATCTGCCACATAACCGCGGGCACGGCTCTCAAAAGTTTATACCCTGCAGGGGTGTCCCAACTTAGCCCATGATAAGCTCTCGCGATCAACGAAGGATATTCCTTCTCCCGGAAGACCCGACCAGTCTCGAATCCTGCTACAAGGCATTTCGACAGCAATAAAACAAGACCAGCAAGACCTCCGGCGTGCCGACATCCCGATAGTAGCACAGATCTCGCCTCGAGCCACGACCGGATGAGCAGTACGTATGGCAACCGACGATACCCCAAGTTGCCTAGGGGCGGCACCGCAAGTGGCTCTAGTTTGGACCAACACTTAGACAAGCATTGGCCCGGGGGGGCTAAAATGAAGATGACCCTTAAGAGCGCGACTCCCAAGGGAAAAAGGGCTAGGTGAGGCAAATGGTAAAACCAATGTTGGGCCTTGCTGGAGGAGTCTTATTCAAAGCGAACTGTCAAGGGGGTCCCATAAATCACCCGACCGCATTAGGGACGCAAAATCCGGGAACATAATATCGATATGACGGAAACTAGGGCGGCAAGAGTGGAACAAAACACCAGGCATAAGGCCGAGCCTTCCACCCTTTACTAAGTATATAGATGCATTAATTAAACAATAGATATTGTGATATCCCAACAAGTAAACATGTTCCAACAAGGAACAACATCTCCATGTTCCAACAAGGAACAAACTTCATCTTCACCTGCAACTAACAACGCTATAAGAGGGGCTGAGCAAAGCGGTAACATAGCCAAACAACGGTTTGCTAGGAAGGGTGCAAAAGGTTAGGGGCTGACATGGCAAATTGGGATGGCTTGAAGAGCAAATGATAGGTAGCGCAGCATAGCGATAGAACGAAGCAACTAGCATAGCAATGATTGTAATGAGGTCCAAGGTGACGGTCATCTTTCCTGAAATCCCGCTAGGAAGAAGAACGAGTCCGTGAAGAAGATGAAGCCACGAAGATGAACCAAGCGTAGACGCACGAATCCTCACGATCGCAACGAAACAGGAACTAACAAGAAGAAGCACACAACATAGGTAAACACACCACCCATGAACAAGGCATGATGCACAACAAGCATGATGCATGACAAAACTAGATGAGGCTACTCATGGCAAGAAATGATGCAAACAAGACCAACACATCCAAACAAGGTTAAATGAGGCCGGAAACAACATATAACAAATCCGGTAAGTCCTCATATGCAAATTTCGAAATTGGTCCAGATCTGAATAAACCTTATGTTCAAGTTGTTAAACAGCAAGTTAAGATGCACCACGATGATCTACACGAAATTCTAGTCAAGTTACATATAAAGTTCATTAGATTCGGAGCTACGGCCTAGAAGATATGAGCAAAACAAGATAAGCATGGCATTGATGTAAAATACATACAAACATCAAGCAAACACTTCAAAACATGGATGCAACATGATAATATGAAGCTACATACAAAATCAAGCAAGTTTCATATAGAGCACACTCAAAACGGAGCAACGGTTCAACACATACACACAATACAAGACATAACAACAATCTGTCCATAACAACAACTAGGCATATTGCAAGAACCAAAACAACATGCTACAGCACCATAACATGATAACAAAAGGCATGGACATGATCTACAGGTAAAGCATGATAAAACATGAACACTGAGCTATCTCCAGAAATCACTAGAACATGCTCAAAAACACATGGCAAGATTGCAAATAATAACAGGTTCACAGACTTAGCAGAATTCACAGGACATGGCAGAAATAACATCAGGTTGCAATGTTTAGAGCGATCAAACAACATGTTACAGGAACTTATCATGGCAAACAAAGGCATGGAATGAATCTACTGAATGCATAGATCAAAAGTCCCTTACTGACCATGAGCCACAAAGGATCAGAAAATATGATGGCACCCATGTAAACATGGCAAGTTATATTACAGATTCATACATGGCAGGAACAACAATAAGTAGGCATGTTGGTGAGCTTGAACCACTCACCACAGAGCAATACATGGCATGGCAAGGCAACCAACAGTAAGAAGACATGGCATAGAAGCTATACATGGCAAGAACAACAACATAGCATGCAGGGATCAACTACAACAACCTTGGCAAAATTGAATAACATGTAAACAATCTGCCAGGAAACATTTTATAGCAAAAGTAGAGCTCGATTGACTCAAGCTATGGCACTCCATAATCGCAAACAAGGGCATGGATGGATTGAGCATAACTATATGTTCAAAACATCCTTACTGAAGTATCTCAAAATAAGCATGGATCTCTCGGTAGCATCAAGTTAACATGGCATAAAAATATCAGCAGAACAGGGGCTGAAATCAGCAACATCATGAAGCCTAGTTTGCATGCTTGTGCTAGTCACCACAGAGATCATAAAAATACATGGCATACACCCCTGTAAAGATGGAATGGCATAGTACAAAACACATGTAGGACTCAAGTTCATAGGATACACACATCAATCATGGCAAAAATGACAAAAGTGCAAGTTCTGATAAGAATCTGGAACTAACATCACATTGCCCTCTTCTAACAGAATTTCGGGCATCAAGATGAGCTCAAATGTAAATGATGCAATGAGATGAAATGATCTACTCTTTGAGACGAACAATTTGACATATTACACGCACGAAACGGAGCTACGCATGCAGAGTTATGATGCGATGAAAATGCATGAAAAATTACACAAATTCGGGACTTAGTCATTTTTCTGGAAAAAACCATATGAGCGTGATATAACTATTCAGCGCACGGGGCGGGGTTTAGGCGGGCTTCTCACCATTGGGCTCGGCCCAGGACGGTGGCGCGGCTGGGCGATGGCGGCGGCGCCAAGTGGCGGCGGGGCTGGGGTCGGGCGCGGATCTGGAGGGGGGAGGTGGCGGCGCGGCCCTCGAGGTGGGAGGAGGCGGTGAAAACGAGGAGGAGAGGGGGGTAGGCTGCCAAAAATGGAAGGGGAAGGTGTATATAAAGGGTAGGGACTAGGGTTTGAGGATTTTGGAGGGGTTTCGGAGCCTCCGATCGCGATCCGACGGACCCGATCGAGAGGGGGGTTAGGCGAGTGCCCGGTGATCTCATTGACGAGTACGTCCGTATGAGCGAGTCTACTTGCCTAGAGTCCCTGTATAAGGTCTGCAAGGCTGTTATTGCTGTGTTTGGACCTGAGTACTTGAGAGAGCCGACTGCTGAAGATACAACCCGTTTGTTGGCGATGAATGCCAGCAGGGGCTTCCCAGGGATGCTTGGTAGTATAGATTGCATGCATTGGGAGTGGGAGAACTGCCCTTCTGCTTGGCAAGGGCAGTATAAGGGCCATGTCAGGGCTTGCACTGTCATACTTGAGGCCGTGGTGTCTCAAGATCTCTGGATCTGGCACTCTTTTTTGGCAATGGCCGGATCACACAATGATATCAACGTGCTTCAGCGCTCGCCGGTGTTTGCTAGGCTTGCCGAAGGCAACAGCCCACCGGTGAACTTTACTGTCAACGGCCACACTTATGACAAAGGATACTATCTGGGTGATGGTATCTATCCTCAGTGGACCACTATTGTGAAGACAATACCCAACCCTGTCGGAGAGAAGAGGAAAAGATTTGCCCAAGAGCAAGAGAGTGCTAGGAAAAATGTCGAGTGTGCCTTTGGTGTTTTGCAATCTCGATGGGGCATCGTTCGGTATCCTGCTAATACCTGGAGCACGCGGAAACTGTGGGAGGTGATGACTGCTTGTGTGATCATCCATAATATGATCGTAGAAGACGAGCGCCCAGAACGTCTGTATGATCAAGGGTTTCAGTTTCAGGGTGAGAATGTTGTGCCTGAGCATGGAGTAGCGGCAATTAACGTTTGAACAGTTCGCCCAATTTCATGAAGACATGCGTGATTGGGAAACTCACGTGCAACTGCAAAATGATTGGGTTGAGCATATGTGGGCTCATGTTGGCAACCAATAGATGTATATTTTTTTTTATTCATTTGTAAAACTATGTGAGAGCTTTTTTTTATTTTCATTTGGCTAGTAATAAACTATGCAATTTTATTCGGTCCAAAGCGATTTTATTTTGATTCAAACTATGCAATTCATGTCGTTGGCAAGATTAGTAGTATAGATATAGATAATAGTAGTATAGATCACTTTTAAGTTTTAATGATGAGCAGAAATTATAGAGCTGGAGAGGAGGGATACAAACAGAACACACCACGCGCAAAATATATTATTACAGGATCCGTATGTGTTGAGGATCAGAGAGACACACCCACACACACACACTTAGAATATATGGTGGTTCTCCTTCCACACACAGCAGGACGTCACGCGTCCTCATGGTCCTGGTATACATATTCGGTACGATCGCGGGTGGATCTCTTGACCCGATCGATCTATATATCGCACGTACTCGGTAGAGAGCACATACATAAACAGGATTTAGGGGACTTATATATCATCAGAGCCCCCCCTTGTACGGGACGCCAATCTCCGGCAGCCATTGATGAAGTTGTTCACAGTAAACTTGGCCGCCTTGGACGCCTTTTTTATGTTGTGGAAGCCAGCCCAGTTGACGCACGTCGGCTCCAGGACCCTGGTTCTCCAACTCGGCGAAGAAGACAGTGCGCGTGGCAGTGATGTTATTGTTCCAGGGCAACCACCCTAAGGGTAAGGGGTGCACTATGGCGTCCATGTGGCAGTGGATGAAGATTACCCGGGCATACGGCTGCCATGGGTGCCCGAGATACGTCTCGACGCCGCGGAGGTCCTCGCGCGTCGTCACGTTGCATCCCTGAAACGTGAACCCCGAGGCACTGTCGAGTCTGTTGCGTCCCTGGCCAGTCAACACATTCTGCTGCATGATGCCCGGGCGGCGCGCGACAAGGACGCAATCTTGGAACACTGCAATGGCAGCCCCCCAGATGAAGTCCACCATCCCCGTGATTTCACATTCCTTGTAGAACTGCAGAAAGTTCTCGGCTAGCAAGGTGTCCTGGAAATCCAGGATCTGGCAGCGGTAAAATACGGATTTGTTGGAGTTGGACAGAAGGGCCACGGCTTGTTTTGCTTCCGGCCCCGCTGTGTTTTCGATGGTCACGTCTCGAATGATGATGCCTTCCCGTTGTGCGCCTGCATGCAGCAGCGCACCATTTAGTTACCTCAAGCATGCATTCACTCATGCGCTGGTGAAATTGTTTTCCAATTATGCAGAACAAGTGCATGTGAAATGTACAGATATATACTACTCCCTCCATTTGTTTTCATAGTGGATGTCTAAAATGTCTTATAAAAGGAGAATGAACAAAGGTAGTACAAGATAAAAAGGGGGGAACGCCTACAACAAAAATCACACTAACCAAAAAAAAAAAAAACAGGGTGAAAATTAAGCAGGGCGAGGGCGAGGGCGAGGGCCGGGTACTTACTGACTGTGGCCGTGCATGGGGTGCCTAGAGTTCGATTGCTTTCGTTGCCGGTAATCACTGTTCGAGCAGCTCCATCTCCGATCAGCATGACATTGCTCCGTTGGAGCACTTCAACCTTCTCCTGATACAGTCCTTCCTTGATGTGGATGATGTACCTCGACTCCCCTGGCGGTGCTGCCGCCACAGCCGCACTGATGGTGTCATGATCGCCGCTACCATCTTTGGCAACCACAGCATCGACCGGTGGGGACGCCGTCAGGAGCAGACTTTGGTCTTCCGGCATCACCCAGCTGGGCATACCGCGCCTGCTGCTTGCTGTGGTGGCCGTCGCCACTGCAAGCACAATGATAATCATCATCAGCGTGCTGCTGCTGGTGGTAGCCATTGGAATTTGATCTACAGTAGTAATTGGAGTAAACGATGTGTGGCGATATGGGTATATATATAGAGAGAGAGAGAGACTAGTGTGCGCGCGGGAGATTCCCATGCATGTTACCTGCCAAACATCATACATGCATCGAGGAGAATAAAAATCAATCTCGCCCGGGACAGGACAGTGGCTACTAATATCTTGACAAATCACAAAACCGACCGGATTGATGGCAAGGGCTACTTGGCCTCGAGGCTAGAGAGAGCACCGGCATAAATGCTATATTCCTACTACCGCCCACCCAATCAAGGCTGCATTGCCTCCTACCGCCCAACCAATCAAAGGATAAAAGCTAGTAGCATTTTTTATTTTTTATTTTGAGCTATATATCCATGCACGGGCTGACCATGGTGGTTGGAGAATTGGAGATGGAAAAAAACGCATGCACGCACTCAGCGAGGGTTGGTTCGGAGGCCGACGACGTGCATGAAAACAGGTTTTTCATTTTACTAGGAAATTGCCCGTGCGTTGCAACGGGGCATATTCTAGTAGTTCAATATCAATCATGTCTAACATATATCGTTAGGATTCTCATGCACATCAGGTGGAATTATCGATTTCTTTTTTCCTAGCAAGTCACTTTTTGTGGTTCAGTATCAATGATGACTTACTTATGTCATTAGGATTCTCATGCACATGAGGCAAAATTGTCGATTTCTTTTTTACCGACAAGCCTCCTCCTTGTGCTCCTCCTCCTCTTATACCCACTTACATGTCGCCACTCTCTCCCAACATTCCCTTTCTTCTTCCTCCGACTCCAGTAAGACCATCCCAATCCGAAGTTTTATGCCCATAGTTCTCATTTACATGTTTGCATTACTTCCTTTTTTTTGCAATGATTGGCCATCAAAAGTGCAATTAGCATACTACACATGAACATGTGTCATAAAAGTTAGTATAGTCGACACTACAGAGATAAAGTAACTTGAAAAATAGAAGATCACGCATCAAAAAATGGCGACTAAACTTACCACCTCCTTGAGCACCTTTCACATCATATCCTTTCTACCATGTTGAGGGGCACTTCAAGGTGCCAATCTTCCCCGGAGCTCCTCCGATCCACAATAGAATTACATTCTCGTCTGAAGGATCCCGAGGAAAACCTTAGCCCAACCAAAACCAGTAACTATGAATATATCACCAACATTGATGAACAACTGAAAAATATATTATGATACACACAGTTCTAGGAAATATAGTAAGCCATAACTCTCAGGAGATATGTAAAATATGCACAAGGATCATGCTTCTCGCTCCCATGCATGAGATTCTCTGAATCAAATTGAGAACTCGAGACAGATCACGCCATATATCTTTTTCATGCCACAACACATATATAGTAATCGCCAATCAAGTGTTGGCTACCTATTATATAGCTTGTTCTTTGTTTGTACCAAGTGATTACTTATCAGCTTGAAGTTAAATTCATCAAATGTGTGCATGATTTGTCACTTTCAGTTTTGAGGAATGTCATACATCTTACTAAAAGTTATTACAATCGGAGGAGTGAAAAATCATGAACTGCTGAGACAACGAACTCTGCCTTGCAGACTATAAATTATGTACTCCGTCAGGTTAACTGATCATAGGCTTTTTGTTCCGTTATTCACTTATGTAATAGTTTTAAATTCTATTACGGGCAATTTTAGTGTGAATAAATTTGTTCTATTATTGTCCCACACTGGTGGCAAACGACTACAGTACTAAAAGCTGAGAGAAAGCTCAAAAAGGTGAAGAAGGAGCAGGCGTTGAAATTGGTATTGCTCTAATTCTTTTACTCACACCAGAACCCAGGCACCGAGCCATATAAGACTTCAATTGGCAGAAACAACCTGATCATGTATTAATACCGCATGCACAAAATGCCACATCCTGCCAGAGTCGTAGAATTAGTTTGCCACAAAACTACAAGATATGCATGCAGCGTCTAGAGCAACCTATTTGAATAGCATACATCTCGCTGTCCACAAGAAACAGCAAGACTCTCTCACATATATGAAACTCAAAACATGCCACGAGGCCCACGACGAGAACCAGGAAGTCTCTCTCACCTGATGTAATCCACGATGCCTTGCTGCTCCTCGTTGGTTTTGCCCTGGTTCTCCCCTCCCTACCCACCTCCTTCTCCCTGTCGTCAGCGGCCACGGGCAGCAAGGCAGCGACTTGCAGTGACGCCCGGTAGTGCGGGAGGTGGTGCGGTCGCGGCGTGATGGACAACGATGGTGATACAGATTAACCTAATTCGGCAGAATCTACGGTGCGGGAGGGAGACCGCTCGGCTTAAGGTTTTTTTTCTTGTGGGAGCGATAGAAAACCGGAGGGGAGGAAGAGTACGTCGCGGACGAAACGTTCGCTAGAAATCCGGGAGATAGAAAACCGGTGGGGGGTGGGGGAAAGAAAATCGCTACGAGGTGGAAGGGATCGTACGAGAGGTTGGACGAAGAGGGGCGAACGTAAGAGGGGAAACGGAACACAACGTTTCTTTTAGATAGTAGAGATGCATGCATCTGTGGTACGTGAAGCTACTAGCTACTACCTTTTTTTTTGAGGGGAAACTAGCTACTACTCCTAGCTATGATGATATGATGAAGACCTTCAAGACGTCCGGCCCACCCCGACTCCATAAGATCCCCATGCAGAGCAAATCCTAGGCTCATTTCACTCCGATCCGTTTCCTTTTGCTCCAATCTGTTTCATTTCTCCCGAGCGCATGCGACCATGTGCAGCCACTCTGACGGCTTCGGCGACGACGATTGGGACGCCTTCCTCCGCGATGGTGCCGGAGACGAGGACGAGCTGGCCCTCCGTGTCGTGCCGGATACGAGCGGCAGCTCTAGTTTAGGTGTACCCGGGGTTTTTAAAGGGTTTTTGGGGACCCCCCCCTTTCCCTCCTTTCAAGCTCCAAGATGACTTTCACAAAAAAATTTTGCCGCCCCAAACCTAACTCTCCCTTTTTCTTGAAACCCGAAGGGTTTGAACAGTTTTTGCCCAAAAAAAATCCCAAAAAATTTATTTCCCAAAGGGGATATTTACAAACAAGGGGGGGGATTTTCCACCCAAAAATTTTAACGTGGAAAAGAAGGGGGAGGGGCCCCATCCCCCTCCCAAATTTTGGAAAGGAGATTTCCCTAGGGGCCCCCCAAAATACAAAGGGGCCCATCGGGAAAAAAGAAAAAAAGGGGGGGGGGAAAATTTGGGTCCCTCCCGGGGGGGGTCCCCAAAGGGGGGGCCCCCGGGGGGGAAAACCAGGGGGGGGTGTGGGGGGAAATCCCCGGGGGGGGGGGGCCTGGGGGCGGGGGGGGCTGGTTTGGGGATCCAAATGCCGGGGGGGGGTCGAAAAAAGGGGGGGGGGGGCGGGGGTTTCCCGGGCCCGGGGCAAATCCCGGGGGGAGAGGGGGCCCCGCCCCCGGGGCCCCCGGGGGGGGGCGGGGGTTTGGGGGAGTTTGGGGTTAAATAACGGGGGAAGGGGAAAGGGAAATTGGGTCCCTTTTGGTTTTTTTTTGGTTTGGTTAAAATTTTTCCCACCCATAAATCGGAAACCCCAAAAACCTTCAAGGTGGGAAAAATTTTCCAAACCGGGGAGGGAAAAATTTTTTTCCTTTTGTTTAAACCCCGGGGATTTTTTTTGGGCCCTTGTTTTTTAACCCCCCCTTCCTTCCCAAAACCCAATCCTGCCCCCAATTTTTTACCAAAAATTTTTTAATCAAAATAAATTTTATTTTTCATAAACCCGCCTTGCCCCGGAATAACAAAATTGGTTTAAAATTCCGGTTTTTTTGACCCCTTTGGGATTTTCTTTAAACTTGGGTTTTGGGGTTTCCCCCAAAATTTAAAATCCAACCTTTAATAAAATTTTAAAATTGGCAAAAATTTTTCTTCGGGTTTGTTTTTTTTCCCACAAGAAAAATAAAAAGGCTTTTTGTTTGGCCCTTAGTCGTTTTCCCAACCCACACCGGGGTAACATTTCCCCTCCATTAAAGGTTTCCCAAGGCCCCTTGTTTTTATTACCCTTTTGGGGGAAGATTTTTTTTAAAATCATGAAAAAACCCCCCAAAATCCAAATCTCCTTCCCAGAAAAGAAAATTTTTGTTCCCAAAGGGAAATTTTTTCCCTCTTTAAAATTTTCGGCCCCCCAGCCCGGGCAGAGGTTTTTGTTTGGGTTTGTAACTGTGAACTTTTAATTTGGGTTTTAAAAAATGGGGAAAAACCCCCCAAAAAAAATTTTTTTCCCGCCCGAAAACCCCCCGGGATAAAAAGGGGGGATGGGTTTAGGTTTTACCCCAAAAACAACTTTTAAATTTTGTCTTTAAGGGAAACAAAACAATTTTTTTTTGGGAAAGGCCCGCAAAAGGGGAGGGTTGAAAAATTTGGGTATTTCGGGGTTTTGGGAAAATTTTTGAAGGGGGCGGTTGAATTTAAAGGGTTTTGGTCTTTGGGAAAAGTAATCCCGGGGAAAAGTTTGGCCAATTTTCCCCGATCCTCCGGGGCCGGGCCCGGGGCCCCTTCACCCGCGAGAGGAGGGTTTTCCTTTTCTTTAAAAATAGCTCTTTTGGAGGAAATTTACAAAGGGAGGGGTAAACCAACTTTTTGGGGGCCAGGGGGGTTTTTGCCACCCCCGACCCCAAAATAAATGTTTTTGGGGGCCCTTCCTTCCCAAACCCCGGGGGGGTCCCCCCCCAAAATTTTGTTTGGGGTGGCCCCGTGACCCAAAAGGGAATTTTTCAAAATTTGCTCCCGGGTGGATTTAAAGGGGCTCCCCAAAAAATTTTGGGGTTTTGGGCCCCCTTTCTGGCCCCCGACCCAAAAATCCCCTTTTCCCAACCCGGGATGGCCTTTCCCCCCCCCGGCCAAAAGACCTTAACTAAACAGGGCCGGGGAAATTTTTCATTTGGGCGCACTTTTCCCTTTGGGGGGTTTTGGTATTTCCTTTTTTTTAAAAACCCGTACGAAATTTAAACCCCCATTTTTTTTAAACCGGGTTTGTAGGGCGGGGCGGGTCCGGGAAGGGAAACCCCTTCCCGGACTGGGCCCAAACATTTCCCGATTTTTACCCCGGGGGAAAGGAGACACGACCGAAAGGCCCCAAAACCAGGGGATTTGTTTTGAACCCAAGGTTTTGTAACCGCAAAGGGCGGGATCGGGGGGAAAAAATTCCTTTTAACCGTGGGGAATCCCGACCCATTTTAAAAAGGCACCCAAAGAAAAACAAGGAAATTGGGCCCAAAAAAGGGGGGGCCCTTTTTTTTGGCGGGGGCCCCTTTTGGGGGCTGGTATCCCCTGGGTTTTGGTTGGGCCCAAGCAAACTTTGTTTTCCCCCTTTTAAACCCTAAAAGGGGAAAATTCATTTCCCTGCCGGGGTTTCCCCTTTTTAAAGGGGCCCTTTTTTTTTTTTGGGGAAATTTTAGTTTTGGGGGAAGGGGTTTTGTTCCCGGGCCCGGAAAAGTAAAATTTCCCCAAAAGGGGAAAGAAAATTTTTAAATTTTTTTGGGGGGATAGAAAATTTTACAGGGAAATTCCCCGGGTACGAAGGTTTGGGAAACAAAAGGGGGTTAATTCCCAACGGAGGGCCAGGGGAAAAAACAGGGGAAAAAGGGGAAAACCCCGGGATTTTCCAAACCGAATTTTTGGGGTGGGGGAGTCCGGTTTAAGACGGTTGGGGGAGGGTTTTTTGCCGGGGGGGTTCAACTTTTGGCCCGCCCCCCAAAAAGATCCAAAGGACTCTAAAAAGGGGGGTTTTTTTTTGGAAAAGGTGGGGTGGGGGCCTTTTTTTAAAGCGATGGGTGGCTGCAGGAAATTAAATTCCCTTTGGGGGTTTTTTTTTTAATTATTTTTTGAAGGGTTTATGTTGGTTTTTGGGAAACTTTTTCCATTTTAAAACAGAAAATTTTTTCCCAAAAAAATTTCCGGTGGGTTTATTTTAGGAAAAAAAAGGAAAAAATTCAAAAATGGAAGGGGAAAGGGTACCCGCCCAAACCCGAAAAAAATCCCCCATTTTTTAAAAATCCCCGAAAGGGAAATCAAAGGTTTTCTTTAAAATAAAAAAACCTTACCAAAAGGTTTTTACCCAAAACCCAAAAGGCCCCAAACAAATTTTTCGGCCCCGAGGACACCCCGAAAACCCAAAAACCGGGTTTTCTCCCCAAAAGGGCCCATTTGGGGGTTACAACCTTAAACTCGTCAAAGGTTTTTTATTTCCCCTTTTTTTTTCCCCCTTTTTTTTTTAATTTGGAAAAGGGCCCCCCAAAAGGAAAAACCTTTTTTTTTTTAAAAAAAGAAAAAATTTTATTTGGGTTCAAAAATTTTAAACCTTTTCTTTGGTCCTTTCGTTTGTTTTTTTTTTAAAATTATTTCCCTTTTTTTATTTTAAAAACCCCCCCCGGGAATTTTTTTTTTTTCCCTTTTTTGGATAAAAAGGGTTTAAATATAACATTTTTAATTTTTAAATAAATTTTTAAAAATTTTTTTCCTTTTTTTCTCAATCAAACCCCTTTTTTCCCCTTTTTTTTCCCTTTTAAAATTTTTCCAAAAAAAAAAATAAAAAATAAATCCCTTTTTAAAAAAAAAATTTAAAAATATTTTCTTTCTTTTGGGGAAAAAACCTTGCCAAAAATTATTTAATTAATTAAATTACCCAAAAAACCCCGAAAAACCCGGAGAAAAATTAAAACCCCATGGGTCAGAAAAAGGAAAACAAAAAAACTTTGGCTAAAGTTTGGGCCCACCCCCTTTTGAAACCCAAAAAAGGGGGCCCAATCCCATTTTTCCCCTTTTTCATTTTTCCAAAAGAAAGGGGCCCCCCTGGGTTTTCCCCTTTGCCCGAAATTTGGCAAAATTCCCAGGCCCTTTTAAAATTTTTTTTTTTTCCCCCTTTTCTCTGCCTTTTTTTTTTTTCAACCCCCCAAAACCCTTTTTTAAAGTTCCCCCCCCAAAAACCCTTTTAAAAACCTTTTCCTTTTTTCCGGACCCCCGGGAAACTCCCCTTTTGAAATTTGGGAACCCCGCCCGCTAAAACCCGGGAAACCGCTTTAATCTTTAAAATTTCCCCCCCAAAGGCCCAAACCCAAAAGGGAAATTTTGTAAAAGGGATAAAATTTTTTTCTAAACCCGATAAACCCCCATCCTTAAGCCAAACCCCAAAAATAAAGGGGCCCCTTCCCTTAAAAGCCTTTCCCGGGAAACCCCCGAAAGCCCCCGGTTCAACCTAAAAATTTTAATTTTAAAAAAGGAAAACCCTTCCTCCCACCCCGGTTAAAATTCCCTTGCAGGGGAAACTTGGGAAAATCCTAAGGGTTTCCAAATTTTAAAAAAATTTTAAGCATTCCCGCAGAAGTCCCCGGGCATCCCGAAAATAGGACCCCTTAAACAGGGGCCTAGGGAACCCCTTTAACCTGGGGGCCCCAAAAGGGGCCCATTTCCAAAAAAAAACCCGGCCCGGGGGCCCAAGGGAAAAAAAAGGGGGGAGGGGCCCCCCTTTAAACCAAATTTGTTGCTTTTAAAATTAGGGCCCAAAAACCCTTTCCCCCGAACCCAAAGCCCCCAACCCTTTTTCCCCCCAAGTAAAACCCTAAAAGCCGCTACCCAAAAATTTTTTTAAAAAAGGTTTCCCGGGAAATTTGGGAAAAGAAAACCCAATTTCAAAAGGAAAATTTTACAATAAAAGAAAAGGGGGCACTTTAAAAAAAGGGGAAAGGGCCCAAAAGGGCCCAAAGGGAAAAGGAGCGAAACCCGAAGAACAAAAACAAAAGAAAAACAAAAAAGAAACCCCCGGGACCATTCCCCAAAACCCCGGGAAAAAACCGTGAGGAAAAGGCAAAAAAAAAGCCAAACCCCCAAGGTTTTGGGCCAAACAACAAAAAAAAGGGGAAAATGAAAAACCCCAAAGGGCCCAAAGGAAAAAAGTAGGAAAAAGAAAAATTTGGGCCCTTAAAAACAAACAATTCAAAAAGGGTTAAATACGACAAAAAAATGGGAAAAAAATGAGGAAATTGGAAAAAAAAAACCTAGCAAATTAAAACTTAAATAAAATGATTAAAAAAAAGAATTTATAAAAAGACCTCCCAAAAGGAAAAAACAAATAACAAACAAAATTAAAAAAACCCCTAACAAAACCAAAAGGGGAACAAAAAAACTAAACAACTTTAAAAAGGGTAAAAGACACAAAAGGGAGGTTAAAAAAAAATACAGAAATACAAAAGCCAAAACAGGCAAAATTGGAAAAAAAACCATAGGAAATTTCGAAACAAAAAAAGGGAAATTTAAGGTAAACCAAAAAGAACACGGCCCAAAAACCCAAAAAGCAAAAATCAAGGCCCAAAAAACAATCCCAAAAACCCAAAAAAAGGCAATAAACACAGTTTAATTTAAACAAAAAAGGAAAAAAGGCAAAAAGGGGGAAAACCCCAAACAAGGAAAAGGCCCCAAAAAAAACCCAAAAACCCAAAAATTAAAAAAAAGGGAATAATTTATTCAAAAAACCCCAAAATTAAACAGTTTCCCGAAACTTTAAAAAATAAGCTTGACAACAGGAAAAAATGCAAAAAAGATAAAAGGATTTGGGAAATAAAAACAAAAAAATTAAAACATGGACCTAAAATTTAATAAAAAAATAAACCACCAAAGGGGAAACCAAACCAAAAAATTTGCATCTTTGTTCAAAAATTTTGAAAACCAAAAAAATGGAAACCCTAAAAAAAAAGGATAAAATTAAGGAAAAATAAAAAGAAAAAACAAAAATTTCAAAAATTAAAAACACCCCTTCAAAAATGGACAAGTACAAAAAAGAGGAAATAAATTTAATTTAAAAATTTTGAAAATAAAAACAAACGGATAATGAAAAAAATGGGTTCTAAAAATTTCCAAAACCCTTATAAATTTAAAAATGAAATTAATCCCTTTTAAAAGGGGTTTTTCAACCGGGGACACGGTGGCTGGGTGGCGAAAACCCCCGGGCTTAAAACCCGGCAAAAAAAGGGGGGGGGAAGGGGGTTTCTGGGAAAAAAAGGTGGGAAAAAAAATTGGGGGGGGGGACCCGGGAAACCCCCAGGAGGGGGTTACAGGGAATTTAAGGGAAAAGGAGGGGGAGAAATTAAAGGGGTTTTTGAAATTTTTTGGGGTTTTAAAACCCGGAAAGGGGGGAAAAACACCGGGGTTTCCCAGCTCCTAGTGTGATTTGCACAGGAAACTTTTAAGGAAATTGGGAAAGGTGGCTTAAAAAACCGTGGGGCCAAATTGGGCCCTTTTTGGAATGGCAAATTTATAAGGGAATCCCCCTGGGAAACCCCAAAAAGCCGTTTCCCAAAATTTAACGGAAAACTTTGAACACCCGCCCGTAAATTTAAGCAAAAAGGGAAAAATTTCCCAAAAAGATTTTGAAAAATTTTCTGGTTTTTACCCGGGGGATTTACCCTTTCCGGGCCCGGAAAGGGGGGGGGCAGGGGCAAATCCCTTTTGGGCACTGGGGGGGGCCGTTTCGTTTAGGGGGAAAGGGGGGGGAGGGGAAAATTTGAAAAAGGGGAATTTTGGAGGGTTTGGGTCCAGGGAAAGGGCCCGAGAAAGGGGTTAAGTAACCATTGGAATTTTTTACAAAATTTAATTTTTTTATTGGCAGGAAAAATTTGAATTTTTTCTTTAAAATTTTTGGAAAACTTTTTTTCCGGCAAATTTTAAAATTTTATTAAATTTTTTGTTTAAATGTTTGGGGAAGAAAAGGGATTTAAAAGAAAAAAATTTTAAATTGGACCGTTTTTGAGGGGACCCCAAAACACACTTAAAATTTTTTGGGGTTTCCCCAAAAGGGACAGGCCCCCAACTTTTTAATGGTGGCCCCACCCAAAACCACCCTTTGGGGAAACATAAACCCGGGGGAAAATTTCCAAGCCCGAGGGCCCAAAAAAATTTTGGGTTTTTTCCAACTTGGGGGCGCCTTTTAAATTGGAAGGCCCCGTTTGGCCGCCTGGCCCTTTTGGGGAAGCGGCCCCGTTAAAGGCCCGGGCCCACCCGGAGGGTTTGCGCGGGAGGATTAAGTTCCCGCAACCCCAAAGGTTTGGGAAACTCCAGGGGTTGGTTGGGGTTTGGCCCAAAGGGTTTTTTCCCCCCGGGGGTTTTGGCTTTTTCCCATTTGGTTAAACCCAGGCCCCGGGGCCCCTTTTTCAAAACCCCAAATGGCCCCCGGGGGAAAAATTTTGAAAGAGAAAGCCCCTAAAATTTAAAAAATTAAACGGAAAAGGGGTTTTCCGAAAACCAGGCTTTTTTTCCCGGGTTGGGTTGAAGAACCCCTTGTTTTGGGGCCCCTTTTTCCCCAAGGGTCCCTTCCCTTGGTTGTTTTTAAATCGACATTTCTTTACCCCTTATTTTTTTCCAATTGGAAAAGGCTTAAAAGGGAAAGAAAATTAAAGGGCCCAAAAATTAAAAAAAAAAAGGGTAAAAAAAGGGGGGCCCATTAAACCAAAAAAAGGGGTAGGGGGGTTTGGGGAAACTTTGGGGGAAGGGGTTTGCCGGGCCCCCGGGGGAATTTTTAGGGTTAAATTCCCGCCCGGGCGGGTTGTCCCCCCCCGGGGTTTCCTTTAAATTGACCCCGGGGGCCCGGACGTGGTCTTCCCTCCACCAACCGCTGGCCGGGGGGCCGCCAAGGCCTTTTTCCCCCCCTGGAGCCCCTTTGTTCCCCCGGGGGTAAACATTTGGGAATTAAATTTGGGGGAAGTTTTGGGGAAATCCAGTGAGGGAAAAACATTTTGATTGGGAAAAAAAAGGGCGGGCCGGGGGCCTTTTTCGCAAACCAAAAGATGGTTTTCCCCGGGAAGCAGGAAAATTTTCTAAAATCCAACCCCTTAATTTCCCCAGCAAAAAAGGGGAAATTAAAATTTATTTTATTTTTCATAGGGCTATGTTTTAAAAAATAAAAGGAAAAAAAAAATTTTTTTCAAAACCACACCAAAAAAAGGGGTTTAAATTAAAAAGGGGGGGCGGGCCGCTCGGGGGTTTTTGGGGCCAAATTTTGGTTTTTATAAAGTTGAAATATTCTTGCATTTTTGGGCAAACTTTTTAATTTTTGGATTTATTTTTCCAAAATTTTTTTTTCCGCAACCCCCTTGTGGGTTCTTCCCCCTAAATTGCAAACCCCACATTCCCCCCCCCCTCCCCAACCCCAAAGGCCCATTCCCCTTCTTTTTTTTTCCCAAGACCAAAAATCAATTTTATCCTGTTTCTTTAATTTTTTTAAAATTGGTAAAGAATTGAAATAGGGAAATTTAAATAAAAGGGTATAAATTCCCAAATTTTACCCTTAAAAAATCCTTTCAAAATTTCACTTTCCCCCCCAGCCCTTTAAACAAAATACCCACCGGGATCAGGGAAACCTTGGGCCCCCCAAAAGTAATTTAAAACCCCAAAAAAAACCCAAACCTCTAAAAAAAAGGAAAAACTGAAAATTTTTATTAAATTTCTTTTAGCCCAAATTTTGGAAATTGAAAAAAACATCCGCCCCAATTTTCCCAAACCAAAAGAATGAAAATTTTCTTTTTATAAAATTTTTTGAACGGGATTTAAGGTTAAATTAAATTTTAAATTTTCTTTGTTTTCAAATTTTTAAATTTATTTTCTAAAAGTATTTTTTTAAAGTTTAAAATAATTTAAAATTAATTCCTCAGAAAAATTGAATTTCCAAACAACTTTTGGTTTTTTACCCATTAAAATTTTAAACTTTTCCTTTTTTTTTTTTATTTTTCCCCAAAAAATTTTTAAAAAATTTTTTAAAATTTCAATTTTGGGAAAAGATTGGTTTTTTTAAAAAAACCAAAAAAAGGACAGGGTAAAATTTTTTTAAACCACAGAAAAACCAAAAAAAACCCAATTAAAAACCCTAAATTATTTCCCAAACTAAAATCAACCTCAATTTGAATTAGCCAACCCGGCCCCAAAAAGAAACAAATTTGAAACCCAAAAACCCCGGGCCCCAACAAAAAAACCCCTTTACCAAAAATCCACCCGGCCCGGGTTTTTTTTCCCCCAATTTTTCCCTTTTCCGGGGGCCCCCCCCCTCAGGCCCCCAAAAAGGGGGTTCTGATTGAAAGGGAGTTCCCCTTTCACAAAATAAAGAACCCTTTAATTTTTGGACAAAAGGGGGTTTTTTTTGGGACGGAAAAAAAAGGGGAAAAAACCCGGGGAAAAAACCGGGGTGGGAAGAAATTTCAAGGTTTAAGGAGGGGAAAAAAAGGAAACCAACGGGAGGGAAACAATTTTTGGGGAAATTTTCAACTTTTTGGGAACTTTTTTAAAATAAATTATGAAAAAACCCAAACCCCCCCCCACCAAACCCAAAAAAATTTTTCCCCTATTGTTTTTCCCTCCCGTGGCCAAAATATCATGCAAAAATATAATGTGGATGCTTCAGCTGCCATGGACGGGTCCTTGGGTGCAGTAGGTGCGATCGCCAGGGATGAAACTGGAACGTTCATGGGCGCCTCTGCGGTGGTGTTCAAGCCTCCTAGCGACCCACGAATTATTGAGACATTATTGGCTATTAGGGAGGCCCAAGCGCTTGTCTGACGACTCCCGGGTTCTTTATTTGTAATATCAGATTGCAAGGTGGCAGTGGATGCTCCATAGTACAATTTTGCCTAAAAAGAATTGGTCTCATTTACGCTCCATTATTACACAATGTAAACTTCACTTTGCAATGAATCTACTGCATGCACGTCTAGACGCGCGCGCGCGCACAATGGCACTCCCTCCGTTCCAAAATAGATGACCCAGCTTTATACTGATCAAGGTCTCCTCAACGGACCACCGTCGGGTTACCCACTCCGTCCGGTGATGTACTGCTGGCCTTCCATCCCAAGGACCGCGCGCGGGAGAGCCGCTGCTGGAAGCACCGGCGTTGATGTGCTGCAACCAGCTGCTCATCACGGGCGGCGCCGGCCTCCAGTGCCGCTTCCGCTGGTTGATGAACCAGTTGTTGATCTGTCTGCCTCATGTCGAGCCCCGTCGAGTCAGCCAACGCTTGCTTCTCCTGTTCCTGGAACGCATGCACGAGCGCGGCGCCATTAGCCCTTAGCTCGCGACTCACGAGGCTCCAGCCAAGATACGTAACGATCTCCTACTTACGTCAGACATAATCCAAGAACCGTGTTCTCCTCTCGATCAACCCCGAAAAGAGACACTCACGGTTACGCACACGGTTGGTGTATTTTAGAAGAGTTTGCTTCAAGTTTACTACAACGGATATTAACAAATTCCCATCTGCCACATAACCGCGGGCACGGCTCTCGAAAGTTTATACCCTGCAGGGGTGTCCCAACTTAGCCCATGATAAGCTCTCGCGATCAACGAAGGATATTCCTTCTCCCCGGAAAGAACCGATCAGTCTCGGAATCCCGGCTACAAGACATTTCGACAGCAATAAAACAAGACCAGCAAGACCTCCCGGCGTGCCGACATCCTGATAGTAGCCGCGCGTATCTCGTCTCAGGCCACGACCGGATGAGCGATGCGTCTGACAACCGGCGATACCCCAAGTTGCCTAGAGGCGGCACCGCAAGTGGCTCTAGTTTGGACCAACACTTAGACAAGCATTGGCCGGGGGCTAAAATGAAGATGACCCTTGAGGCGCGACTCCCAAGGGAAAAAGGGCTAGGTGAGGCAAATGGTAAAACCAATGTTGGGCCTTCTGGAGGAGTCTTATTCAAAGCGAACTGTCAAGGGGTCCCATAAATCACCCGACCGCGTTAGGGACGCAAAATCCGGGAACATAATACCGATATGGCGGAAACTAGGCGGCAAGAGTGGAACAAAACACCAGGCATAAGGCCGAGACTTCCACCCTTTACCAAGTATATAGATGCATTAATTAAACAATAGATATTGTGATATCCCAACAAGTAAACATGTTCCAACAAGGAACAACATCTCCATGTTCCAACAAGGAACAAACTTCATCTTCACCTGCAACTAACAACGCTATAAGAGGGGCTGAGCAAAGCGGTAACATAGCCAAACAACGGTTTGCTAGGAAGGGTGCAAAAGGTTAGGGGCTGACATGGCAAATTGGGATGGCTTGAAGAGCAAATGATAGGTAGCGCAGCATAGCGATAGAACGAAGCAACTAGCATAGCAATGATAGTAATGAGGTCCAAGGTGACGGTCATCTTGCCTGAAATCCCGCTAGGAAGAAGAACGAGTCCGTGAAGAAGATGAAGCCACGAAGATGAACCAAGCGTAGACGCACGAATCCTCACGATCGCAACGAAACAGGAACTAACAAGAAGAAGCACACAACATAGGTAAACACACCACCCATGAACAAGGCATGATGCACAACAAGCATGATGCATGACAAAACAGGCAAGAAATGATGCAAACAAGACCAACACATCCAAACAAGGTTAAATGAGGCCGGAAACAACATATAACAAATCCGGTAAGTCCTCATATGCAAATTTCGAAATTGGTCCAGATCTGAATAAACCTTATGTTAGAGAGAGACCTGACCCGGTCGTTTCTTTGAATATTGCAGGAAGTGGCTTCTCATGGAGGGGAGGGAGGGAAGTTGATATGTAGCACGTGATCCGACAGGTCCTACACCATAGGGTCATGATCAGTCCATGAGAAAAAAGGGGTGAAATCCCCAAGTATCAGGTTTGGACTCTGGAGCTCACAAGTCTTGTGATTGTTGTTGTCGTCGTCTGTGTAGTGGTCGTGGTAGGACTAGTGTAGCGCAATCTTTTCCCCTCTTGGATGCATGCATGTACATTTTGGTTTTCCCCTTAAAAAACCCTTTGTGCTGGAAGCTTGATCTGGCATCCTGGGCCGATCAATGGAGTTTGTTGCGCCTCTTGGTCTTTCTAGGATCTGTAAATCTATTCAAGCTTGTTGCAACTGAATGTTATGAGATTGTGGTGGTGATGATGATTTTGATTCCAAGTCTTTGACTGAATCGCTAGGGCCAGCTCCAAGAATCCTTTTTGATTATTTCCCATGAATGTCATATAGACAGTACCTTGATCTTCCTTAGTTTAATCTGTTTTTTTAATCTCAGAAACATAATCCATCTTTATTATCCTTAATAATTGTGCTATTTGGATGCATTCTCAAACTTGTTATATGTGTCGTCCATGGAAGTTGGGAATGCCTGGAAGGAGTTTGTCATGCCAGTACAACTGGCTCTATGAGGCCTAAGATGTGATGCAATGGAAGTTGTCAACGGCGGGGCGGGAGAGTTTGGCTGGAGTCCAGCAACCGTTGGCCTCATCCAGTCTTCTTTCTTTTGGTGCTACCTTCTCACTCAGGTAAATTGCTATAGTTGCACATAGAGCATTTTATGATCTTGGCATGCGCTTTGGCATGGTTTCTGCCTTTTGGTGTTGCTGAGACTGGTGTTGACCATTTTTGAGGCCTAGAGACTGGCGTTGCATCCTTGATGAAAATGCCGCTCTAGATGTTGATGAGTGTATTCTGATTTTTACTGGTTAGTATATAACTGGTTCGTTCAGTTTCACACACCACACTTGAGGCCTAGTAGGGGCTGATTTTTTAGAGTTGAGCTGTCTTGCTCACATTCTTTCCTTATGTTCCCTATTTAACTGTCCCGCTTACTTGAGGCCTACTAGAGGGATTTTTTGTCTTAGTTTAAAGGAATGGTTTAAGTATGGGTCAGTTGTATTGATTGTAAGCAGGTACATGACGCTCTGTAACTGATAACCCATCGGCCATGTTGATTTGGGGAGACTAGTGTTGTTGTTTTGGAATCTACATTATTTGAGCATTGGCATGATACTTCCAATCTCAACCGTACCCTTTCTTTCATTATGGTAACCCTTGTGCAGTCTGTAGTTTCATCATGCACTGCAATGGCTGCACTTAGCCTTCTTAATCAACAGTCGCAGTGCAAGACTTTAGAGTTCTTGTGATATAAAAGACTTCAGACTTGCAGGGTTTCGTTTGTGTGGATATTATATTAATAATCGAGGTCCAGTTTTCTCTTTTTCCCTGATGTAGTTTCTTCTTGCAGGTGCAGATGGGATCATGTGCGCGAGTGAAAAGGCGCCCAACATCACGAGCGAGTCCGTTGGCCTGCCCGCGTAAGATCTACTTCAGCCGCTAAAGGTGCCCGAGGGTGGTGTGGCTTGGTGACCGAATGGTTACTGCGGCATCCCTTTATTTTGTACGCCATCACCGATGGGATGGCGCTGGCTATGTCACAAGTCTTGTGATCGTTGTTCTCATCGTCGGTGTAGTGATTGCAACACGTCCAGTGTAGTGCATTCTTGCCCCTCTTGGATGCATGTACATTTTGGTTTTCCATTTTTTTAAAATCTTTGTGTGCGTGTTTGGTGATGATGGGCCATAATAGGCATGATAGCTCCAACCAATGTGCTAGAAGCTTGATCTGGCATCCTAGGCCGATCGGTGGAGCTTGTCACGCCGCTTGATCTTCCTAGGATCTGTAAATCCATCTGAGCTTGTTGCCGCTGAATGTTATGAGGTAGTGGTGGTGATGATTATTTTGATAACAAGTCTTTGACTGAACCGCTAGGGCCAGCACCATGATTGGCTGTCTGGCTGAGTCCTTTTGATTACTTTCCATGAACCAATTGATGTTTGCTTTTTTGGTTATTCTCCATGAATGAATGAATGTTCGTTCACTGTCTGTCTATATATGTCTGTTGGTGTGTCTTAACCAGAATTGATTTTCCATACATGGCTGCATGAAAAATACGTACTAATCTATCTAATAAATGTATGTATGTATCTCTCGCAAAGCAATATGCCACAACACTCCGCAGGGACGCTGGCTGTTTTAAGGTTCCAAATGTTACAAAATGGTAGAGAGATCATGGAGCTTTCGACTGGTTTGTCTAGGTTGTTAAGAATGAAAAGTAACGTCCTTAGTGTGGCCATGAACATTAGAAATATAAATTATGAACAAGTGATTTTTGACACCCTAATTGTTGTGGTCATGAACATCAGAATTATAAATTACAAACTCTTGAACAATTGATTTTTGACACCCTAAAAAAAGAAGATTGGAATACTTACAAAAGTTAGTTTGGTGGTTTTCACATGCTTGTGCCACCTCATTGATCCGTGGCATGGCCTCCCACCATCATCATCATGCGGTCTCGCTTGTGCCACCTCATTGATCCGTGGCATGGCCTCCTCTTTGCCCATGAACATCCTCTCCCAAGCTCAGCCCAACCATCTAAAGCCGTCTCTATCTCTATATATACTAGGAGAAGTGATTCATCCGCGTGCGGGGTGCGCGTGCGACTTAGGACTTGGGACGGAGGGCGAGAAGAGAAGAGAGATTCGCTGCACTTGACGGCTGGTTCATGCCCGGCAGGGGGTCGGGAGGAGGACAACAAGTAGCAGAAGCAGCAATGGTGCGCAGCAGCGGGAAGCGGCGGATTGATTCCAACGATGAGTTTCCAAGACACTGCCAATAGCGGCTCTGTTCCTCTTCACTAAACTGTGAGTTGTTCCTGGTGCTTTCCTGAATGAATAGTACTAGCAAACGAGGAAGTCAACGATCGGCCGGGGCAAGGCCAAGACCGACGGCGGCCCGGCCTGTACCTTACATCACAGGATGGCGCAGGTGGAGCCGGCGGCCTTGTCGGCGTCGGCGGAGACGCCCGGCCAGTCGCGGCAGGCGCAGTGCTGGCCCTAGGGGATCTGCCGGTGGACGGAGGCCACGTGGCGGCCGCACCCCGCCCACGAGGACTTGCCGCACGTGGCGCACTTCACCTGGTAGCACATGGTCGCGCTCGCTCGATTGCTCGGTTGCTGGCTCTCTGGTGGACTTGCCGCACGTGGCGCACTTCACCAGGTGCACGTTCATGGACCACGACACAACCATCATGAGTTTGGTCAGCAAAGCAGCTCTGCCTGTGCCGATGCTCATTCCTGCGTAATGCCTTTGGTGGCCACTTATTTGAATCGGGCGTAAGTGAGCCACTTATCTTGCTCTCCCCTGCTTTCCATGCTCTGTGTGCCGATGGTCATCAAGTCATGGTAGCAGGTTGACATTGTGATGATTTATCGTCCTTTTAGCAAGGCATGTGTACTGTAGGTGTTGTGTAATGTGTATTTTGTAGATGGTCAGGATGTTTCTTGTTGAATGGTCAGGATCTCTCTTGTTCAACATAGCTATCGTTTCTAATTCAGTTTGGTCACTGAGGGAGTTCCGGACTAGGGGGTGTCCGGATAGCCGAACTATCATCATCGGCCGGACTCCAAGACTATGAAGATACAAGATTGAAGACTTCGTCCCGTGTCCGGATGGGACTTTCCTTGGCGTGGAAGGCAAGCTTGGCGATACGGATATGTAGATCTCCTACCATTGTAACCGACTATGTGTAACCCTAACCCTATCCGGTTTCTATATAAACCGAAGGGTTTTAGTCCGTAGGACGAACAACAATCATACCATAGGCTAGCTTCTAGGGTTTAGCCTCTCTGATCTCGTGGTAGATCTACTCTTGTAATACACATCATCAATATTAATCTAGCAGGACATAGGGTTTTACCTCCATCAAGAGGGCCCGAACCTGGGTAAAACATCGTGTCCCTTGTCTCTTGTTACCATCCGCCTAGGCGCACAGTTCGGGACCCCTACCGAGATCCGCCAGTTTTGACACGAATTGGTGCTTTCATTGAGAGTTCCTACGTCGCCGTCGCCGATAGGCCGATGGCTCCTTTGATCATCAACAACACACGGTCCAGGTGAGACTTTTCTCCCGGATAGATCTTCGTGTTCGGCGGCTTTGCACTGCGGGCAATTAAGCAGCCATCTGGAGCAGATCGAAAGCTACGCCCCGGCCGTCGAGTCAGGTTTGGAACTTTAAACTATATGGCCGATATCGCGGAGACTTGATCTTGACGGATTCGAGCCGCAATAAGCAGCGCCGCGCGCTGTCTCGATGGGCATGATCTAGCTCTGCTGCCGAACAGTGCCCTGGAGGCCGCACCAGAATCCGCTCAGACCCTTCATCCGAAGCCGGAATCCCCGATCGAGGACGAGTGGTTGGACACCGCCTCGGGGGCTCTAATCTCTACGGCGATCGAGCCGAACTCCATCCCTGTCCTTTGCGAAGACCTCGACTCCAGGGTGCCGGACTCCTCTCCGGACTCCGAACCCTCCGCGCCCTTGCCAATCGAATCCGGTTGGGCGCCCGTTATGGAGTTCACAGCCGCGGACATCTTTCAGCGCTCGCCCTTTGGCGACATCCTGAATTCACTAAAGTCTTTCTCTTTATCCGGAGAGCCCTGGCCGGACTACGGTCAGGAAGGTTGGGATACGGATGACGAAGAAATTCAATGCCCACCTACCACCCACTTCATAGCCACTGTCGAAAGCTTACACGACGTGCTCGATTTTGACTCCGAAGACATCGACGGTATGGACGATGATGTAGGAGACAACAATGAACCAGCACCTATAGGATGCTGACAACCTCATCCCATGACGTATACATGGTGGATACACCTAAAGGGAATGAAGACGAGGAGCAACGGGACGCTACGAAGGATAAATCCCCCAACAAAGACCCACCTCAACAAAGCAGTCAAAACGGCAACGTAAACGCCGAACAAAGTCCCGCCTCAACAAAGACCCAGCCATAGAGCAGGGCGAACCAATGGACAACGAACAAGCTATCGACCAATCGTCCAAACAAGACAACTTGGATAAACAATCTGTCCCAAGCGAAGACAACAGTCCGGACGACCTCATGCCGGACAAACCATTGGAGCAAAATAACCTCCAGAAAAGGCTCGTCGCCACTGCGCGTAGCCTGAAAAAGCAGAAGTGGAAGATCAAAACAGCGGAAGATGCACTCAGGATCAGATGGAGCAAAATATTCAGCACCGCAGACAAGTACAGCGACAGTCGCCGAACAAAGAGCTACCCGAAAAGAAAGCTACTGCCCGGATTCGACGAGGAGGCCTTAGAGCCCCCACAATTACAAAGTAAGAAGGCCACCCAGTCGGATGGACGACCCCACGGCAAAAAGAGAGCGGTGAATGGCGCCGCACACAAGCCAATATGCGATCCGCATAAGGATTCACCTCAAGAGGATGGCCCAGTTAGGTCCATCTATGGGCCAAGAAAGCAGGCTCGTCAAAGCAATGCAATACGCCAAAATTCCGAAGACCATGGCACACCCAAATATAGGGGCGCCGCACACCCCCTATGTTTCACCGATGAGGTGCTGGATCATGTATTTCCAGCGGGATTCAAACCCGTAAACATAGAGGCATACGACGGAACAACAGACCACAGAGTGCGGATCGAGGATTACATCCTCCACATACACATGGCTAGAGGAGACGATCTCCATGCCATAAAATACTTACCCCTTAAACTCAAAGGGCCAGCTCGGCATTGGCTTAAAAGCCTCCCCGAAAATACCATTGGAAGCTGGGGAGAGCTCGAGGACGCATTCCGGGCAAATTTTCAGGGGACTTATGTCCGCCCTCCGGATGCAGACGATCTAAGTCACATAACTCAACAGCCCGGAGAGTCAGCCCGGAAATTCTGGAACAGGTTCCTTAATAAAAAGAACCAAATAGTCGATTGTCCGGACGCTGAAGCCTTAGCAGCTTTCAAACACAACGTCCGCGACGAATGGCTCGCCAGACACCTCGGCCAAGAAAAGGCAAGAACAATGGCCGCACTAACAAGCCTCATGACCCGCTTTTGCGCTGGAGAGGACAGCTGGCTAGCTAGATGCAGCACCAGCGACCCGAGTACATCCGAAATCAGGGATGGAAATGAGAAATCACGACGCAGAAAAGATCAGCGCCGGAATAAGGAAAATGGCCCAAATAATGCGGCGGTCAGCGCCGGATTCAAAAGCTCTCGGCCGAACAACAAAACACTGCCCCTAAAGGATAACAGTGACGAGCTATCCAACCTAAACAAGATTCTGGATAGATTATGTGAAATACATGGTACCTCCGGGAAGCCTGCAAACCATACCCTCAGAGATTGTTGGGTCTTCAAACAGTCCGGCAGACTGAACGCCGAACACAAGGGGCTCGACACACCAAGTAAAGATGACGACGAGCACCACAAGCAGAACCCCGGAAAACAAAAAACTTTCCCACAGGAGGTTAAAACAGTAAACTCACTTCACGTGATCAAAAGGAAAAACAAAGCGGCGCCCCCTAAAAGGCGCGCCGCACACTGGTTGTCAAAACCAATCACCTTCGACCATCAGGACTATTCCGATAATATCCGGAACGCAGGATGGACTGCCTTGATATTGGATCCTATAATCGACGGATTCCAGTTTACACATGTCCTCATGGATGGCGGCAGTGACATAAACCTGATATATCAGGACACAATCCGCAGGATGGGGATAAACCCAACCAAAATTCGCCGCAGCAACACCTCCTTTAAAGGAGTACTGCCCGGCCCATACGCCCTCTGCACGGGCTCCATACTGCTAGAAGTTTTGTTTGGTTCTTCCGACAACTTCCGTCGCGAAAAGTTACTCTTCCATGTCGCCCCATTTAAAAGTAGCCATCAAGCACTATTGGGACGCGAAGCTTTTGCCCGCTTTAACGCAATACCGCATTATGCATATCTAACACTTAAAATGCCCGGTCCACGCGGCATCATCTCTTTAGAAGGAAGTATTAAGTGTTACTCGAGCACGGGAAAACGGGAGACTGCCTTGACAGCCCCACCGCTATCCGGCTCTGCTAGGCAAAGAACCTGAATTGGTCATTCAAACCCCGGACACGGCTAGACGAGTCCGGCGCCTACTTGCGGCATACCCCCATACGAGGGGCTGCATGCATGTATAACAAGAGACAATAAAGCTCAATTTTATTCACTTCTTCGAACCGTACTTTGTTTATTTAAATATTAAGTACATCTTTCGCACGATCCTTTTTTTAAACTATGTTCCTCTCTTTTACAGATGAACAACGTGCTACACCCGTCCATGATACGGCACAACGGAGACACAGGCGCAGACGTGCAGTAGGGACCCGTTGCAAGGATTCATTTCAGATTAAGACCCTGCGTAAACCTTTTTTCACTGTCTCTTGTTGATATACATCCCCCCGGTTCCTTAATATAACCGAGGAGGAGGCTGGTGCTTTGGCATTGGCCGCACCAGAATTTTTTGCGTACCTAGACACCAGGGGCTTAGGGCATTATTCTGCCCATTTTCATAAAGACCGAATACCTTAGGGAGTATTCGGCGTCTCGAGTTAGGCCTTATATGCATCAGCTCCGAATCATGTCTTTGGTCAAATGTTGGGTTGCCCGGCTCCTGTGTTTTGCTGCCTTACGTTCCATTTTCACGGCTAACGCGGCACCAGGAGAACTACTGCGATTGTGCCCCGGTTCGGCCGGGCGAGCACCTCAGTAGAGAAAGCCGAAAACTGACTGTCATGATATAGCGAGAGACTGGTCAACCACTCGATGACTCACAGGAATGTTTAGAATTCCTCCGCATTAACGAAGGACCGGTTTTCGGTCAGGCACATACGCACCCCGAATTCGGGAGAGTGCGGTGCCCCCAGGGGCTATATAGTAGCCCCACCCTCGAACTCCTATGGCTAAGTGAAAGTGATAAAGCATTATAGTCCGGTTGCCTGGTTTGCTAAGCTATCACCTCCTTATCAGGACCAAGACGTTGGATTAAGTGTGAAAAAGCGCTCCTTTTTGCAAACACCCCCGCACTATGTGCGTGGGGGCTGAAGCCAAGGACTGCCATCTTTCAGGTTATATACACATATATATAAACGGCCGCACAGGGAGTAGTTTACTACTTGAACGCACAAGTATAAAAAGCACTTATATTACATTGAAACATTGTTTTCACAAATCATACATGTCATTCCAACATAATATCCTTCGAGCACTACGTCTCTATTAAACGAGCGCCCGGCAGGACTTCTTCAAAGTAGTGCTCGGCAGGTACTCGGCTCCTGTCTGAGTCTTGGGATGCAACGTCGGTGGCCTTCATCTCTGCCCAGTATGTCTTGACACGGGCAAGAGCCATCCGCGCTCCCTCAATACACGCCGATCGCTTCATTGCGTCGATACGCGGCACCGCACCAAGAAACTGCCGCACTAAACCAAAATAGCTCTTCGGCTGGGGTCCGTCCGGCCACAAGTGAGTCAAGACACGCTTCATGGCCTATCCGGACAATCGATTCAGCTCGGCCCATTCGGCCAACCGATCGGTCAGCGGGAGAGGATGCTCCGGACTATGGAATTGCGACCAATATAGCTCTTCCCTTTTGTGCCCCTTCTGGCCCCGGAAGTGCTCAACCGCGTCCATAGCGCTCACCGCCAAGTCCAGATAACCCATCGGCCATGTTGATTTGGGGAGACTAGTGTTGTTGTTTTGGAATCTACATTATTTGAGCATTGGCATGATACTTCCAATCTCAACCGTACCCTTTCTTTCATTATGGTAACCCTTGTGCAGTCTGTAGTTTCATCATGCACTGCAATGGCTGCACTTAGCCTTCTTAATCAACAGTCGCAGTGCAAGACTTTAGAGTTCTTGTGATATAAAAGACTTCAGACTTGCAGGGTTTCGTTTGTGTGGATATTATATTAATAATCGAGGTCCAGTTTTCTCTTTTTCCCTGATGTAGTTTCTTCTTGCAGGTGCAGATGGGATCATGTCGCGAGTGAAAAGGCGCCCAACATCACGAAGCGAGTCCGTTGGCCTGCCAGCGTAAGATCTACTTCAGCCGCTAAAAGGTGCCCGAGGTGGTGTGGCTTGGTGACCGAATGGTTACTGCGGCATCCCTTTATTTTGTACGCCATCACCGATGGGATGGCGCTGGCTATGTCACAAGTCTTGTGATCGTTGTTCTCATCGTCGGTGTAGTGATTGCAACACGTCCAGTGTAGTGCATTCTTGCCCCTCTTGGATGCATGTACATTTTGGTTTTCCATTTTTTTAAAATCTTTGTGTGCGTGTTTGGTGATGATGGGCCATAATAGGCATGATAGCTCCAACCAATGTGCTGGAAGCTTGATCTGGCATCCTAGGCCGATCGGTGGAGCTTGTCACGCCGCTTGATCTTCCTAGGATCTGTAAATCCATCTGAGCTTGTTGCCGCTGAATGTTATGAGGTAGTGGTGGTGATGATTATTTTGATAACAAGTCTTTAACTGAACCGCTAGGGCCAGCACCATGATTGGCTATCTGGCTGAATCCTTTTGATTACTTTCCATGAACCAATTGATGTTTGCTTTTTTGGTTATTCTCCATGAATGAATGAATGTTCGTTCACTGTCTGTCTATATATGTCTGTTGGTGTGTCTTAACCATAATTGATTTTCCATACATGGCTGCATGAAAAATACGTACTAATCTATCTAATAAATGTATGTATCTCTTGCAAAGCAATATGCCACAACACTCCGCAGGGACGCTGGCTGTTTTAAGGTTCCAAATGTTACAAAATGGTAGAGAGATCATGGAGCTTTCCACTGGTTTGTCTAGGTTGTTAAGAATGAAAAGTAACGTCCTTAGTGTGGCCATGAACATTAGAAATATAAATTATGAACAAGTGATTTTTGACACCCTAATTGTTGTGGTCATGAACATCAGAATTATAAATTACAAACTCTTGAACAATTGATTTTTGACACCCTAAAAAAAGAAGATTGGAATACTTACAAAAGTTAGTTTGGTGGTTTTCACATGCTTGTGCCACCTCATTGATCCGTGGCATGGCCTCCCACCATCATCATCATGCGGTCTCGCTTGTGCCACCTCATTGATCCGTGGCATGGCCTCCTCTTTGCCCATGGACATCCTCTCCCAAGCTCAGCCCAGCCATCTAAAGCCGTCTCTATCTCCACCTCATTGATTCATCCGCGTGCGGGGTGCGCGTGCGACTTAGGACTTGGGACGGAGGGCGAGAAGAGAAGAGAGATTCGCTGCACTTGACGGCTGGTTCATGCCCGGCAGGGGGTCGGGAGGAGGACAACAAGTAGCAGAAGCAGCAATGGTGCGCAGCAGCGGGAAGCGGCGGATTGATTCCAACGATGAGTTTCCAAGACACTGCCAATAGCGGCTCTGTTCCTCTTCACTAAACTGTGAGTTGTTCCTGGTGCTTTCCTGAATGAATAGTACTAGCAAACGAGGAAGTCAACGATCGGCCGGGGCAAGGCCAAGACCGACGGCGGCCCGGCCCGTACCTTACATCACAGGATGGCGCAGGTGGAGCCGGCGGCCTTGTCGGCGTCGGCGGAGACGCCCGGCCAGTCGTGGCAGGCGCAGTGCTGGCCCTAGGGGATCTGCCGGTGGACGGAGGCCACGTGGCGGCCGCACCCCGCCCACGTGGACTTGCCGCACGTGGCGCACTTCACCTGGTAGCACATGGTCGCGCTCGCTCGATTGCTCGGTTGCTGGCTCTCTGGTGGACTTGCCGCACGTGGCGCACTTCGGCTCTCTGGTGGACTTGCCGCACGTGGCGCACTTCACCAGGTGCACGTTCATGGACCACGACACAACCATCATGAGTTTGGTCAGCAAAGCAGCTCTGCCTGTGCCGATGCTCATTCCTGCGTAATTCCTTTGGTGGCCACTTATTTGAATCGGGCGTAAGTGAGCCACTTATCTTGCTCTCCCCTGCTTTCCATGCTCTGTGTGCCGATGGTCATCGAGTCATGGTAGCAGGTTGACATTGTGATGATTTATCGTCCTTTTAGCAAGGCATGTGTACTGTAGGTGCTGTGTAATGTGTATTTTGTAGATGGTCAGGATGTTTCTTGTTGAATGGTCAGGATCTCTCTTGTTCAACATAGCTATCGTTTTTAATTCAGTTTGGTCACTGAGGGAGTTCCGGACTAGGGGGTGTCCGGATAGCCGAACTATCATCATCGGCCGGACTCCAAGACTATGAAGATACAAGATTGAAGACTTCGTCCCGTGTCCGGATGGGACTTTCCTTGGCGTCGAAGGCAAGCTTGGCGATACGGATATGTAGATCTCCTACCATTGTAACCGACTATGTGTAACCCTAACCCTATCCGGTGTCTATATAAACCGAAGGGTTTTAGTCCGTAGGACGAACAACAATCATACCATAGGCTAGCTTCTAGGGTTTAGCCTCTCTGATCTCGTGGTAGATCTACTCTTGTAACACACATCATCAATATTAATCTAGCAGGACGTAGGGTTTTACCTCCATCAAGAGGGCCCGAACCTGGGTAAAACATCGTGTCCCTTGTCTATTGTTACCATCCGCCTAGGCGCGCACAGTTGGGACCCCCTACCGAGATCCGCGGTTTGACACGAATTGGTGCTTTCATTGAGAGTTCCTCGTGTCGTCGCTGATAGGCCCGATGGCTCCTTTGATCATCAACAACGACACGGTCCGGTGAGACTTTTCTCCCGGACAGATCTTCGTGTTCGGCGGCTTTGCATGCGGGCCAATTAAGCAGCCATCTGGAGCAGATCGAAGCTAGGCCCCGGCGTCAGGTCAGATTTGGAACTTTAAACTATATGGCGATATCCGCGGAGACTTGATCTTGACGGATTCGAGCCGCAACCTAGCGCGCCGCCTTTGTCTCGATGGGCATGATCTGGCTCTGCTGCGAGCGGTGCCACGGAGGCCGCACGAATCCGCTCCGACCCTTCATCCGGGCGGAATCCCGATCGAGGGCGAGTGGTTGGACACCGCCTCGGGGCTCTAATCTCACGGCGATCGAGCCAAACTCCATCCTGTCGCTGCGAAGACCTCGACTCCAGGTGCCGGACTCCTCTCCGGACTCCGAACCCTCCGCGCCCTTGCCAATCGAATCCGATTGGGCACCCGTTATGGAGTTCACGGCCGCGGACATCTTTCAGCACTCGCCCTTTGGCGACATCCTGAATTCACTAAAGTCTTTCTCTTTATCCGGAGAGCCCTGGCCGGACTACGGTCAGGAAGGTTGGGATACGGACGACGAAGAAATTCAATGCCCACCTACCAGCCACTTCATAGCCACTGTCGAAAGCTTACGCGACGTGCTCGATTTTGACTCCGAAGACATCGACGGTATGGACGATGATGTAGGAGACAACAATGAACCAGCACCTATAGGATGCTGGACAACCTCATCCCATGACGTATACATAGTGGATACACCTAAAGGAAATGAAGACGAGGAGCAGCGGGGCCACGAAGGATAAATCCTCGAAAAGTCAAAGCGGCAGCGTAAGCGCCGAACAAAGTCCGCCTCAACAAAGACCCAGCCATAGAGCAGGGCGAACCGGTGGACAACGAACAAGCTATCGACCAATCGTCCAAACAAGACAACTTGGATAAACAATCTGTCCCCGGCAAAGACAACAGTCCGGACGACCTCACGCCGGACAAACCATTGGAGCAAAATAACCTCCAGAAAAGGCTCGTCGCCACTGCGCGTAGCCTGAAAAAGCAGAAGCGGAAGCTCAAAACAGCGGAAGATGCACTCAGGATCAGATGGAGCAAAATATTCAGCACCGCAGACAAGTACAGCGACAGTCGCCGAACAAAGAGCTACCCGAAAAGAAAGCTACTGCCCGAATTCGACGAGGAGGCCTTAGAGCCCCCACAATTACAAAGTAAGAAGGCCACTCGGTCGGATGGACGACCCCACGGCAAAAAGAGAGCGGTGAATGGCGCCGCACACAAGCCAATATGCGATCCGCATAAGGATTCACCTCAAGAGGATGGCCCGATTAGGTCCATCTATGGGCCAAGCGAGCTCGTCAAAGCAATGCAATACGCCAAAATTCGAAGATCATGGCACACCCAAATATAGGGGCCCGCACACCCCTATGTTTCACCGATGAGGTGCTGGATCATGTATTTCAGCGGATTCAAACCCGTAAACATAGAGGCATCTGACGGAACAACAGACCACAGAGTGCGGATCGAGGATTACATCCTCCACATACACATGGCTAGAGGAGACGATCTCCACGCCATAAAATACTTACCCCTTAAACTCAAAGGGCCAGCTCGGCATTGGCTTAAAAGCCTCCCCGAAAATACCATTGGAAGCTGGGGAGAGCTCGAGGATGCATTTCGGGCAAATTTTCAGGGGACTTATGTCCGCCCTCCGGATCAGAGCGATCTAAGTCACATAACTCAACAGCCCGGAGAGTCAGCCCGGAAATTCTGGAACAGGTTCCTTACTAAAAAGAACCAAATAGTCGACTGTCCGGACGCGAAGCCTTAGCAGCTTTCAAACACAACGTCAAGACGAATGGCTCGCCAGACACCTCGGCCAAGAAAAGCCAAGAACAATGGCCGCACTAACAAGCCTCATGACCCGCTTTTATATTTGGAGAGGACAGCTGGCTGGCTAGATGCAGCACCAGCGACCAGTACATCCGAAATCAGGGATGGAAATGAGAAATCACGACGCAGAAAAGATCAGCGCGGAATAAGGAAAATGGCCCAAATAGTGCGGCGGTCAACGCCGGATTCAAAACTCTCGGCGAACAACAAAACACTGCCCCTAAAGGATAACGGTGACGAGCTATCCAACCTAAACAAGATTCGGATAGACTATGTCAAATACATGGTACCTCCGGAAGCACGCAAACCATACCCTCGAGATTGTTGGGTCTTCAAACAGTCCGCAGATGAGCGCCGAACACAAGGGGCTCGACACACCAAGTAAAGATGACGACGAGCACCACAAGCAGAACCCCGGAAAACAAAAAACTTTCCCACAGGAGGTTAAAACAGTAAACTCACTTCACGTGATCAAAAGGAAAAACAAAGCGGCGCCCCCTAAAAGGCGCGCCGCACACTGGTTGTCAAAACCAATCACCTTCGACCATCAGGACTATTCCGATAATATCCGGAACGCAGGATGGACTGCCTTGATATTGGATCCTATAATCGACGGATTCAGTTTACACATGTCCTCATGGATGGCGGCGATGACATAAACCTGATATATCGGGACACAATCCGCAGGATGGGGATAAACCCAACCAAAATTCGCCGGCAACACCTCCTTTAAAGAGTACTGCCCGCCCATCGCTCCGCACGGGCTCCATCTTGCTAGAAGTTGTGTTTGGTTCTTCCGACAACTTCCGTCGCGAAAAGTTACTCTTCCATGTCGCCCCGTTTAAAAGTAGCCATCAAGCACTATTGGGACGCGAAGCTTTTGCCCGCTTTAACGCAATACCGCATTATGCATCTCTAACACTTAAAATGTCCGGTCCACGCGGCATCATCTCTTTAAAAGGAAGTATTAAGTGTTACTCGAGCACGGGAAAACGGGAGACTGCCTTGACAGCCCCACCGCTATCCGGCTCTGCTAGGCAAAGAACCTGAATTGGTCATTCAAACCCCGGACACGGCTAGACGAGTCTGGCGCCTACTTGTGGCATACCCCCATACGAGGGGCTGCATGCATGTATAACAAGAGACAATAAAGCTCAATTTTATTCACTTCTTCGAACCATACTTTGTTTATTTAAATATTAAGTACATCTTTCGCACGATCCTTTTTTTAAACTAAGTTCCTCTCTTTTACAGATGAACAACGTGCTACACCCGTCGAGGATACGGCTGCGGAGACACAGCGCAGAGGCGTGCAGAGGGACCCGTTACAAGGACTCATTTCAGATTAAGACCCTGCGTAAACCTTTTTTCACTGTCTCTTGTTGATATACATCCCCCCGGTTCCTTAATATAACCGAGGAGGAGGCTGGTGCTTTGGCCGCACCAGAATTTTTGCGCGTACCTAGACACCAGGGGCTTAGGGCATTATTCTGCCCATTTTCATAAAGACTGAATACCTTAGGGAGTATTCGGCGTCTCGAGCTAGGCCTTATATGCATCAGCTCCGAATCATGTCTTTGGTCAAATGTTGGGTTGCCCGGCTCCTGTGTTTTGCTGCCTTACGTTCCATTTTCACGCTAACGCGGCACTAGGAGAACTCTGCGATTGTGCCCGGTTCGCCGGGCGAGCACCTCGATGAAAGCGAAAACTGATTGTCATGATATAGCGAGACTGGTCAACCACTCGATGACTCACGGGAATGTTTAGAATTCCTCCGCATTAACGAAGGACGGTTTTCGGTCAGGCACATACGCACCCAATTCGGAGAGTGCGGTGCCCCGAGGGCTATATAGTAGCCCCACCTCGAACTCCTATGGCTAAGTGAAAGTGATAAAGCACTATAGTCCGGTTGCCTGGTTTGCTACGCTATCACCTCCTTATCAGGACCAAGACGTTGGATTAAGTGTGAAAAAGCGCTCCTTTTTGCAAACACCCCCGCACTATGTGCTCAACCGCGTCCACAACGCTCACCGCCAAGTCCAGATAAGCATCCTCTGAACTCCATAATTTATCCAACGGAGCATACTTTGGATCTGTATATTTCCTCCGCAGCAGAAACAGTTTTCCAGCCGCAATTGCCCTGGCCTGACTCAGCTCCTCCTTGGCAGCTCTCAAAGCCGATTGAGCATTCTTGGATTCGGTGGCGGCCTTCTTTAGGCCCTCTTGTTCCGCTTGACGCTCTTTTTCAAGAACCTCGCAGCGATCGGTAGCATTCCTTAACTTTTTGGCCATATCGGCCATCTCCTCTTTGCTTCGGCAGTGAGCAGCCCATTCAGCTTCTAGCTCTTCGGCCGCCTTTAAAGCGGCCGCATTACTAATTCTGGCTTGCTCTTTCGCTCGGGCGAGTTCTGGCCGCAGCTCTTCCACGGCAGCGGCACCATCTGCTTTAAGCACATGATTAGTAAGACATGGGCGTCAAGCTCCCTTACCAGGTGTCCGCATAGAAGTCGCATACCTTGTGACTCGTCAAACCGTTTATTGACCAGCGTGATGTCCGCATCCGCCTCATCAAGCTGTCGCTTTAGTTCGGCATATTCATCAGTCCGGCTGGCCTCCGGACGCCCCGCCACCTGTTAAGGAGCGGCGATATGTTAAAACTGAGATTTTGATCCTCGGCACGTCGTCAGTTTTGACAACATATCGAGTCTCAGGGGCTACTATCTATACATGGCGCATTTTATATGCACAACTGCCAAAAGGTACATTATTTTTTGCGTACCTCAAACCCCGTCAGTAAGTAAGCTTCTGACGGCTTTGTGCAATCCGCTCTCTGCGGATGCAATTCTTTCAATCACCGTACCCATTAGAGCACGGTGTTCTTTTGAGATAGCCGCTCGCCCGAGCAGATCCTTCAGCTCCCCCGACCGCACACCACTTGGCGCCGGACTAGGGGGAACCCTCCGTGACGACACCTCCGGGTCGTCCGCTTCACATGAGGGTGCGACAGGTGGAGGCGTTTCGCTCTCCATCATCTCCGGAAGAAGATTCCCCGAAGACGAGCTCTGCTGAGAAGGGCTCGGGTCCGAACTACAAGGTCCAATTTCGGTTATCTTCATAAATAAATACAGGGATGTTCCTTCTTTCTACTTACGGCTCGCAGGAGGGCTGATCCCCTTGGGGAAATAATGCGGCTGGGTTACTTCCCAGCGCCGGACTCTCTGCCGAAGACTCCCTTCCTTTCTTTGAGGCCTTGACCTCCGGATCTTCTGAAGCGGTCCTCTTCTCTCCTCGGAAGGTGGGACTCTTAATCTCTCCTTCCTTGATAGCCTCCTTCGCAGAGGCAGTTGCTCCCCCGCTCCTCTCTTCGCCTTCTTCAAAAGGCGCGGCCTTCAACATCTTGGTCAACATGGGATCCGGCGTGGTCTCTGGGAGGGGAGCCGGACACCTTATCAACTTTGCCTTGGCTATCCACTCCTGTTCAAGAAACGGCTCCTTTAAAGGGCATATATATAAAATAAATGAATGAACAGCTGGTCCGGTTACAGGACTACTTACTTGAGTATCTGGGCGATTGCAGCTTAGTCCTGCGTCCTCGGTCAAGTCCGGACACTTCTCTTGTGATCGAAGAACAGTTTATACATCTCCATGAGCGTCGTGCCCATAAAATTTTGGAGAGCTCGTGGTCCCTCGGTTGAATTCCCACAGGCGGGGGCGGCGTTTGCAGGCTGAAGGCGCGGATCACCATAACTTGCGCCACTTCAACCAGATTGATCCCTCTTTCTGGAGATCTCGAATACAGCCCTGCAGCAGGGGAACATCCTTGGATGGGCCCCAGTCGAGCCCCTGTTGACCCATGGCGCCAGCCGCTGTGGTGGACTGAGTGGAAGGCGGGGGCGCCGCCCATTTGGTGCCCACAGGGCGGTGATATAAAACCACTCCCGTTGCCACAAACCAAGCTCCTCTTGAAAAGAGCCCTCGGCCCCGCAGGCGTCAGTACATTTTCTTATGACCGCCCCTCCGCACTCTGCTTGCTGCCCTTGATCGTCTTTGGCTCGACCTTGAAGGTTTTGAGCCACAATCCAAAGTGGGGGGTAATATGGAGGAAGGCCTCACATACAACAATGAATGACGAGATATGGAGGATGGACTCAGTTCAAGTCATGGAAATCAAGCCCATAATAAAACATGAGCCCCCGCACAAAGGGGTCCGTCGGAAGCCTAAACCCGAAGGAAGTGGGACACGAACACCACGTTCTCGCGGGCTCAGGAGTGGGAGTGACCTGCCCTGGGTAGGCAGCCTATGCGAGATCGCGCGGTCGATACTGGCGTCTCGCAGCTTTAGCACATCTTCTTCTTCGTGACGGAGGAAGACATCCATCGGCCGTGTTGGTCGGAGCGGACATCGTCGAAAGTCGAAGCGCTGAATCTGAAGCTTTGGGTGTTGGAACTCAAGCGAGGCGAACTTCGATGGAGGTGTAAAAGAAGAGGGCCTTGGTCTCACTATAAAGAGGTTGAATACCAAGAGCCCACCCGTGGTCGATTAGGACTCGCCTTTGATAGAGAAGGCAGGCCAGCGGCGCGGTTGGGTTACCCACGTCCGTATTGATGAGAGTCCCGAAATAAGGGGCACGATCTATGCTCGATAAGGCGTGCCAAGGAAACCGCCTCGCTAAACACGCTGAGGTGGAACAATAAAAACGATTCATGCAAAGGCCTGGCGTGGTGTGATGTCACGCCGCTGAATCGTCAGCAGATCTGTGCAAAATTATTCTCTCTACGGTGTTATGTGGAACTTGTTTTGCGAGCGGACACTATCTGGTGTTCACAATCTTCTATAAATTATTCGGAGGAAGAACCCGCCTTGCAATGCGAAGACAATATGCGCGCGGACTCGTCGTCATTGAAGCCTGGTTCAGGGCTCTTGAGGAGTTCGGACTAGGGGTGTCCGGATAGCGAACTATCATCATCGGCGGACTCCAAGACTATGAAGATACAAGATTGAAGACTTCGTCCCGTGTCCGGATGGGACTTTCCTTGGCGTCGAAGGCAAGCTTGGCGATACGGATATGTAGATCTCCTACCATTGTAACCGACTCTGTGTAACCCTAACCCTATCCGGTGTCTATATAAACCGAAGGGTTTTAGTCCGTAGGACGAACAACAATCATACCATAGGCTAGCTTCTAGGGTTTAGCCTCTCTGATCTCGTGGTAGATCTACTCTTGTAACACACATCATCAATATTAATCTAGCAGGACGTAGGGTTTTACCTCCATCAAGAGGGCCCGAATATGGGTAAAACATCGTGTCCCTTGTCTCCTGTTACCATCCGCCTAGACGCACAGTTCGGGACCCCCTACCCGAGATCCGCCGGTTTTGACACCGACAGTCACTATTATGATTGCTTAAGCATGTGTATTATGAATGACACTACATGTAGTGTTCTCTAGTTGCTCTTGTTACCAATTGAATATGTGATTGCTAGTTTGTTACAGTAAACCTACTGAGGGTTTGCTCCTCGTTTAGAAGCATGTTTACTTTATTCTTGCCTGTCCTTTGGAGCCATGTGTTAGCAAATTATAAGTTGTTGATATTTTGGCCCATGAACACTGGACATCTTCTCGTGAGAATCTAAACTGTGGTTTAGTTAATTTTATCGGTTTTTTGGTGTTATGGCTGCTATGTGTACCTGCCATCAAGCTGATTGTGGATACATTTCTGTGATGGTGACCATCATGCGGGCACCCATAAATTGTGTGTGGCTTTGGTGCTATATCATGTTATTGTTGCGTGCCGTGTCTTTGTTCTTCTGTTCATGTCCTAATTAGGTATGTTGTTGATGAAATTTTAGGATGGTGTATGCCATGGCCAGCCTCCTAAGAAGGGTTTTCGTTTTATGTTGCTGTTAGGTTTAGTTGATTTCTTGGCTGTCTTGTTTGATGGTTTCACTTTATCAGCGTACAAGTGTTTTGGAATCTGCATTGTTCAAGGTTTTAGTCTCCTCCTATATATGTATGGTACCTGACTTGCTTTTCTCATGCATGCAGAATAGAGCATATGCAAGAGGCAGCATATGTTAGAGCATGTCCGGTAGCCACACCACCGTTGACATGGACGCTAGAGGAAGAGATCGTGTGCGCGAGGGGGAAGATGCTCAACTTCAGCAGCGAGTCCATCGACCTGCCCGTGTGAGATCTTTAGTTGCTAAAGGTGCCCGACCATGCCGTGGCTTGGTGACAGAACGGTTACTGCCGCAGCCCTTTGTTTTGGACGTCGTCACCGACAGGATGGCACTGGCTGTGTCGTAGCCTTTGTTTTCGGCTAGTATGGCTTCAGTGGGCTACGTCCTTGTCGGCCACTACTCTTGACTTCCCCCACAGCGAGATTAGGTGGTGGCCGCCTCGTCCTCGCTTCTGGTGAGTTTGTGGTCTCCCCCCTCTCTCACTTGTGGCCCTGAGATTGACCGGCCTTCGAGTCGTGGCTGATTGTGGTGTAGACCATCGAGCCGTTGATTTGAGGGCCTGGTTATGGGGTCATGGCGCCTGTGGTGGAGGTCTTCTGACCATCTTGTCTCTAGTCCCTGTTATCCCTGTTAAGCAGCAATGAGAACCTTGTGTTCGAGTTATGAATCAATGAACAATCAGATTTCTTTAGAAGTTTTGTTGCAGTAGCAGTTTCTTTATGGATTAGAGTCGTTATTTTCACTGTTTTAGTTGGCAGACTGCATACCTGAAAATTGCATATTAGTCCTTCATGTTTGTTTGGGTGGAATGCTTCTAAATCGTTTGTTGTAAAAAGACTCCACATTTCATTCCGTGTTTTAAGATATTGTTTGGACTTGGGATGACAAAGTTATGTTTTGATTTATTTAAACATTATCAAATGGATGTGATCCATCAATAGTTGAGTGGGCTGGTGTTGGACTTGTCTGGTCATATTTTGAAAATATAGATCTTAGTCTTTAAGGCAAGTGGTGTCGGAACGAATTTGTTGGCCTGGTTAGTTCTGAGGTGCTTATTAACATCTTCCCTTTTTTTGCTTTACAGGCCAGGCCAGAGGATAAGGTAGAGGAGTTGCCTGTGTCAAAGTCTCATCCGAGGATGACCACTTAATCCAACTCTCTCAGGTTTGTTGTTTCTTTTACCTCATTTTGTTTTTCTTATTATGGCCAGGCAACATTTTAATACTTGCATTATGATATTGCATTAATCTGTTCATCTTGTGTGTGTTACCAGTGTGCCCTTGTTGAGGTGAAGAATGCTGACAAGGGGCCCATGTTTGTCAAGGTTGATGGCCAGAAGCTATCCATCGAGACCCTCTCAACAAGATATGGCACATCGTCATCACCGATTCAGGGAAGGGGTTCATCGTGCCAGGCAAGGTGCGCGGTGGTATGCTTGATCTCCGGCCTCGACGTCTTCTGCTGGCCCCACTTCCATGTGCTGTTCGGCATCGGCTACAAAGTCGGCACGGTGAGCACCGAGCTCCCTTCCTTAGTCTGCTCCTCGCCTCCAGTTCCTATGAGCTTGTGGTCACCGAGCCATAGCCATGACCATGTCTTATGCAATCTAGCCCGTGTGTTTGTGCTGAGCTTATGTGATCTATCTTACAAACTGTATGTGTACGCCATTGAGCCAATGATTTGTGGTATGGTTATGTGATCGTGCTGTCTTGTGGTGGTGCTTCCGGCCACGAGAGTCTTTGTCTACTGTTATGATTTTGGTGATGATTAGTCTTCCAGTTATGACTTCTCGTACTGTTTACTTAGGTAATGACATGTTTTGGTTCCATATTGATTATTATAAGTTGCTCGATGATCCCTACTTCCCTAGTGTATTTAAGTTGCTCCTGGAGCCAATATTATGCTCATGTAATTTTAGACCCTTAATCATGCTACTATGATTACTAGTGTATACTCCCTCCGTTTAAAATTGTAAGACCTTTTAGGGATTCCAACATGGACTACATACAGGGCAAAATGAGTGCATCTACATTCTAAAATAGTCTATATTGAAATCTCTAAAAGGTTTTATATTTAGAAACGAAGGGAGTAGGATTTAGCAGTTTTATATTCTCCCTTGGCATGATACTATTTATCTCTAGTCATATTATGTGATAACATATTTATCATCTGTACTCTTGATCTAGCTTCTCTGGCTTCATGATGGAGGAATGGCTCAATTTTCCTGTAGCATGGCTATGTGTTGATTAATCTCCAATATTGTTACATTGTCATTATGTTTTGTGTCCTATTCGAGAGAGACCTGACTTTGTTGTTACAGGCCGAGGGAGCTTGATAAGCTCAAGGGACACGTGGATCTGGTTTGTTAAGCGGAAGGTGTTCGTCATTGAGACCGTTTAGTAGTCCGTACACGGTGTGATGATCTGGGCTGCCATGACTGCCTCCTCAGCTACAACTACTTAGGTGAGTCCCTGTTCTATCCTTCCTCCTCTATTTTCTCTGGTCTCTTCTCATAATGTGCCCTGCTCCGGCCATTAAGCCGATGGTAGAGTGGTTGTGGTTTGTTCTATGGTGCTATGTTGTTAGTGTTGACATGTTTAGTCATAGTGACTTGCTCTGTTTTAAGATGATGATTCTTTCTTGCAAATAAGGTCTAAGGCCCATTTACATACATTTTATGCTCTTAGATTGACATGAAAACACTTGCTCTAGATTTGGCACCACTATATTCTAGGTCCATATTCTAACTGTCAAGAATATGGTACCACACCTGGTTCTATCTCTTGGTTTCTTGAGGTCGAGGGAGAACCCCCACACTGGAAGTTACATGGTTGCTTCTACTCCCTCTGTTCCGAATTACTTGTCGCAGGTATGGATGTATCTAGATGTATTTTAGTTCTAGATACATCTATTTCTGCAACGAGTAATTTGGAACGGAGGGAGTAGTTGCTACTGTGTAATAGATGATAATGGATTTATAGTTGCTACTGTGTAATAGATGATAATGGATTTATAGTCCTGAGAACAGGGTTGTATTCTTCCAGAACATAGCTATTGTGTTTAATTCTGTTTTGGTTGCTATTATGATTGCTTAATTAAGCTTCATCCTTTTCCCTTTTTACAACCTCGGCCTGCGCAACCGTGGTAGTGATGGTCGCCTCGTCTTGGTTCAAGTGAGCCCTTGATCTCCCTCCCTCTCTCTCTCCCTCTCTCTCACTGAGATGGTCTGCCAAATTTTGAATGTTGACTTAGTGTTCAGATCTCTGGTGGTGGTCTTCTAGCCACCATAATCACGCGAGCTTGCTGGATTTTTGTCCCTATGGGCTGGCCGGATTGATTATTTCGAAATATTTAGGATTTTTGGAAGCAAAGGTCTTAGTTGGATTCAAAGTGAAAACTAAACCCTCTGACTAATCAATTGTTTTCTCTCAAATATGGAGCAAAATTATATGATTTTGTCTTTATTTGTTATCTTGTCACCTTGCTCGACGAAATGGGAACTGCCCCATGTGCTAAATCGAAGACGTATTGCATTACCTCCGTTGAATAAGTGCCTTGTTGAGCATAGAAGGGCAGGAGCTTGCTCTTGTCTTGGTTCTATTTTCGGTACTGCTATTGTGTCATGTTTATTTGGTTATGGTCACCATTGATATACAGTTCATCTGCAGTTTGAATCTAGTTCAGATCGAGAACACTGGTTTTTTCCTTTAGCATTTATGTTCAAAACGTACCAGCTTGATTATTTGCAGATCATATTGTACTATATTAAACACGTATTAAATTTTCTCAAAGGAATAAGTGCCTAACCAAGCTAAGGACAGCAGGAGCTTGCACTTGGCTTGCTGCTATTTTTGGTACTGCTATGGTGTCATGTTAAGTTAGTTACTGACACCGTCAATGAACTATAGTCCATCTGCAGTTTGAAACTAGTTTGGATCAAGAACATTCATATATGTAGTATTTTTTGTTGACAAAGCACCAGCATGATAGGGCAGTGGAGTTCTAATTCTCAAGTGACACACCATGACCGCATTATGGATTTTTTTGCTGAACCTGTTATACCAATGCCTCTTCACTGTTTGGTATCTAACCATGTACTTATTTTGATGTCCTTCATAACAAAATTTACCCAGAAACATCCTTTTAGCGCCTAATGGCATGGCATAGTGAATTTTTTTCTAGGCAATCAACCATACATGTATTGAGAATGATAAACATATTTGTTCTTGTTGTTGTTGCCTGCTGCAGTTGCCACTTTGTCTGGTGCACAGCAGGGTGACACATGTGGTGTGGCCTCCCCGCCAGATGGATCGCGTCGACAAGAGGGTGCTGGAAGGAAGGGTCATATGGTCCTTGTGGTGACTGCGGATGCTCGCCAAGATCGCATCGCCCAAAGCATGAATTTGTGGGCCTCACCATCTATTCCTCTGTCCAGGCAAGTTTTTGATCTCCTGTCTCTCTCACCTAGATTGTCTGGTCATCGATCGTGGTTCCGGCCATCAAGCCAATTATTTAGTCATTGGATATGTGGTGTTGTTCTTGTGTGATTGCGAGTGGGATCATCTTTCTTGTTATGAGATTTGTCCCTTTTATTTTTGAGTTGGCCCTGTTTTGCACTGCATGCTACAGGGTTTGTAATGGTCCATGTTTAGTTTTGATAGATAGGATCCATCCTTGGTTATTTTTTGGATTTTGACTTGTTGGTGGCTGTCATCAAAGAGAACAAAATGCTTACTTGCCTATTTTTTGTAGTGCTGCTGGTGCATAGATAGATAGATAGAACAAGTGCCATCCTTGTGTACTTTGGAGGGAGCCATATGTGTTGGCAATATTTACGATAAGTCTGGATGATTTTGCCCATGAAGAGTGGATATTATTCTGGCTCTGGAACTACTTTTTTATCAATCTAGTCATGATTGAGTCCACACTATTTTTTGTTGTTGTATGAAGTGTTAGCCTGCATTTGCTTAGGTTAGAGCAACATGCGTTTTTTTTCTGTAAACAAACCTTTTGTGATTTTTCAGAGCGAATTTCTACTTCGAGTAATAGCCGTGTTAACAACAAGAGTCTTTCTAATCAGATTTCACAATCCTTGACATATTAGATGTTGTAGGCGTCATAAGTTTGATGGCATTGAGCTATTATACAAGTGGTGAGGTTATATGTTATGTCGCATCACTCTGCTCTTTGGCTGAAATGTTGTGTTGTGAGTGTCCTGTCCAAGAATAATTTTCCTGGAGCTGGTTTATGATCTTCGCCTATAGAGAGGGAGGGTGTATTATTTGGATGAAAGAAGTGATACCCCTGATATATTGCCTTTTGGAACTATACTAGGTGTGTGCTCTTTTGATATTGTTGTTTTTCCTTACAGCTGCAACACTTGTGTACGTTTGAAGGGAGTTTGTCAAAGATGAGATGCTGTAGCGGCGCTTGGAGGGAGTTTGTCAAAGCATCTCATTGAGTGTCCTGTCCAAGAATAATTTTCCTGCAGCTGGTTTATGATCTTCGCCTATAGAGAGGGAGGGTGTATTATTTGGATGAAAGAAGTGATACCCCTGAATATATTGCCTTTTGGAACTATACTAGGTGTGTGCTCCTTTGATATTGTTGTTTTTCCTTGCAGCTGCAACACTTGTGTACGTTTGGAGGGAGTTTGTCAAAGATGAGATGCTGTAGCGGCGCTTGGAGGGAGTTTGTCAAAGCATCTCATTGTTGTTCTTGTCGTCTCCTGCTAGTGCGAGCCAGCACCTTGTTTTGTATTCTTGGGCACAAGTGGTGTCTGCTCATCTCCAGGTAGGGCTGGACCAAAAGCTCGTAGCTCGCGAGTTTAATAAGCGCTCGATAGTTCGGCTCGTTAAGCTCGGAGCTCGCTTCTTAATGAACAGAGTCAATCATTGATTTCAGCTCGTTAAGCTTAACGAACGAGCTAACGAGTTTCACGAGTAGCTCGTTAAGCTCGTTAGTAACAACATAACACCTATTTTCATCTTACGTGACAAACTTTTTGTAGCACCTCAGCCCATCAATTCAATCTAATCGACATATGAGGCAACAAACTAGTGCAATTCCTTTTGTAGTCATCATATTTCATCTTGAAAACCACATCTACACATTCATCCTACATAACATAAAACATTACAATTTGTTAACGAGCGCTCGCGAGCGCTGGCGAGCTTAACGAGCTTCAAACGAGCCAAGCCGAGCAGTGTTTTCTGCTCGTTAATCTTAACGAGCTTAACGAGCCGAGCCTTAACGAGCACGAGCTTAACGAGTACGAGCTTAACGAGCCGAGCTACTCGTTAGTCCACCCCTATCTCCAGGGGAGGGGAGGCCTGTCAACATTAATTCGGTTGCTGAAGAAGGACGGAGGCGAGTACCAAGACGAATTCTTGTCGTCTCCTCGTAGTAGAAGGCAGTTAAAGTGTGCCTGCTCATCCCAAGGGGAGGTGGGAGTGTCGATGACACTAATTCATTTGCTGCAGAAGGACGGCTCTAGCGAGTAGCAAGATGAATTCATCGGCCTAGTTAATAAGGTTGTCGTGGTGTTTTGTCGTTTTCAGAAGAGCTAAGCTAGCATGGTTAACTTGTCTTGTGGAACCTATCTCTTGAGTTTGTAAACTGAAGTGAGTGGATGGATTTTTGAATTCCCAGTTTGGAGGTGCATGAATGAATGAATGAACAAGGAAAGCAAGGAGTCGTTCTTGTTCTTGCTTGTCTCCTTTTTGACAAATAAATTAAACATGGGCTACTTGGTGAAGTCGGGTGTGCAGCTTATGAATGGTGTGTGATGAATTTTGAGAAGCAAGTGTGTGTTTTCAAATGTACCATTAGAAACTGACTGGATGGTGCTTGTTTGTATGTTTGTAACTGAGCAAGCATAGCACATTACAGGATGGATTCCATTATTTGGCTGGTAACCATCAACCAGTTGGAAGCAGCCGGTCTTTTTGTTCTTGTCCGAAGGAGCGGCGAGGTCATCCATTTTATCTAGTCTACTCTACTCTATGTAGGAATAACACAAAGACCTGTCGTGATTCATTCACAATCCTAATTAAGTTTCCACTCCCTCTGACTATCATAATATAAGATGTTTTTGCAAGCTAGGGAGTAGGATAAATGGAAACTACCCGCCAGTTTGTAACAAATCTTCCTATATTAGTTCTCGGAAAAACCTTCCTCTCCCTTGGCAACTCAGCCCCAGCTGCCGGCACAACCTGTTACAAGCACATCCTTTAATTGAATCTTCCTGCTATATATGTATGTGGGACACCCACCCGGGGCTCATACCCACTGTCCAGAACGCATGGGAGGTGAATGGGCCTAACCTAACAGCAGCTGAAGTAAGGGCGAATTTGGATTCTTTATCCAGTAACCTGGGAGTTTGGAGTAAGACTACATTCGGTAGTGTAAAGAATGAGATTAGAAGACTAAAGAAAGACCTGGATAGGCTCAGAAACGATCCAGCAAGATCTGGGCCGAGCCATGCGGAGATCAAAACCAATGATCGGCTTATTGAGCTGTACCTACGGGAAGAGCTTATGTGGCGCCAAAGATCCAGAGTGGAATGGTTGTCGGCCGGGGATCGGAACACCCACTTCTTTCACCTCCGAGCTTCTATGAGAAGGCGCAAGAATCTGATAAAGGCTTTGCAGAAACAGAATGGTCAGCTCACGGATGACCTTACAGAGATGCAACAAATGGCACTAGAATTTTATAAAAATTTATATACTTCAGAAGGGGTGGAAGGGCTAGAAGATGTTCTGCAGCATGTGCTGCCCAAAGTAACAGTGGCGATGAATGAGGGCCTGATGGCCCCTTACTCAGAGGAAGAGGTAAAGAGAGCACTTTTCCAGATGTTCCCAACTAAGGCCCCGGGGCCAGATGGGTTTCCGGCGCATTTCTTCCAACGCCATTGGGATACATGTGGTGCAGCTGTGACAAGGGCGGTTCTGAGCATCGTTAGAGGGGAGGAGAGCCCTGCCTGTGTGAACGACACCATGTTGGTGTTAATCCCCAAGGTATCAAATCCCACACTATTGTCTCAGTTTCGACCGATAAGCTTATGTAATGTCTTCTACAAGATAGCATCGAAGGTTCTAGCGAATCGGTTAAAGGTAATACTCCCAGAGATTATTTCAGAGGAACAGTCAGCATTTGTCCCTGGCAGACTTATTACTGACAATATAATTTCAGCCTATGAGTGTTTACATTTTATGAAGAGAAATAAGTCGAAGAGCAATAATCATTGTGCTCTCAAGCTTGATATGATGAAGGCATATGACAGAGTGGAATGGGCTTATCTGGAAGCTATCATGAGGAAACTGGGTTTTGCGGAACCATGGATCTCTATAGTCATGAACATGGTCAGAACGGTTTCCTTTTCAGTGCTTTTTAATGGAAGTAGGTTGGAGGAATTTAAACCAACCCGTGGTATTCGTCAGGGAGATCCTATCTCTCCATATTTGTTCTTGCTAGCAGCAGAGGGCCTTTCATGCCTCTTAAAGTCTCAGAATGAATCATCCCAGCTCAGCGGCGTAAAGGTGGCACCATCGGCACCGTCGGTGAACCATCTTTTATTCGCGGATGATAGCCTGCTGTTTTTCAAGGCAAGTGTCGATGGAGCAGAAGAAGTGTCACACCTGTTGGATACATATTGCAGGGCCTCGGGCCAAAGAATCAATAGAGAGAAGTCCTCAGTTTTTTTCAGTAAGGGATGCCCACAGATCATCAGAGATGCGGTCAAAGGATGCTTACAGGTACCTAATGAATCATTGAGTGACAGATATCTAGGCATGCCTACGGATGTGGGTCACTCTAGAATGGGCACCTTCAAATATTTGTCTGATCGAGTGTGGGACAAGGTGAAGGGATGGATGAGCAAGTGTCTATCAGCCGGTGGCAAGGAAGTTTTGATCAAATCCGTAGCCCAAGCAATCCCCGTTTACTCGATGTCTTGTTTCAAGATTCCGAGGGGTCTGTGCAGTCATATAAATTCTATCATTCGGAAGTTTTGGTGGGGTTGCAAACAGGGTGAGAGAAAACCGGCGTGGGTGTCATGGGAAGTTATGACAAGACCCAAATATCTTGGAGGTTTAGGGTTCAGGGACCTTGAACTTTTTAACTTGGCACTCCTGGCACGACAGTCTTGGAGGGTGCTACAGGACCCTTCGTCTTTGAGCTCTCGGATTCTCAAAGCGTCGTATTACCCTGACAGGTCATTCCTAAATGCAGAAATTGGGTCAAGACCGTTCCAGATCTGGCAGGCAATTCTGGAAGGCAGAGATATTCTCAAACAAGGGTTAATTCGAAGGATAGGGAATGGCCAAACAACGAGTATTTGGGACCATAACTGGATACCCAAAGAATCATCATTGCGACCTATAGTGTCCCTTGTACAAGACCCGCCAGAGAGAGTAGCGGAACTCATGCTACCAGCTATGGCTGCATGGAATGAGCAGCTGGTTCGATCTGTGTTCCTGCCTACGGACGCAGAGGCGATCTTAAGGATCCCGGTGTGCACCAGAAATACTGAAGATTTCTGGGCATGGCACCCAGAGAAGAAGGGCCGGTTTACAGTCAGTTCGGTATATAAGTTTATGGTGAAAACCAAGATAACAAGGGAAAACTGGCTTGAGGGCAGATCGGGATCATCAAGTACTGACAGAGAAGAAAAGGATTGGTCTAAATTGTGGAGCCTGACGGTGCCATCAAAACTGAGAATATTTTTGTGGCGTTTGGCTCGCCATTCACTGCCCACAACAGACGTGTTGAGCAGACGAAACATGGCTACCCGTGACGCATGTCCGCTGTGTGGGACACCTGACTCATGGCGCCATGCCCTGATCTCCTGTACGTCGGCGAGGTGTACGTGGGCTTTGTCAGATCCTCAGTTGGTAGCAAAAATGGCGGAGAATACAGAGCCAGGAGCAAAGAGCTGGCTGTTTCAGATGAATGAGGCCCTTGATCACAGCTCGTTCACGAGAATGGTGGTGACCCTGTGGTCCATTTGGTATGCTCGGCGCCAGGCAATACACGAAGGAGTTTTCCAGTCTCCTATACAAACGTCTTCCTTTGTGAACTCCTATATTAGTGAGCTGGATCAAATTGCTAATACGGAGACCAAGCCAGTTATGGGATTTCAGCATCAGGAGGTCCCAAGACAATGGCTTCCTTCACCTAGTGGAGTGGCAAAGATTAATGCTGATGGTGCAGTTGCACGCAACATGCGCGGTGGGGCTGTCGCCGCTGTATGCCGAGATCACACCGGAGCTTATTTGGGGTCCTCGGCTGTTGTCTTCCGGGACACAAGAGACCCGACCGTTTTGGAAACTTTTGCTTGCAGAGAAGCACTATCACTTGCAGAGGATTTACAGGTTCAGAACCTGATGGTAGCATAGTTCATGGAACGGGAGGTCTTCACTCAGCCATAGTCCATGAAATAAGGAGTCGTAGAGATAGTTTTACTCAGTGCTCTTTTGTCCATGAGCGTAGGAATCACAATTTTGAAGCTCACAATCTTGCCAAATTTGCTTGTAATTTAGCCATAGGTAGACATACTTGGTTGGGTTCTCCACATAACCCAAGACTTGTACCTATGAACATTGTAGTGAATCAATAAAGTGGCGAGATTTTCTCAAAAAAGAAAAAAGTGAAGTGATCGATTTTTTCTTGCCTTTGTTCTCTTCTCTAATAATCTGGTGCATGCATGACTGATCCGTAGATGCAAAGTTTGTTATTTTAGGGGACAGAAGGGAGGAGGATTAAGGATTAACAGGGAGATTTGACACCTGACAAAAAAATCATAGAGATCCGACGTGATTCTCAATCATATTTAGCCAGAATATATATATGGAAACCTCGTACCTACCTGGCTTTATTAGAGGGGCGGAGTTAGTTAGGAAACTTAACGAATCCAACATTAATTCTCCAGCACAGACGCCTCCTAGCTAGTAATCAGGCACTCCCCAAAAACCAACACACATCCTCGTTCAATTACTGCCATCGCTCTGCCTCCTCCCTCCCTCCCGTTCCGTCCATCCATTGGCTGTCGTGCGCGTCACGCGGATCGCCATCCCATCCGATGACTCTGCACGCTCGTTGTTGGCCAAGTCTTCTCTATAAATGTACGGCCCTTTGCTATGTGTTGACTCTTGATGTGTTGCTCGTGCCCCACAAGTTCCCCTCCTCTGTTCCTTCAACCAAGCGCCACCACCAACACTCCTCGTTTCTCCCCACACCATGTTGAGGGCTGCTCTGCCGGTGAGCGGCACCAAGTTCATGTCTCGGCGAGCGGCCACGCCCAGCCAAAATCGTCGTGGCTGCTGACTAGCACTCTGTACGACCACACCTTTTCTCGATCTAATCTAACCTTCATTAAGGAAATCATGACATGGCACCACTCGATCTGACGAGCTGTCTTGTATGTGAACCTTTTGATGGCAGAGATGAGATGCCGACACCAAGTCGCGGGACAACAGCGAAAATCCGCACACTAGGCGAGATATGGATGGAGTATGTTCCTGCAAGGGTGCCGACGGGTGTTTGTTCCGGAAGATTCAGCACAAACTAGTGCAAGCAAATGTCTATATTGATCAGAACCTCAAATACAACAGTGTAGTGTAGCATGCAGATGTAGTATTGATCAGAACCTCAAATACAACATGCAAATTCTAGTGGTGATATTTGAGGAACATTTCTTCAGGTCTTGCTTTGGTTCATTACCTCGGCTCATTATTGTTCTATATTGCACAAATGGTACAGGTCCTGTATCAACATATTTCCTACTTAACTTGGTATCATCTATGTTTCGATCAAATTCTCCAGCCCCTTGTATTCTGTCCAGTTAATTAGTTTTGTCCTCTGAATCCTGCGATAAACCATGTATCGTAAACATCAGAAAAGGGAAAGGAAAATAAAGATGACCGAAGCTGGATGATCTTATAAATAAACAGTATACGTTGATGCCACTAAGAATTTACTACTGCTTCCATCAGTATATGTTTTTTCTGCTCTATTGATAAAAGATTTCTTGGAAAAGACTGGTTTTGAATGGTTATAGTAGTAATCTTGGGCCCAATACATATTATACACAAGTGAGGATGACACGGCAAAGAAGTCTAAGTCAGCTGATCTAGAGATGTAGTGCAACTTATGTGTTAATCACTTTTATCTTTTAGTGAAGGAAAATAGCTGGACCTTGGATAGATGACACGTCTGGTATTGATTCAAAAGTTATTGCTTGATATAGGCATGTATTTGTTCCCGCAAAACATCATCTATTGAATGTTTTCTTAATGTTGAGTTCCTCCACTGATAATGTAGTTTTGTTGTGGGTGCATTTCGTTCTGATGCGTTATGCTGCCGAAATTTCTAGCCAAAAATGTATGAAAGTTGCAAAAACTTGTACAAAAACATAACATAGCTGAAAACAACAAGTTTGACACATTATGCTGGTGAAACTTGTGCATATATTTTGTTTTTGCTCTCAAACAGTGTGAAAACTGTAGTTTACAGGCTTGTTCTGTAGCTGGGCTGAGGGCAGGACCATACCGCCATCGTCTCCGGCGGTAGGCCTGGGTAGCCTACCGCCGGAGACTATGGCGGTAGGGTCAAGCTGTTGGGGAACGTAGTAATTTCAAAATTTTCCTACGCACACGCAAGACCATGGTGATGGCATAGCAACGAGAGGGGAGAGTATCTGTCCACGTACCCTCGTAGACCGTAAGCGGAAGCGTTATAACAACGCGGTTGATGTAGTCGTACGTCTTCACGATCCGACCGATCCAAGTACCGAACATACGGCACCTCCGTGTTCAGCACACGTTCAGCTCGATGGCGATCCCGGGCTCGGATCCAGCAAAGCGTCGGGGATGAGTTCGTCGACCGACGGCGTGCAGGACGATGATGATGCTCCACCGACGCAGGGCTTCGCCTAAGTTCCGCGACGATATGACTTCACCGGCGCAGGGCTTCGCCTAAGCTCATGACGATATGACCGAAGTGGAATATGGTGGAGGGGCACCGACACGGCTAAGGAACGATCGTAGATCAACTTGTGTGTCATGGGGTGCCCCTGCCCCGTATATAAAGGAGCAAGGGGGTGCGGCCAGCCCAAGGGGCGGCGCTGGAGAGTCCTACTCCCACCGGGAGTAGGACTCCCCCTCTTTCCTAGTTGGATTAGGATTGGGGGAGGGGGAAGAGGGAAGGGGGGCGCCGCTCCCCCCTCTCCTTGTCCTATTCGGACTAGAGGGGGAGGGGGGCGCGCGGCCTGCCTGGCCGGCCCTTTCCTCTTCTCCCTATGGCCCATCAAGGCCCATTGACCCCCCGGGGGGTTCCGGTAACCCCCCGGTGTTCCGGTAACTTCCTGTTTTCATCCGGAACATTTCCGAAGTCCATACATAGGCTTCCAATATATCAATCTTTATGTCTCGACCATTTCGAGACTCCTCGTCATGTCCGTGATCACATCCGGGACTCCGAACAACCTTCGGTACATCAATACTTTTAAACTCATAATGAACTGTCATCGAAACGTTAAGCGTGCGGACCCTACGGGTTCGAGAACTATGTAGACATGACCTAGAACCATTCTCGGTCAATAACCAATAGCGGAACCTGGATGCCCATATTGGTTCCTACATATTCTACGAAGATCTTTATCGGTCAAACCGCATAACGACATCGTTGTTCCCTTTGTCATCGGTATGTTACTTACCCGAGATTCGATCGTTGGTATCCAATACCTAGTTCAATCTCGTTACCGGTAAGTCTCTTTACTCGTTCCGTAATACATCATCTCACAACTAACTCATTAGTTGCAATGCTTGCAAGGCTTATGTGATGTGTATTACCGAGAAGGCCCAGAGATACCTCTCCGACAATCGGAGTGACAAAAGCTAATCTCGATTCATGCCAACTCAACATATACTTTTGGAGACACCTGTAGAGTACCTTTATAATCACCCAGTTACGTTGTGACGTTTGGTAGCACACAAAGTGTTCCTCCGGTAAACGAGAGTTGCATAATCTCATAGTTGCAGGAACTTTGTATAAGTCATGAAGAAAGCATAAGCAACATACTAAACGATCAAGTGCTTAAGCTAACGGAATGGGTCAAGTCAATCACATCATTCTCCTAATGATGTGATCCCGTTAATCAAATGTCAACTCATGTCTATGGTTAGGAAACATAACCATCTTTGATTTAACGAGCTAGTAAAGTAGAGGCATACTAGTGACACTCTGTTTGTCTACGTATTCACACATGTATTATGTTTCCGGTTAATACAACTCTAGCATGAATAATAAACATTTATCATGATATAAGGAAATAAATAATAACTTTATTATTGCCTCTAGGGCATATTTCCTTGATCTCCCACTTGCACTAGAGTCAATAATCTAGATTACAGTAATGATTCTAACACCCATGGAGTCTTGGTGCTGATCATGTTTTGCTCGTGGAAGAGGCTTAGTCAATGGGTCGCAACATTCAGATCCGTATGTATCTTGCAAATCTCTATGTCTCCCACTTGGACTTGGTCCCGAATGGAATTGAAGCGTCTCTTGATATGCTTGGTCCTCTTGTGAAATCTGGATTCCTTTGCCAAGGCAATTGCACCAATATTGTCACAGAAGATCTTCATTGGTCCCGATGCACTAGGTATGACACCTAGATCGGAAATGAACTCTTTCATCCAGACTCCTTCATTTGCTGCTTCGAAGCAGCTATGTACTCCGCTTCACATGTAGATCCCGCCACGGCGCTTTGTTTAGAACTGCACCAACCGACAGCTCCACCGTTTAATAAAAATACGTATCCGGTTTGCGATTTAGAATCGTCCGGATCAGTGTCAAAGCTTGCATCGGCGTAACCATTTATGATTAGCTCTTTGTCACCTCCATATCGAGAAACATATCCTTAGTCCTTTTCGGTATTTCAGGATGTTCTTGACCGCTGTCCGATGATCCACTCTGGATTACTTTGGTACCTTCCTGCCAAGCTTATTGCTAAGCATCGTCGGTCTGGTACACAGCATTGCATACATGATAGAGCCTATGGCTGAAGCATAGGAACATTTTTCATTTTCTCTCTATCTTACGGTGTGGTCGGGCATTGAGTCGACTCAATTTCACACCTTGTAACACAGGTAAAAGACCTTTCTTTGCCTGATCCATTTTGAACTTTTCAAAACTTTATCAAGGTATGTGCTTTGTGAAAGTCCAATTAAGCGTCTTGATCTATCTCTATAGATCTTGATGCCCAATATGTAAGCAGCTTCACCGAGGTCTTTCATTGAAAAACTTTTATTCAAGTATCCTTTTATGCTATCCAGAAATTCTATATCATTTCCAATTAATAATATGTCATCCACATATAATATCGAAATGCTCTGAGCTCCCACTCACTTTCTTGTAAATCTGAGGCTTCTCCAAAAGTGCATATAAATCCATATCTTTGATCACACTATCAAAGCGTTTATTCCAACTCGAGAGGCTTGCACTGACCATAAATTGATCGCTGGAGCTTGCACACTTTGTTAGCACCTTTTGGATCAACAAAACCTTCTGATTGCATCATATACAACTCTTCTTCTAGAAATCCATTCAAGAATGCAGTTTTACATCCATTTGCCAAATTTCATAATCATAAAATGCAGCAATTGCTAACATGATTCGGACAGACTTAAGCATCGCTACAGGTGAGAAAGTCTCATCGTAGTCAACCCCTTGAACTTGTCGAAAACCTTTTGCGACAAGTCGAGCTTTATAGACAGTTATATTACCATCAGCGTCGGTCTTCTTCTTAAAGATCCATTTATTCTCAATGGCTTGCCGATCATCGGGCAAGTCAACCAAAATCCATACTTTGTTCTCATACATGGATCCCATCTCAGATTTCATGGCTTCAAGCCATTTTGCGAATCTGGGCTCACCATCGCTTCTTCATAGTTCGTAGGTTCACCATGATCTAGTAGCATGACTTCCGAATAGGATTACCGTACCACTCAGTGCGGATTTTATTCTGGTTGATCTCTGAGTTCAGTGACAACTTGATCTGAAGTTTCATGATCATTATCATTATCTTCCTCGCTAATCTGGTGTAGGTGTCACGAAACCGATTTCGTGATGAACTACTTTCAATAAGGAGCGGTACTATTACCTCATCAAGTTCCACTTTCCTCCCACTCACTTCTTTCGAGAGAAACTCCTTCTCTAGAAAGGATCCATTCTAGCAACGAATGTCTTGCCTTCGGATCTGTGATAGAAGGTATACCCAATTGTCTCCTTTGGGTATCCTATGAAGACACATTTTTCGATTTGGGTTCAAGCTTATCAGGTTGAAGTTTTTCACATAAGCATCGCAACCCCAAACTTTCAGAAGCGACAACTTTGGTTTCTTGCTAAACCATAGTTCATAAGGTGTCGTCTCAGCGGATTTTGACGGTGTCCTATTTAACGTGAATGCGGCCGTCTCTAAAGCATAACCCCAAAGCGATAGCGGTAAATCGAAATAGACATCATATATCGCACCATATCTAGTAAAGTACGATTCGACGTTCGGACACACCATTACGCTGTGGTATTCCGGTGGCGTGAGTTGCGAAACTATTCCGCATTGCTTCAAATGTAGACCAAACTCGTAACTCAAATATTCTCCTCCACGATCAGATCGTAGAAACTTTATTTTCTTGTTACGATGATTTTCAACTTCACTCTGAAATTCTTTGAACTTTTCAAATGTTTCAGATTTATGCTTCATCAAGTAGATATACCCGTATCTGCTTAAATCATCTGTGAAGGTGAGAAAATAACGATATCCGCCACGAGCTTCAACATTCATCGGACCACATACATCTGTATGTATGATTTCTAATAAGTCTGTTGCTCTCTCCATACAACCGGAGAAGCGGTGTTTTAGTCATCTTGCCCATGAGGCACGGTTCGCAAGTACCAAGTGATTCATAATCAAGTGATTCCAAAAGTCCATCTGTATGGAGTTTCTTCATGCGTTTACACCGATATGACCTAAGCGGCAGTGCCACAAATAAGTTGCACTATCATTATCAACTCTGCATCTTTTGGCTTCGACATTATGAATATGTGTATCACTACTGTCGAGATTCAACAAGAATAGACCATTCTTCAAGGGTGCATGACCATAAAAGATATTACTCATATAAATAGAACAACCATTATTCTCTGATTTAAATGAATAACCGTCTCGCATCAAACAAGATCCAGCTATAATGTTCATGCTCAACGCGGCACCAAATAACAATTATTTAGGTCTAAAACTAATCCGAAGGTAGATGTAGAGGTAGCGTGCGGCCGCGATCACATTGACTTTGGAACCGTTTCCCACGCGCATCGTCACCTCGTCCTTTGCGGTGCTCGCCTATTCCGTAGTCCTGTTTGAGTTGCAAATATTAGCAGCAGAACCAGTATCAAATACCAGTGCTACTACGAGCTCTAGTAAGGTACACATCAATAACATGTATATCACATATACCTTTGTTCACCTTGCCATCCTTCTTATCCGCCAAATACTTGGGGCAGTTCCGCTTCCAGTGTCCAGTCGGCTTGCAGTAAAAACACTCAGTTTCAGGCTTAGGTCCAGACTTGGGTTTCTTCTCTTGAGCAGCAACTTTCTTGTCGTTCTTTTTGAAGTTTCCCTTCTTCTTCCCTTTGCCCTTTTTCTTGAAACTAGTGGTCTTGTTGACCATCAACACTTGATGCTCTTTCTTGATTTCTACCTCCGCGGCTTTTAGCATTGCGAAGAGCTCAGGAATTGTCTTAGTCATCCCTTGCATATTATAGTTCATCACGAAGCTCTTGTAGCTTGGTGGCAGCGATTGGAGAATTCTGTCAATGACACTATCATCCGGAAGATTAACTCCCAGCTGAATTAAGTGATTATTATACCCAGACATTTTGAGTATGTGCTCACCGATGAACTATTCTCCTCCATCTTGCAGCTATAGAACTTATTGGAGACTTCATATCTCTCAATCCGGGCATTTGCTTGAAATATTAACTTCAACTCTTGGAACATCTCATATGCTCCATGACGTTCAAAACGTCGTTGAAGACCCGGTTCTAAGCCGTAAAGCATGGCACACTGAACTATAGAGTAGTCATCAGCTTTGCTCTGCCAGACGTTCACAACTTCTGGCGTTGCTCCTCTGACAAGCTCGGCACCCAGCGGTGCTTCCAGGCGTAATTCTTACGTGCAGCAATGAGGATAATCCTCAAGTTACGGACCCAGTCCGTGTAATTGCTACCATCATCTTTCAACTTTGCTTTCTCAAGGAACGCATTAAAATTCAACGGAACAACAGACGAGCCATCTATCTACAGTAAACATAGACAAGCAAAATACTATCGGTACTAAGTTCATGATAAATTTAAGTTCAATTAATCATATTAAAAACTCCCACTTAGACAGATATCTCTCTAGTCATCTAAGTGATTCGTGATCCAAATCAACTAAACCATAACCGATCATGACGTGAGATGGAGTAGTTTTCAATGGTGAACATCATTATGTTGATCATATCTACTATATGATTCACGCTCGACCTTCGGTCTCCGTGTTCGAGGCCATATCTGCATATGCTAGGCTCGTCAAGTTTAACTTGAGTATTCTGCGTGTGCAAAACTGGCTTGCACCCGTTGTAGATGGACGTAGAACTTATCACACCCGATCATCACGTGGTGTCCGGGTACTACGAACTTTTAGCAACGGTGCATACTCAGGAGAACACTTCTTGATAATTTTAGTGAGAGATCATCTTATAATGCTACCGTCAATCAAAGCAAGATAAGATGCATAAAGGATAAACATCACATGCAATCAATATAAGTGATATGATATGGTCATCATCATCTTGTGCTTGTGATCTCCACCGTCAAGCACCGTCATGATCACCATCGTCACCGGCGCGACACCTTGATCTCCATCGTAGCATCGTTGTCGTCTCGCCAACTATTGCTTCTCGACTATCGCTCTTGCTTAGTGATAAAGTAAAGCAATTACATGGCGCTTGCATTTCATACAATAAAGCAACAACCATATGGCTCCTGCCGATTGCCGATAACTCGGTTACAAAACATGATCATCTCATACAATAAAATATAGCATCACGTCTTGACCACATCACATCACAACATGCCCTGCAAAAACAAGTTAGGCGTCCTCTACTTTGTTGTTGCAAGTTTTACGTGGCTGCTACGGGCTGAGCAAGAACCGTTCTTACCTACGCATCAAAACCACAGCGATAGTTTGTCAAGTTGGTGCTGTTTTAACCTTCGCAAGGACGGGCGTAGCCACACTCAGTTCAACTAAAGTGAGAGAGACAGACACCGCCGGTCACCTTTAAGCAACGAGTGCTCGGGCGGTGAAACCAGTCTCGCGTAAGCGTCGCGTAATGTCGGTCGGGCGCTTCATCTCACAATACCGCTGAACCAAAGTATGACATGCTGGTAAGCAGTATGACTTATATCGCCCACAACTCACTTGTGTTCTACTCGTGCATATGACATCAACGCATAAAACCAGGCTCGGATGCCTTTGTTGGGGAGCGTAGTAATTTCAAAATTTTCCTACGCACACGCAAGACCATGGTGATGGCATAGCAACGAGGGAGAGTGTCTGTCCACGTACCCTCGTGAGACCGTAAGCGGAAGCGTTATAACAACGCTGTTGATGTAGTCGCGTCTTCACGATCCGACCGATCCAAGTACCGAACATACGGCACCTCCGTGTTCAGACACGTTCAGCTCGATGGCGATCCTCGGGCTCCGATCCAAAGAAAGCGTCGGGGATGAGTTCCGTCAAGACGACGGCGTGGTGGCGATGATGATGCCCCACCGGCGCAGGGCTTCGCCTAAGTTCCGAGGCGATATGACTTCACGGCGCGAGGCTTCGCCTAAGCTCATGACGATATGATCGAAGTGGAATATGGTGGAGGGGGCACGCGACACGGCTAAGGAACGATCCGTAGATCAACTTGTGTGTCATGGGGTGCCCCCCTGCCCCCGTATATAAAGGAGCAAGGGGGTGCGGCCAGCCCAAGGGGGGCGCGCCTGGAGGAGTCCTACTCCCACCGGGAGTAGGACTCCCCTTCCTAGTTGGATTAGGATTGGGGGAGGGGGAAGAGGGAAGGGGGGCGCCGCCCCCCCTCTCCTTGTCCTATTCGGACTAGAGGGGGAGGGGGGCGCGCGGCCTGCCTGGCCGGCCCTTTCCTCTTCTCCCTATGGCTCATCAAGGCCCATTGACCCCCCGGGGGGTTCCGGTAACCCCCCGGTGTTCCGGTAACTTCTGTCTTCATCGGAACCTTTCCGAAGTCAAACATAGGCTTCCAATATATCAATCTTTATGTCTCGACCATTTGAGACTCCTCGTCATGTCCGTGATCACATCCGGGACTCGAACAACCTTGAGTACATCAGTACTTATAAACTCATAATGGCTATCATCGAAGCGTTAGCGTGCGGACCCTACGGGTTCGAGAACTATGTAGACATGACCTAGAACCATTCTCGGTCAATAACCAATAGCGGAACACGGATGCCCATATTGGTTCCTACATATTCTCGAAGATCTTTATCGGTCAAACCGCATAACAACATCGTTGTTCCCTTTGTCATCGGTATGTTACTTACCCGAGATTCGATCGTTGGTATCCGATACCTAGTTCAATCTCGTTACGGTAAGTCTCTTTACTCGTTCCGTAATACATCATCTCACAACTAACTCATTAGTTGCAATGCTTGCAAGGCTTATGTGATGTATATTACCGAGAAGGCCAGAGATACCTCTCCAGACAATCGGAGTGACAAAAGCTAATCTCGATTCATGCCAACTCAACATATACTTTTGGAGACACCAGAGAGTACCTTTATAATCACCCGATTCACGTTGTGACGTTTGGTAGCACACAAAGTGTTCCTCCGGTAAACGGGAGTTGCATAATCTCATAGTTGCAGGAACTTTGTATAAGTCATGAAGAAAGCATAAGCAACATACTAAACGATCAAGTGCTTAAGCTAACGGAATGGGTCAAGTCAATCACATCATTCTCCTAATGATGTGATCCCGTTAATCAAATGACAACTCATGTCTATGGTTAGGAAACATAACCATCTTTGATTTAACGAGCTAGTAAAGTAGAGGCATACTAATGACACTCTGTTTGTCTACGTATTCACACATGTATTATGTTTCCGGTTAATACAATTCTAGCATGAATAATAAACATTTATCATGATATAAGGAAATAAATAATAATTTTATTATTGCCTCTAGGGCATATTTCCTTCACATGCAGCCATAGAGAAGGATAAGGCATGGCAGGGGGTGCAAACTTTCTGGCGGTATGATCCTACCGCCACGGCCTATGGCGGTAGGCTAAGACCCTACCGCCCTTTCTCTGCTGGTGATAGGCCCTTTTCTCGTCGTCAAGACGCGCAACGGCCGTCGATCGCCGTTAGAGGGCTACTACCGCCACCGATGATGGCGGTGGGGCGCAAACCCATCACTGGCCCTCTGGCGGTAGTCAAAAGGGTCAGATCCCGAAATAGTTTCAGTCAGGGGTCAGATCTCGATTTGTTTTGCAAAAAGGGTCAAAACACGAAATTTAGCCTCCTTTGCACGCCCTGCAAAACCGCATGCGCCACACGTACCTAAGCACAGTACGTACATTATTCGAAACACGCCATACGTACATTAGACACATGCACGACACGGTCTCGCATGTACAAAGAGTCGAAGACCAGACGAAGATGTTCGGCGGCCATGCATGAACTGATGCCCTTTTCTTTTCTCTTCTCTTCTTGCCAGAGAAACAGCCGGTCCAGCTTGGCACGTTGGTGCAGCGATGGTACGGCACGTGAGACAATGAGAGGGAGAGAGAGAACGGAACAGTGGACGGCTGGCTCCATCGATGGACTGCATGCATGCATGATTATGCTTATGATTGTACCGTAGCCGGCCGTGGAGGGGACGGGTGGAAGCGTACGTTACTGTGCGCACCAACGTACCGCACCCTCAGCAGTTGCAGCTTGGGCCGGGTGGGGCATCGCCATCAGCTACATCTATCAGCAGCCTTCGGGTGGGCAACCGTGCAGCAACCTGCCATCACCGCCGCGCCATTAATGGCGCACATGGCCTGAAGCCGCGCCACCACCGGCGCTGGAGCCCCGACCGTGACCTCGCTCACTCGCCGGCTCCTCCCTCCCTCACGCTCTGGCGGCCGGGGCCGGAGACGCCGCCCTAAAAGCAACCGCTTCTTCGGCTAGCTCCTCTCCGGGACCGTACGGGGCGCAGCAACCACCGCCATGAATGCCGCTCGCCGCGTAAAAGTTTCACCGGCCCAATCCATGCGTGCGTCCTTGCAAAGGCCGCCGTGCTGAAAGCCTGAGACCAGATCGTGCCCGTTCGTGGCAACGGCTGAGTTCAGTAGAGTAGTGCATGCATCAACCGTGAACTGTCTATCGTGCCGTGTTTCAACCAAGCAGACCAGCTGCACTACTTTGTTTCTTTCCTCAACCTGTACGTGTCGACTCAGTGATCCCTCGTTTGGTTACATGTGACTGAAAAAACTGAAATTTCAGAGCGCATGTTCATCTCAGGGAAGACAAGTTGACGAGGAGGATGGCATCGCATCAGGCTAATAAACATTTCCGCGGCGCGCCCACGCTCGCCCGCCCGCCCGCATGTGTGCGTGTTGAAGGCGAGACGTTCATTAAATGGGCTTTGTCCCCTTCTAACCGCCGTTTTGATTTGCTGCGATTTTCAGGTAGGAGTACTAGCACAGCTGCCGGACCCTCCACACGATCCAACCAAAAACAAGATCATCATCTAACTTCTACTAGTACTAAAATACATAGTTTTCCGTATGCACAAAGCTTTTTTCATTGATAGAAAAAAATAAGTACGAGCGAAGATATAACACGTGCACGAACGCAAGATGACGTGAACACGATGCCGTAACAACGGGTGCTTGGCCCGAACAAGCAAACGACACGGCTAAACCAACTTTGGAGTCTAACAACCACAAGTCCAGCACCGGGGACGCTGCCTGCACACAAGACGACACCCTCGGAAAGGAAAACGGCGTCGTGGCGCCATCGTCGTCCGATTCAAAGGATCGGGCCTAGGATTTTCCATGGTACTCGAAGAGGGCCGCAAGGAGAGACTGTGCCGACACCTCCAAGGAGGGGGCGACACTCGCCAGTGTCGCAGCTGCCAGCACCACCAAGCCAAGCAGGGATTTCTCCCTGGGCTATGCCTGAGCAATCCACAAAGCCATCGGACCAAGAACCTGGAGTTAGAAGTCAAATGTAGGTCAACCGCCATCAATAGAAGGGGAGCTGCGCTGGACGTGGCGAGGGGCGAGGCGAATGGGCCGATGCAAGGGACCCGTTGGCGTCCGACAACACCGACAAGCTAGGAACTAGAGGAGACGCAGATCCGGGCCGCTAGGGCCGAGGCTGTCAGGATACTGGCCAGCCATAGAGGCTGAAGGAGACACAACCTCCAGAGCGCCGAGGTCGACGTCGTACTAGAAGAGACAAGACAACCCAACGACATTGAAAAACGTAGGTTGAGTGCCACCGAGTCCGGAGCTACACCGGGAAGGGTTCCACTGCAAAGGCATGAGCGCGGCGGAATTCCAACAGGCGCATCGTAAGGGGCAACCACTGATAGGGTGGCACCACCAGAAGCACACCCGAAAGCCATCATCTTGAAGTCATGGCCGCATATCGGAGGAAATGAGCGCAGCTGCGACACCACAATGGCGTCCCGAGACAAGTAAAGGAGCACACCACCCTTAACCCGGGGGGGGGGGGCGGTCGGCGGGCCGACATGGAGTCATGCCAAACGAGACACCCCAATACACAGAGCCGGCACGAGCTTCACCGTCCGCTCCTCCGATGGTGGCGAGGTGGTGGGGGCTGGGAGGGGGCTGCGGTGGTGGTGACCTATGGTTCCCTCGCCGCCGCCACAGAGAGGGCGCTGGGACTCAGTGTGGCGAAAGCCAAGCTAAAAATATATATGAATTTCAGTTCTATTTGTTTATAAGTCCGGACAGGGTTCACTATGTTATAGCATTGCATTTTGTTTTTGTTCTGCCATTGCCGTGACCTAATGGTGAGACCCAAGGCTTAGCCTTTCTTGATTCCGTTTCCCCAAAGGAGAACCGTCTCACTAACAACCTGTTCAAACTTTCATTGAGTGGTAGCTGTACTACTACCACTGCCACTTCTTTTTGATGATGATAAAAGTATAACAGTCTAGTGTCCCTGTTAGCAGCACTACTGTCCTTAACCTACCAATTAACTAATCAGCTGCCACTAACATAGCATGGTGTGATTCAAAGAAGGTACTGGTACTCTACTGCCACTTTGACCCTCCCTAACCAAGCAAGATGCAGGCACATGATCAGAAAAGTGCACCCTAAACTAATCGGCCTTGTCCTTTTACCAGCCGCACAGGGCCTCCTTGCTTTGCCTCTGCTCCATCTGGAACTCCTCAATGCGCATGCTGCTCAGATTCCAAATGTGGATTGTGGTGCCGATTGATTGATTAATTTTTTCTGCGCCACGGACGAACTGAATTGAATCCCAACAATGATGCCACCCCGTTTCTTCATTTGGCCACGCAGCTTTGATCTTGTGGCCTCCGAGCAACAGATTTGCCCACTCGATTTCAATGGTTTTGTCTGCTGGCCAATTTGAGAACGGGAGCCAAGTGCCCCACTCTGGCAATGTGGCCATGCTCCAACCAAAACCATAGGTTGCAGCTTGGAAGCTTACAGTGTTTTGCATGAATACTTACAAAGGCTAGGCATTAATTTGCTAGTCTTGTTAGATGCTGCTGGCGAGGTTGTTATTAACAATGAAGAGAGCTTGCCCTTTCATCACTCACTATATGTGTAGGGTATCCTATGTGTACGGCTCAGCAGATTGCGACGGCTTTCGACCGCTTTTCTGTTAATTAACCGGACAATTCTCTTCTGCTTGATTAATTGATGAGATAAATCTTTTGTCTCCGCCCACAAAAACCATTGCACTACTAGGATTACTTTGGAGCTGGGGAACAAAACAAAATGATCTTCACATCAAAGCATAACATTACACAGACCCTCTCTCTGGTAGCGCTACCTACCTAGTAGTAAATTTTTAACCACCCCACAAACCCTCTCAATTTGTCTGTCTGGTCAACGAGAAGCTGCTGGTGAAAATAATGTACAGCGTGAGGCGAGCATGTCGCAGACGGTCTCCCTCCCGATCTCCTCGAAGATGAGGGTCTCTATCCTGGCGCCGATCTCCCGGACCTCAGGCTGGAGCCCCCTCCATTGCTGCCCGGACTCTGACAGGTCCAGCTCCACCATCCCGGGGATCTTGTAGATGTCCCCTGCGATCCTCTCCCACGACGAGATCTGCTCCAAGATGCACTTGCCGGCCGTCTCCTCGTCGTCTTCCTCCGTCGTCTCCATTGCGATTGCAAGAGCCTTGCCGTCGTGGACTTTGTAGGTGAAGCACGGCGAGGTGGGGCCATGGAAGTCTGAGGACAAAATTGAGGGTGAGCTCCCGGAGGTTGACGGCTTCTCGTCCTCCTCCCCTGTTGTTCAAAGAACAGAGCAAAACAAACAAGAAGGACAAAATCAGCCTGCTGGGATTTTAACACGAGAGTGAGTCCATGGCGAGACGATCAATTGAGGCCGGAGAACTTACATCGGGGATGCACCGGAGAGTCCTCGTCGGAGTGCAGCTCCAGGACGGAGACCGGGCTGAGCTGCCGCGACGAGTCGATCTCCATGTCCGTCTTCCACCTCGCTCCTCCCTCTCGCTCGTACCCGTCCTCGTCGTCGTCAAACTCCACGGCACGGGCATCGCATTCGCCGCTGTGGCCGGCGGACCGCCGCAGCCGGCGGAACTCGCGGTCGCTGACGCCGGTGAAGCACCCCCCGCCAAGATTTTCCCAGCGGAACGCGCTCCTCACGGCCTTGCCGCACAGCACCTTGCTCAGCGCGGACCTCAGGCCGCCAATGCCACCGCCGCCGCCCCTCTTCTTGAAGCCGTGGTTGCAGAGCCTGAGCAGCCGCTGGCACGCGGCCACGGGGCAGCAAGCCCCTCCTCCGCCGCCTCCACGGCCGCGCCGCGGCCTCCGAATCTTGGCGGCCTCGACGAGGAACGGCTCCTGCTGCTCCTGGAGCAGCTCCGACAGCCTCCTCCCGGCGGCCATTGCCGCTCCTGGTTAGCTCCCTGCCCTTCTTGGAGCACACAACCGCCGAAACAAAGAAACCGTGGCTCACTGACTAAGAGCACGAGGAGGTGGCGGCAATGCCGGTCTGCTCAGTGCATTGCGAGGGGGTGGCTCCGTCCGTCCATTGAAGCGGAGGCGGAGGCGGAGGAGGTGATTGGGGGTGGGGGGAGGGGGTCAGTGCGTGGTTTCTCTTGTACGCATGTGTGGGAGGTGAAGCCAAGGTGGAGTGGAAGGGAGGGAAGGGATCATAGTATTCTCATATGCTGGGGCTGGGCTGGGGATGGAGAAGGAGGTGCTGTGTCGTGCAGTGTGTCTGCTCTGCTCGATCGGGGTCCCCGGGACTCGGTTGTTGGGTAGTGGAAAGGAGCGAGGGTGTGTGGTGGTGGTCATGCGGCGGGCCGAGGCAGCCATGGGGAGGGACAAGGAAAAGAGTGAGAGGAGGTGAGAGTTAGGGCAAGTCTACTCCAGCAAAACGGACAAAAGACGCTACCCAACCGTATACCCCATCTTATTTTTTGTTCGTTTTCTGTCCGTTCGACCCCATTCGCAACCCTAATATATCGGTAAATGATCTAGTCATCTATATCGGTAAATTATACACATAAATTGATAATACTGATATGGTTGCAGACGAACAAAAAAGTTAGAAAAGAAAGAACCCTAATGATCTACTATATGGCTTACTTGATGTCAATTAGAACGCTGAAATTACACAACCGGTGATGAGGTTGTGTTGTGGCGGCGGCGCACAAGCGCGAGAGATGGGCGACGGCAAGTCGCTGATTGCCGGCCGCAAGCCGAGCCGGAGACTGCGTGATGCTGCGATCGCGCGATAGGCAGTTTCGGGCAGCTCCGCGGGTGCCGTATCATGCATTCGTTTTTTATATGCGTGCGTGGAGGTGAGAGTTAGGGCAAGTCCAGCGCAAACCAGATCACCAAATCACCCGTAAGGCCAACTCCAGCAAAACGGACAAAAGACGCTACCCAACCCCAACCGTAGACCCCATTTTATTTTTCTGTCTGTTTTCTGTCCGTTCGACCCATTCGCGACCCAAACTTGGGCTGGCTTTGGGGTAAAAGCGGACACGAAACGGACGACTTTGTGGCGTCCTCTTTCGCTGCATGTCCGCCGGCCCCATGTGTCATCCGCACCTCTCTCTCCTCCTTTTCTCTCTCCGCCCGTGACGAGCACCGACAGCATCCCATCTCGAACGTCGTGGATAACGTGGCAAGCGCGCAGCGGCGAGTAGGCGGCGCGAAGCGGGCGGGCGTAGGCGCGCCGGTGGCGTAGGGGCGGCGAGGTGGCGAGGTGAGGGCGGCGGCGAGGCGGGCGCAAGGAATCGGGCGGGCGAGGGCGAAGCGCGAGGGCGAGGCGGCGATGATGCGAGAAGCGGCCGCGAGAGGGGCGAGGCGAGGGCGCAAGGGCGGGCGGGCGGGCGCGAAGCGGGGCGGCGAGGCGGCAGGGTGGCGGGCGGCGTGGTGGGCGCGACGTCTTGGGCGAAGCGGGCGGCGCGCGCGTCGGCTTCTGGCAGCAGGCATGACCAGCGAAGCGGCGAAGCGCAGACGAGGGCGGCTGCGGAGAGCACGGCGCGAGGTGAGTGGGCGGGCGGCGCGGCGTACTCGATTCTTTATTCGTTGCTGCACCGGCGTGGCGAGAGCATGAGCTCGCGGGCGGGCGAGGCGCAGGCGTGGGCGCGCGGCCGAAGCGGACACTTTGGGTATAGTCGCTGCATTGGGCGCCTTCAACCATAGCCGGACATGCGTGTCCGTTTTAGCACCCATTGCCACCCCAAAGGACGAAAAGCGGACGAACCGGACGTCCGTTTGGGTTCGTGCGCTGGAGTTGGCCTAAGGGCATCTCCAACACCGATCCTCAAAACCACCTGCATCTGTCCGGATCACAAAAGCTCCAACGAGATCCTACATCGGTTCGTAACTCTGTCCGGACCGTGATTTTCCCGCAAACCGGAACCAGATGTGAGGGGTTTTGCGAGAGTCCAGACACGCGAAACGTTGCTCTCTAACACCCCCTGGCCCACCCAAAAGGAAGGCGGAGCCACGCTTTTGTAGTAATCCGCACTGTTTCCGCGCCAAAATCCCCCACTCTCTTCTTCCATCCCCGCCGCTCTCCGTTCAATTCCCGCTCTTTTCTCCCACCCTTTCCTTCCTTCCGCCACCGACGCATGGAATTGTCGGAGATGGAGGTGTCGGAGGATCCGAGCATCAAACTTGCCCGGAAGATCTGCTCGGCTATGCGGCAAACTCGCCACGTCAAAGCGAAGGCCGCAAAGGAGGAGAAGCTCAAGAAGCGGTTGGACGTCGGTGGGCCTGGTGATGGCGTTGGGCATGGTGGTCATGACGGACATCGCCAAAAGGCCGCGCCCACGGTACAAGCCTACACACTATTAGGCCGAAGCAGTTCGGAACCCTCACCGGTAAGGTGCCTTAGAGCATGTCTAGTAGAACCCTCAATCCCTCAAACCCTCAGTAGCGTTTTAAGGGTCCAAAAATGGTCTTTTTGTGCACTTTTAATGGTTGAAAAACAGGGGCAAAGATTAGAACCCTCAAACCCAACCCTTATAATGGAATATTCCCCATGAACGATGTTGTCGTTGCGGGCATACCGTCGAGCACCTTGTGCATGACAAAGCGGAGGGCGGAGGGCGGAGGGCGGGCGGGGCGGGCGAAGGACAGTGGCCGGGAGGTGGGAGGCGGAGTCTTGTGAGCGGCACGGCCGAGGGCGGTGGCGGTGGTCGAGGCGGAGGGCGCGGAGGCGGAGGGGCGCGGAGGAGGAGAGGCCGGGCGGGAGGATGATCGGTGGGCGGGCGCTGGAGTCAGCCGTGGTCTGGCGGCTGCGCTGTGGCAGCTGGACGGATGACGACGGCGGGGGCTGGGGGGCGCGCCACGACCGGGAGGAGGTGGAGGAGAGGCCGACGGGCTGGGCGGGCGGGGGCGCTGGGAGGTCGACGGGCGGCCGGGCGGCGGCGGCGGGGCGATTAGGCAAGTGGACGCGGGAGTTGGGAGGATTTTTCCCTCCCGCGCAAGGATAACCGTCAAATGAGGGTTGGGGTAGGTTTTGCTCCCCAACCCTTACTTTTCAGGGTTGGGAGAGGGTTTGAGAGTTGGACCCTTAAAAAAATTTAAGGGTTTGAGGATTAAGGGGTTCTAGTCTACGCGATTTTTTGCTCGCAAACTGTAAAAAAGAAGTTATTTATAAGGGTTTGGGGGTTTGAGGGCTCTGCTAGAGATGCTCTTACATCGTCGACGTAAATGTGGTGCTGATCTTCTCCGAGTATTCTTCGCCGCAGCTCGTCCCAACGCGAACCGCGGGCGGGGAGATTACGTACTATGACCCGTACAGGGAGATGCTCGATGAGTCGACGTCATCCACGACAATGGCGATGTAGGAGGAGGATGTGGCTATGAGGACAGCCATGTGGAAAACTAAGATCCCACCCAGTCCGGCAACTACCAGCAACAACAGTCCTACACCCAGACGGGCACGCAACAGTCCTACACCCAAACTGGTGAGGGCACACAACAACAATTGAAGGAAATATGCCCTAGAGGCAATAATAAAGTTATTATTTATTTCCTATATATCATGCTAAATGTTTATTATTCATGCTAGAATTGTATTAACCGGAAACATAATACTTGTGTGAATACATAGACAAATAGAATGTCACTAGTATGCCTCTACTTGACTAGCTCGTTGATCAAAGGTGGTTATGTTTCCTAGCCATTGACATGAGTAGTCATTTAATTAACGGGATCACATCATTAGAAGCATGATGTGATTGACTTGACCCATTCCGTTAGCTTAGCACACGATCGTTTAGTGTTCTGCTATTGCTTTCTTCATGACTTATACATGTTCCTATGACTATGAGATTATGCAACTCCCGTTTACTGGGCCCACTCGATAATGCACATCACTATAAGCCTTGCAAGCATTGTAACTAATGAGTTAGTTGCGGGATGATGTATTACGGAACGAGTAAAGAGACTTTCCGGTAACGAGATTGAACTAGGTATTAAGATACCGACGATCGAATCTCGGGTAAGTAACATACCAATGACAAAGGGAACAACGTATGATGTTATGTAGTTTGACCGATAAAGATCTTCGTAGAATATGTGGGAGCCAATATGAGCATCCAGGTTCCGCTGTTGGTTATTGAGCGGAGACGTGTCTCGGTCATGTGTGCATAGTTCTCGAACCCGTAGGGTCCGCACGCTTAAAGTTTGATGACAGTTATATTATGAGTTTACATGTTTTGATGTACCGAAGATAGTTTGGAGTCCCGGATGTGATCACAGACATGACGAGGAGTCTCGAAATGGTCGAGACATAAAGATTGATATATTGGAAGTCTATATTTGGATATCGGAAGTGTTCTGGGTGAAATCGGGATTTTACCGGAGTACCGGGGAGTTACCGGAAGCACCCGGGGGTTTAATGGGCCAAGATGGGCCTTAGTGGAGAAGAGGAGAGGCGGCCAGGGCAGGCCGCGTGCCCCTCCCCCTCTAGTCCAAATTGGACAAGGAGGGGGGGGGGCGGCGCCCCCCCCCCTTTCCTTCCTCTCTCTCTCTCTCATCTTTCCCCCTTCTCCTAATCCAACTAGGAAAGGAGGGAGTCCTACTCGGTGGGAGTAGGACTCCTCCCGGCGCGCCTCCTCTGCCGGCCGCCTCCTCCCCTTGCTCCTTTATATATTTGGGGCAGGGGCACCCCATAGACACAACAATTGATCATTGATCTCTTAGCCGTGTGCGGTGCCCCCCTCCACCATAATCCACCTCGATAATATCGTAGCGGTGCTTAGGCGAAGCCCTGCGTCGGTAGAACATGAAGGAAATATGCCCTAGAGGCAATGATAAAATTATTATTTATTTCCTTATATCATGATAAATGTTTATTATTCATGCTAGAATTGTATTAACCGGAAACATAATACATGTGTGAATACATAGACCAACAGATTGTCACTAGTATGCCTCTACTTGACTAGCTCGTTGATCAAAGAGGGTTATGTTTCCTAGCCATAGACATGAGTTGTCATTTGATTAACGGGATCACATCATTAGGAGAATGATGTGATTGACATGACCCATTCCGTTAGCTTAGCACACGATCGTTTAGTATGTTGCTGTTGCTTTCTTCATGACTTATACATGTTCCTATGACTATGAGATTATGCAACTCCCGTTTACCGGAGGAACACTTTGTGTGCTACCAAACGTCATAACGCAACTGGGTGATTATAAAGGTGCTCTACAGGTGTCTCCAAAGGTACTTGTTGGGTTGGCGTATTTCGAGATTAGGATTTGTCACTCCGATTGTCAAAGAGGTATCTCTGGGCCCTCTCGGTAATGCACATCACATAAGCCTTGCAAGCATTGCAACTAATGAGTTAGTTGTGGGATGATGTATTACAGTACGAGTAAAGAGACTTGCCAGTAACGAGATTGAACTAGGTATTGAGATACCGACGATCGAATCTCGGGCAAGTAACAAACCGATGACAAAGGGAACAACATATGTTGTTATGCGGTTTGACCGATAAAGATCTTCGTAGAATATGTAGGAGCCAATATGAGCATCCAGGTTTCGCTATTGGTTATTGACCGGAAACAGTTCTAGGTCATGTCTACATAGTTCTCGAACCCGTAGGGTCCGCACGTTTAAGGTTTCGATGATAGTTATATTATGAGTTTATGAGTTTTGATGTACCGAAGTTTGTTCGGAGTCCCGGATGTGACTACGGACATAACGAGGAGTCTCGAAATGGTCGAGACATGAAGATTGATATATTGGACGACTATATTCGGACACCGAAATGGTTCCGGGAGTTATCGGATATATACCGGAGTACCGGGGGATTACCGGAACCCCCCCGGAGGTTAATAGGCCTCATGGGCACAAGTGGTGGAAGAGGAGAGAGGGCCAAGGGGTAGCCGCGCGCCCCTCCCCCCCAAGTCCGAATTGGACAAGGAGGGGGGCGGCGCCCCCCTTTCCTTTCCCCCTCTCTCTCCTTCCCTCTCCTCTCCTACTCCAACAAGGAAGGGAGGGAGTCCTACTCCCGGTGGGAGTAGGACTCCTCCTGGCGCGCCTACTCCTGGCCGGCCGCACCTCCCCCCTTGCTCCTTTACGTACGGGGGCAGGGGGCACCCTAGAGACACAACAATTGATCCTTTGGATCTCTTAGCCGTGTGCGGTGCCCCCCTCCACCATAGTCCTCGATAATATTGTAGCGGTGCTTAGGCGAAGCCCTGCGACGGTAGAACATCAGGATCATCACCACGCCGTCGTGTTGACGGAACTCTTCCCCGACATTCTGCTGGATCGGAGTCCGGGGATCGTCATCGAGCTGAACGTGTGCTAGAACTCGGAGGTGCCGTAATTTCGGTGCTTGATCGGTCGGGCCGTGAAGACGTACAACTACATCAACCGCGTTGTTATAACGCTTCCGCTTTCGGTCTACGAGGGTACATGGACAACACTCTCCCCTCTCGTTGCTATACATCACCATGATCTTGCGTGTGCGTAGGAATTTATTGAAATTACTACGTTCCCCAACAGTGGTATCAGAGCCAGGTTTTATGCGTAGATGTCATATGCATGAGTAGAAAACAAGTGAGTTGTGGGCAATATAAGTCATATTGCTTACCAGCATGTCATACTTTGGTTCGGCGGTATTGTGAGATGAAGCGGCCCGGACCGACATTACGCGTACGCTTACGCGAGACTGGTTTCACCGTTGCGAGCATTCATTGCTTAAAGGTGACCGGCGGGTGTCTGTCTCTCTCACTTTAGTTGAACCGAGTGTGGCTACGCCCGATCCTTGCGAAGGTTAAAACAGCACCAACTTGACAAACTATCGTTGTGGTTTTGATGCATAGGTAAGAACGGTTCTTGCTAAGCCCGTAGCAGCCACGTAAAATTTGCAACAACAAAGTAGAGGACGTCTAACTTGTTTTTGCAGGGCATGTTGTGATGTGATATGGTCAAGACGTGATGCTATATTTTATTGTATGAGGTGATCATGTTTTGTAACCGAGTTATCGGCAACTGGCAGGAGCCATATGGTTGTCGTTTTATTGTATGCAATGCAATCGCCCTGTAATGCTTTACTTTATCACTAAGCGGTAGCGATAGTCGTAGAAGCATAATATTGGCGAGACGACAACGATGCTACGATGGAGATCAAGGTGTCGCGCCGGTGACAATGGTGATCATGGAGGTGCTTGGAGATGGAGATCGAAGCACAAGATGATGATGGCCATATCATATCACTTATATTGATTGCATGTGATGTTTATCTTTTATGCATCTTATCTTGCTTTGATTGACGGTAGCATTATAAGATGATCCTCACTAAATTATCAAAGTATAAGTGTTCTCCACGAGTATGCACCGTTGCGAAAGTTCTTCGTCTTTGAGACACCACGTGATGATCGGGTGTGATAGGCTCTACGTTCAAATACAACGGGTGCAAAACAGTTGCACACGCGAATACTCGAGTTAAACTTGACGAGCCTAGCATATAACAGATATGGCCTCGGAACACGGAGACCGAAAGGTCAAGCGTGAATCATATAGTAGATATGAGCAACATAGTGATGTTCACCATTGAAACTACTCCATCTCACGTGATGATCGGACATGGTTTAGTTGATTTGGATCACGTGATCACTTCGAGGATAAGAGGGATGTCTATCTAAGTGGGAGTTCTTAAGTAATATGATTAATTGAACTTAAATTTATCATGAACTTAGTACCTGATAGTATCATGCTTGTCTATGTTGATTGTAGATAGATGGCCCGTGTTGTTGTTCCGTTGAATTTTAATGCGTTCCTTGAGAAAGCAAAGTTGAAAGCTGATGGTAGCAATTACACGGACTGGGTCCGTAACTTGAGGCTTATCCTCATTGCTGCACGGAAGAATTACGTCTGGAAGCACCGCTGGGTGCCGTGCTGCTGCAGAGCACCACCGGATGTTATGAGCGTCTGGCGAGCAAAGCGATGACTACTCGATAGTTCGATGTGCCATGCTTTATGGCTTAGAACTGGGACTTCAACGGCGTTTTGAGCGTCATGGAGCATATGAGATGTTCCAGGAGTTGAAGTTAATATTTCAAGCAAATGCCCGGATTGAGAGATATGAAGTCTCCAATAAGTTCTATAGCTGCAAGATAGAGGAGAATAGTTATGTCAGTGAGCATATACTCAAGATGTCTGGGTATAATAATCACTTGATTCAACTGGGAGTTAATCTTCCGGATGATAGCGTCATTGACAGAATTCTCCAATCACTGCCACCAAGCTACAAAAGCTTCTCGATGAACTATAACATGCAAGGGATGGAAAAGACAATTCCCGAGCTCTTCGCAATGCTAAAGGCTGCGGAGGTAGAAATCAAGAAGGAGCATCAAGTGTTGATGGCCAACAAGACCACTAGTTTCAAGAAAAAGGGCAAAGGGAAGAAGAAGGGGAACTTCAAGAAGAACAGCAAGCAAGTTGCTGCTCAGGAGAAGAAACCCAAGCCAGGACCTAAGCCTGAAACTGAGTGCTTCTACTGCAAGCAAACTGGTCACTAGAAGCGGAACTGCCCCAAGTATTTGGCGGATAAGAAGGATGGCAAGGTGAACAAAGGTATATGTGATATACATGTTATTGATGTGTACCTTACTAATGCTCGAGAGCACCTGGTATTTGATCTGGTTACATTGCTAATATTTGCAACTCAAGCAGGGGCTACGGATTAAGCGGAGATTGGCTAAGGGCGAGGTGACGATCGCGTGGGAAATGGTTCCAAAGTCGATGTGATCGCGATCGGCACGCTACCTCTACATCTACCTTCGGGATTAGTATTAGACCTAAATAATTGTTATTTGGTGCCAGCGTTGAGCATGAATGTTATATCTGGATCTTGTTTGATGCGAGACGGTTATTCATTTAAATCAGAGAATAATGGTTGTTCTATTTATATGAGTAATATCTTTTATGGTCATGCACCCTTGAAGAGTGGTCTATCTTTATTGAATCTCGATAGTAGTGATACACATACTCATAATGTTGAAGCCAAAAGATGCAGAGTTGATAATGATAGTGCAACTTATTTGTGGCACTGCCGTTTAGGTCATATCGGTGTAAAGCGCATGAAGAAACTCCATACCGATGGACTTTTGGAACCACTTGATTATGAATCACTTGGTACTTGTGAACCGTGCCTCATGGGCAAGATGACTAAAACGCCGTTCTCCGGTACTATGGAGAGAGCAACAGATTTGTTGGAAATCATATGAATGTTGAAGCTCGTGGCGGATATCGTTATTTTCTCACCTTCACAGATGATTTAAGAAGATATGGGTATATCTACTTAATGAAACATAAGTCTGAAACTTTTGAAAAGTTCAAAGAATTTCAGAGTGAAGTTGAAAATCATCGTAACAAGAAAATAAAGTTTCTACGATCTGATCGTGGAGGAGAATATTTGAGTTACGAGTTTGGTCTACATTTGAAACAATGCAGAATAGTTTCGCAACTCACACCACCCAGAACACCACAGCGTAATGGTGTGTCCGAACGTCGTAATCGTACTTTACTAGATATGGTGCGATCTATGAAGTCTCTTACTGATTTACCGCTATCGTTTTGGTGTTATGCTTTAGAGACGACTGCATTCACGTTAAATAGGACACCATCAAAATCCATTGAGACGACGCCTTATGAACTATGGTTTGGCAAGAAACTAAAGTTGTCGTTTCTTAAAGTTTGGGGCTGCGATGCTTATGTGAAAAAGCTTCAACCTGATAAGCTCGAACCCAAATTGGAGAAATGTGTCTTCATAGGATACCCAAAGGAGACTGTTGGGTACACCTTCTATCACAAATCCGAAGGCAAGACTTTTGTTGCTATATTCAAAGTTTTTTTAGAGAAGGAGTTTCTCTCGAAAGAAGTGAGTGGGAGGAAAGTAGAACTTGATGAGGTAACTGTACCTACTCCCTTATTGGAAAGTAGTTCATCGCAGAAACCGGTTTCTGCGACACCTACACCAATTAGTGAGGAAGTTAATGATGATGATCATGAAAATTCAGATCAAGTTGTTATTGAACCTCGAGGTCAACCAGAGTAAGATCCGCACTGAGTGGTACGGTAATCCTGTTCTGGAAGTTATGTTACTAGACCATGACGAACCTACGAACTATGAAGAAGCGATGGTGAGCCCAGATTCCGCAAAATGGCTTGAGGCCATGAAATCCGAGATGGGATCCATGTATGAGAACAAAGTGTGGACTTTGGTTGACTTGCCCGATGATCGGCAAGCAATTGAGAATAAATGGATCTTCAAGAAGAAGACTGACGCTGACGGTAATGTTACTGTCTACAAAGCTCGACTTGTTGCGAAAGGTTTTCGACAAGTTCAAGGGATTGACTACGATGAGACCTTCTCACCCGTAGCGATGCTTAAGTCTGTCCGAATCATGTTAGAAATTGCCGCATTTTATGATTACGAAATTTGGCAAATGGATGTCAAAACTGCATTCCTGAATGGATTTCTGGAAGAAGAGTTGTATATGATGCAACCGGAAGGTTTTATCGATCCAAAAGGAGCTAACAAAGTGAGCAAGCTCCAGCGATCCATTTATGGACTGGTGCAAGCCTCTCGGAGTTGGAATAAACGCTTTGATAGTGTGATCAAAGCATTTGGTTTTGTACAGACTTTTGGAGAAGCCTGTATTTACAAGAAAGTGAGTGGGAGCTGTGTAGCATTTCTGATATTATATGTGGATGACATATTACTGATTGGAAATGATATAGAATTTCTGGATAGCATAAAGGGATACTTGAATAAGAGTTTTTCAATGAAAGACCTCGGTGAAGCTAGTTACATATTGGGCATTAAGATTTATAGAGATAGATTAAGACGCTTAATTGGACTTTCACAAAGCACATACCTTGACAAAGTTTTGAAGAAGTTCAAAATGGATCAAGCAAAGAAAGGGTTCTTGACTGTGTTACAAGGTGTGAAGTTGAGTAAGACTCAATGCCCGACCACTGCAGAAGATAGAGAGAAGATGAAAGATGTTCCCTATGCTTCGGCCATAGGCTCTATCATGTATGCAATGCTGTGTAGCAGACCTGATGTGTGCCTTGATATAAGTCTAGCAGGGAGGTACAAAAGTAATCCAGGAGTGGATCACTGGACAGCGGTCAAGAACATCCTGAAAATACCTGAAAAGGACTAAGGATATGTTTCTCGTTTATGGAGGTGACAAAGAGCTCATCGTAAATGGTTACGTTGATGCAAGCTTTGACACTGATCCCAGACAATTCTAAATCACAAACGGGATACGTGTTTACATTGAACGGTGGGGCTGTCAGTTGGTGCAGTTCTATACAAAGCGTCATGGCGGGATCTACGTGTGAAGCAGAGTACATAGCTGCTTCGGAAGCAGCCAATGAAGGAGTCTGGATGAAGGAGTTCATATCTGATCTAGGTGTCATACCTAGTGCATCGGGTCCAATGAAAATCTTTTGGGACAATACTGGTGCAATTGCATTGGCAAAGGAATCCAGATTTCACAAGAGAACCAAGCACATCAAGAGACGCTTCAATTCCATCCGGGATCTAGTCCAGGTGGGAGGCATAGAAATTTGCAAGATACATACAGATCTGAATGTTGCAGACCCGTTGACTAAGCCTCTTCCACGAGCAAAACATGATCAACACCAAGGCTCCATGGGTGTTATAATGATTACTGTGTAATCTAGATTATTGACTCTAGTGCAAGTGGGAGACTGAAGGAAATATGCCCTAGAGGCAATAATAAAGTTATTATTTATTTATTTATATCATGATAAATGTTTATTATTCATGCTAGAATTGTATTAATCGGAAACATAATACATGTGTGAATACCTAGACAAACAGATTGTCAGTAGTATGCCTCTACTTGACTAGCTCGTTGATCAAAGATGGTTATGTTTCCTAGCCATAGACATGAGTTGTCATTTGATTAACGGGATCACATCATTAGGAGAATGATGTGATTGACATGACCCATTTCGTTAGCTTAGCACACGATCGTTAAGTATGTTGTTGTTGCTTTCTTCATGACTTATACATGTTCCTATGACTATGAGATTATGCAACTCCCGTTTACCGGAGGAACACTTTGTGTGCTACCAAACGTCACAACGTAACTGGGTGATTATAAAGGAGCTCTACAGGTGTCTCCAAAGGTACTTGTTGGGTTGGCGTATTTCGAGATTATGATTTGTCACTCCGATTGTCGGAGAGGTATCTCTGGGCCCTCTCGGTAATGCACATCACATAAGCCTTGCAAGCATTGCAACTAATGAGTTAGTTGTGTGATGATGTATTACAGTACGAGTAAAGAGACTTGCCAGTAACGAGATTGAACTAGGTATTGAGATACCGACGATCGAATCTCGGGCAAGTAACATACCGATGACAAAGGGAACAACGTATGTTCTTATGCGGTTTGACCGATAAAGATCTTCGTAGAATATGTAGGAGCCAATATGAGCATCCAGGTTCCGCTATTGGTTATTGACCGGAAACATTTCTAGGTCATGTCTACATAGTTCTCGAACCCGTAGGGTCCGCACGCTTAAGGTTTCGATGACAGTTATATTATGAGTTTTGATGTACCGAAGTTTGTTCGGAGTCCCGGTTGTGATTACGAACATAACGAGGAGTCTCGAAATGGTCGAGACATGAAGATTGATATATTGGACGACTATATTCGGACACCGGAATGGTTGTGGGAGTTATCGGATATATACCGGAGTACCGGGGGGTTACCGAACCCCCCGGAGGTAAATAGGCCTCATGGGCCCAAGTGGTGGAAGAGGAGAGAGGGCCAAGGGCAGCCGCCTCCCCCAAGTCCGGTGGACAAGGAGGCGGCACCCCCCTTCCTTTCCCCTCTCTCTCCTTCCCTCTCCTCTCCTACTCCAACAAGGAAGGGAGGGAGTCCTACTCCCGGTGGGAGTAGGACTCCTCCTGGCGCACCTCCTCCTGGCCGGCCGCACCTCCCCCCTTTCTCCTTTATATACGGGGGCAGGGGGGCACCCTAGAGACACAAGAATTGATCCTTTGGATCTCTTAGCCGTGTGCGGTGCCCCCCTCCACCATAGTCCTCGATAATATTGTAGCAGTGCTTAGGCGAAGCCTTGCGACGGTAGAACATCAAGATCGTCACCACACCGTCGTGCTGACGGAACTCTTCCCCGACATTCTGCTGGATCGGAGTCCGGGGATCGTCATCGAGCTGAACGTGTCCTAGAACTCGGAGGTGCCGTAGTTTCGGTGCTTGATCGGTCGGGCCATGAAGACGTACAACTACATCAACCGCATTGTTATAACGCTTCCGCTTTCGGTCTACGAGGGTACATGGACAACACTCTCCCCTCTCGTTGCTATAGATCACCATGATCTTGCGTGTGCATAGGAAATTTTTTGAAATTACTACGTTCCCCAACAGAACATCATCATCGTCACCACGCCGTCGTGCTGACGAAACTCTCCCTCAACACTCAGCTGGATCGGAGTTCGAGGGACGTCATCGAGCTGAAGGTGTGCTGAACTCGGAGGTGCCGTGCGTTCGGTACTTGGATCGGTCGGATCGTGAAGACGTACGACTACATCAACCGCATTGTCATAACGCTTCCGCTTATGGTCTACGAGGGTACATGGACACACTCTCCCCACTCGTTGCTATGCATCACCATAATCTTGCATGTGCGTAGGATTTTTTTTGAAATTACTACGTTCCCCAACAGTGGCATCCGAGCCTGGTTTTATGCGTTGATGTTATTTGCACGAGTAGAACACAAGTGAGTTGTGGGTGATACAAGTCATACTGCTTACCAGCATGTCATACTTTGGTTCGGCAGTATTGTTGGATGAAGCGGCCCAAACCGACATTACGTGTACGCTTACACGAGACTGGTTCTACCGACATGCTTTGCACATAGGTGGCTGGCAGGTGTCAGTTTCTCCAACTTTAGTTGAACCGAGTGTGGCTACACCCGGTCCTTGAGAAGGTTAAAACATCACTAACTTGACGAACTATCGTTGTGGTTTTGATGCGTAGGTAAGATACGGTTCTTGCTCAGCCCATAGCAGCCACATAAAACTTGCAACAACAAAGTAGAGGACGTCTAACTTGTTTTTGCAGGGCATGTTGTGATGTGATATGGTCAAGGCATGATGCTAAATTTTATTGTATGAGATGATCATGTTTTGTAACCGAGTTATCGGCAACTGGCAGGAGCCATATGGTTGTCATTTTATTGTATGCAATGCAATCGCCCTGTAATGCTTTACTTTATCACTAAGCGGTAGCGATAGTCGAAGAAGCATAATATTGGCGAGACGACAACGATGCTACGATGGAGATCAAGGTGTCGCACCGGTGACAATGGTGATCATGGAGGTGCTTCGGAGATGGAGATCAGAAGCACAAGATGATGATGGCCAAATCATATCACTTATATTGATTGCGTGTGATGTTTATCTTTTATGCATCTTATCTTGCTTTGATTGACGGTAGCATTATAAGATGATCCCTCACTAAATTATCAAAGTATAAGTGTTCTCCACGAGTATGCACCGTTATGAAAGTTCTTCGTCTTTGAGACACCACGTGATCATCGGGTGTGATAGGCTCTACGTTCAAATACAACGGGTGCAAAATAGTTGCACACGCGGAATACTCAGGTTAAACTTGAGGAGCCTAGCATATAACAGATATGGCCTCGGAACACTGAGACCGAAAGGTCGAGCGTGAATCATATAGTAGATATGATCAACATAGTGGTGTTCACCATTGAAACTACTCCATCTCACGTGATGATCGGACATGGTTTAGTTGATATGGATCACATGATCACTTAGAAGATTAGAGGGATGTCTATCTAATTGGGAGTTCTTAAGTAATATGATTAACTGAACTTAAATTTATCATGAACTTAGTACCTGATAGTATCTTTCTTGTCTATGTTGTTGTAGATAGATGGCCCGTGCTATTGTTCCGTTAAATTATAATGCGTTCCTTGAGAAAGCAAATTTGAAAGATGATGGTAGCAATTACACTGCCTGGGCCCGTAACTTGAGGATTATCCTCATTGCTGCACAGAAGAATTACGTGCTGGAAGCAGCGCTAGGTGCCAGACCTGCTGCAGGAGCAACACCAGATGTTATGAACGTCTGGCAGAGCAAAGCTGATGACTACTCGATAGTTCAGTGTGCCATGCTTTACGGCTTAGAATCGGGACTTCAACGACGTTTTGAACGTCATGGAGCATATGAGATGTTCCAGGAGTTGAAATTAATATTTCAAGCAAATGCCCGGATTGAGAGATATGAAGTCTCCAATAAGTTCTACAACTGCAACATGGAGGAGAATAGTTCTGTCAGTGAGCATATACTCAGAATGTCTGGGTATAACAATCATTTGATTCAACTGGGAGTTAATCTTCCAGATGATAGCGTCATTGACAGAATTCTTCAATCACTGCCGCCAAGCTACAAGAACTTCGTGATGAACTATAATATGTAAGGGATGGAAAATACGATTCACGAGCTCTTCGCAATGCTAAAAGTTGTGGAGGTAGAAATCAAGAAGGAGCATCAAGTGTTGATGGTCAACAAGACCACCAGTTTCAAGAAAAAGGGCAAAGGGAAGAAGAATGGGAACTTCAAGAAGAACAACAAACAAGTTGCTGCTCAGAGAAGAAACCCAAGTCTGGACCTAAGCACGAGACTGAGTGCTTCTCTTGCAAAGCAGACCGGTCACTGGAGGCGGAACTGCCCCAAGTATTTGGCGGATAAGAAGGATGTCAAGGTGAACAAAGGTATATGTGGTATACATGTTATTGATGTGTACCTTACTAATGCTCACATTAGCACCTGGGTATTTGATACTGGTTCTGTTGCTAATACTTGCAACTCGAAACAGGGACTACGGATTAAGCAAAGATTGGCTAAGGACGAGGTGACGATGTGCGTGGGAAATGGTTCCAAAGTTAATGTGATCGCGGTCGGCACGCTACCTCTACATCTACCTTCGGGATTAGTTTTAGACCTGAATAATTCTTATTTGGTTCCAGCGTTGAGCATGAACATTATATCTGGATCTTGTTTGATGCGAGACGGTTATTCATTTTAATCAGAGAATAATGGTTGTTCTATTTATATGAGTAATATCTTTTATGGTCATGCACCCTTGAAGAGTGGTCTATTTTTGTTGAATCTCGATAGTAGTGATACACATATTCATAATACTGAAACCTAAAGATGCAGAGTTGATAATGATAGTGCAGCTTATTTGTGGCATTGCCGTTTAGGTCATATTGGTGTAAAGCGCATGAAGAAACTCCATATTGATGGACTTTTGGAACCACTTGATAATGAATCACTTGGTACTTGCGAACCATGCCTCATGGGCAAGATGATTAAAACGCCGTTCTCTGGAACTATGGAGCGAGCAACAGATTTGTTGGAAATCATACATACAGATGTATGTGGTCCGATGAATGTTGAGGCTCGCGGCGGGTATCGTTATTTTCTCACCTTCACAGATGATTTAAGCAGATATGTGTATATCTACTTAATGAAACATAAGTCTAAAACATTTCAAAAGTTCAAAGAATTTCAGAGTGAAGTTGAAAATCATCGTAACAAGAAAATAAAGTTTCTACGATCTGATCGTGGAGGAGAATATTTGAGTTACGAGTTTGGTCTTCATTTGAAACAATGCGGAATAGTTTCGCAACTCACGCCACCCGGAACCCCACAGTGTAATGGTGTATCCGAACGTCGTAATCGTACTTTACTAGATATGATGCGTTCTACGATGTCTCTTACTGATTTACCGCTATCTTTTTGGGGTTATGCTTTAGAGACAGTTGCATTCATGTTAAATAGGGCACCATCAAAATCTGTTGAGACGATGCCTTTTGAACTATGGTTTGGCAAGAAACCAAAGTTGTCGTTTCTTAAAGTTTGGGGATGCGATGCTTATGTGAAAAAGCTTCAACCTGATAAGCTCGAACCCAAATCGGAGAAATGTGTCTTCATAGGATACCCAAAGGAAACAGTTGGGTACACCTTCTATCACAGATCTGAAGGCAAGACTTTTTTTTTTCTAAATTTGGATCCTTTCTAGAGAAGGAGTTTCTCTCGAAAGAAGTGAGTGGGAGGAAAGTAGAACTTGATGAGGTAACTGTACCTACTCCCTTATTGGAAAGTAGTTCATCACACAAACCGGTTCCTGTGACACCTACACCAATTAGTGAGGAAGTTAATGATGATGATCATGAAACTTCAGATCAAGTTGTTACTGAACCTCGTAGATCAACCAGAGTAAGATCCACACCAGAGTGGTTCGGTAATCCTGTTCTGGAGGTTATGTTACTAGACCATGACGAACCTACGAACTATGAAGTAGCAATGGTGAGCCCAGATTCCGCAAAATGGCTTGAGGCCATGAAATATGAGATGGGATCCATGTATGAGAACAAAGTGTGGACTTTGGTTGACTTGCCCGATGATCGGCAAGCCATTGAGAATAAATGGATCTTCAAGAAGAAGACTGACGCTAACGGTAATATTACTGTTTATAAAGCTCGACTTGTTGCAAAACGTTTTCGACAAGTTCGAAGGATTAACTACGATGAGACTTTCTCACCCGTAGCGATGCTTAAGTCTGTCCGAATCATGTTAGCAATTGCCGCATTTTATGATTATGAAATTTGGCAAATGGATGTCAAAACTGCATTCCTGAATGGATTTCTGGAAGAAGAGTTGTATATGATGCAACCGGAAGGTTTTGTCGATCCAAAGGGAGCTAACAAAGTGTGCAAGTTTCAGCGATCCATTTAAGGACTGGTTCAAGCCTCTCGGAGTTGGAATAAACGCTTTGATAGTGTGATCAAAGCATTTGGTTTTATACAGACTTTTGGAGAAGCCTGTATTTACAAGAAAGTGAGTGGGAGCTCTGTAGCATTTCTAATACTATATTTAGATGACATATTGCTGATTGGAAATGATTTCTAGATAGCATAAAGGGATACTTGAATAAGAGTTTTTCAATGAAGGATCTCGGTGAAGCTGCTTATATATTGGGCATCAAGATTTATATAGATAGATCAATACGCTTAATTGGACTTTCACAAAGCACATACCTTGACAAAGTTTTGAAAAAATTCAAAATGGATCAAGCAAAGAAAGGGTTCTTGCCTGTGTTACAAGGTGTGAAATTGAGTAAGACTCAATGCCCGACCACTGCAGAAGATAGAGAGAACATGAAAGATGTTCCCTATGCTTCCGCCATAGGCTCTATCATGTATGCAATGCTGTGTACCAGACCAGATGTGTGTCTTGCTATAAGTTTAGCAGGGAGGTACCAAAGTAATCCAGGAGTGGATCACTGGACAGCGGTCAAGAACATCCTGAAATACCTGAAAAGGACTAAGGATATGTTTCTCGTTTATGGAGGTGACAAAGAGCTAGTCGTAAATGGTTACGTCGATGCAAGCTTTGACACTGATCCGGACGATTCTAAATCGCAAACTGGATACGTGTTTACATAGAGTGGTGGAGCTGTCAGTTGGTGCAGTTTTAAACAAAGCGTTGTGGCGGGATCTACGTGTGAAGCGGAGTACATAGTTGCTTCGGAAGCAGCAATGAAGGAGTCTGGAAGAAGGAGTTCATATCCGATCTAGGTGTCATACCTAGTGCATCGGGTCCAAATGAAAATCTTTTGTGACAATACTGGTGCAATTTCCTTGGCAAAGGAATCCAGATTTCACAAGAGAACCAAGCACATCAAGAGACGCTTCAACTCCATCCGGGATCTAGTCCAGGTGGGAGACATAGAAATTTGCAAGATACATACGGATCTGAATGTTGCAGACCCGTTGACTAAGCCTCTTCCACGAGCAAAACATGATCAGCACCAAGGCTCCATGGGTGTTAGAATCGTTACTGTGTAATCTAGATTGTTGACTCTAGTGCAAGTGGGAGACTGAAGGAAATATGCCCTAGAGGCAATAATAAAGTTATTATTTATTTCCTATATATCATGATAAATGTTTATTATTCATGCTAGAATTGTATTAACCGGAAACATAATACTTGTGTGAATACATAGACAAAAAGAGTGTCACTAGTATGCCTCTACTTGACTAGCTCATTGATCAAAGATGGTTATGTTTGCTAGCCATTGACATCTGTTGCCATTTAATTAACAGGATCACATCATTAGGAGAATGATGTGATTGACTTGACCCATTCCGTTAGCTTAGCACACGATCGTTTAGTATTCTGCTATTGCTTTCTTCATGACTTATACATGTTCCTATGACTATGAGATTATGCAACTCCCGTTTACCGGAGGAACACTTTGTGTGCTACCAAACGTCACAATGTAACTGGGTGATTATAAAGGTGCTCTACAGGTGTCTCCAAAGGTACTTGTTGGGTTGGCGTATTTCGCGATTAGGATTTGTCACTCTGATTGTCGGAGAGGTATCTCTGGGCCCAATCGGTAATGCACATCACTATAAGCCTTGCAAGCATTGTAACTAATGAGTTAGTTGCGGGATGATGTATTACGGAACAAGTAAAGAGACTTGCCGGTAACGATATTGAACTAGGTATTTGATACGTCTCCAACGTATCTATAATTTTTGATTGCTCCATGCTATATTATCTACTGTTTTGGACCATATTGGACTTATTTTCCACTTTTATATTACTTTTGGGACTAATCTATTAACCGGAGGCCCAGCCCAGAATTGCTGTTTTTTGCCTATTTCAGTGTTTCGAAGAAATGGAATATCAAACAGAGTCCAAACGGAATGAAACCTTCGGGAACGTGATTTTCTCATCAGATATGATCCAGGAGACTTGGACCCTCGGTCAAGAAAGGAGGGAGGCGGCCACGAGGGTGGAGGGCGCGCCCTCCCTGCCTCGTGGGCCCCCCGAAGCTCCACCGACATACTACTTCCTCCTATATATACCTACGTATCCCCAACAGATTAGATACGGAGCCAAAAACCTAATTCCACCGCCGCAACTTTCTGTATCCACGAGATCCCATCTTGGGGCCTGTTCCAGAGCTCCACCGGAAGGGGAATCCACCACGGAGGGCTTCTACATCATCATCATAGCCTCTCCGATGAAGTGTGAGTAGTTTACTTCAGACCTTCGGGTCCATAGTTAGTAGCTAGATGGCTTCTTCTCTCTTTTTGGATCTCAATACAATGTTCTCCCCCTCTCTCGTGGAGATCTATTCGATGTAATCTTCTTTTTGTTGTGTGTTTGTTGAGACCGATGAATTGTGGGTTTATGATCAAGATTATCTATGAGCAATATTTGAATCTTCTCTGAATTCTTTTATGTATGATTGGTTATCTTTGCAAGTCTCTTCGAATTATCCGTTTGGTTTGGCCAACTAGATTGGTAGTTCTTGCAATGGGAGAAGTGCTTAGCTTTGGGTTCAATCTTGCGGTGTCCTTTCCCAAAGTGCCGTTAGGGGCAGAAGGGCACGATTGTATTGTTGCCATCGAGGATAACAAGATGGGGTTTTATCATATTGCATGAATTTATCCCTCTACATCATGTCATCTTGCTTAAGGCGTTACTCTGTTTTCATTAACTTAATACTCTAGATGCATGCTGGATAGCGGTCGATGAGTGGAGTAATAGTAGTAGATGCAGCAGGAGTCGGTCTACTTGTCTCGGACGTGATGCCTATATACATGATCATACCTAGATACTCTCATAACTATGCTCAATTCATCAATTGCTCAATGATGATTCGTTCACCCACCGTAAAATACTTATGCTCTTGAGAGAACCCACTAGTGAAATCTATGGCCCCCGGGTCTATTCTCATCATATTAATCTTCCTATGCTTTATTATTGCTTTGCTTTTTTACTTTGCCTTTTATTTTACTTTGCATCTTTATACCAAAAATACCAAAAATATTAATTATCATCTCTATCAGATCTCACTCTCGTAAGTGACCGTGAAGGGATTGACAACCCCTTATCGCGTTGGTTGCGAGGAGTTATTTGCTTTGTGCAGGTACGAGGGACTTGTGTGCAGCCTCCTACTGGATTGATATCTTGGTTCTCAAAAGCTGAGGGAAATACTTACGCTACTCTGCTGCACCATCCTCTCCTCTTCGGGGAAAACCAACGCAAGCTCAAGACGTAGCAAGAAGGATTTCTGGCACCGTTCCCGGGGAGTCTACGCAAAAGTCAACATACCAAGTACCCATCACAATCCCTTATCTCCCGCATTACATTATTTTCCATTTGCCTCTCGTTTTCCTCTCCCCCACTTCACCCTTGCCGTTTTATTCGCCCTCTCTTTTTCGTTTGCCTTTTTTCTCGTTCGCTTGTTTACTCGTGTGTTAGTTCGCTTACTTGTCATTATGGCTGGTCTTATATCTTCTCCGTTGTCTCCCAAGAATGAAGTTCTAAATTTTAAGCAAAGGGAGGGAGAAAATCTAAAATACGCTTGGTATAGAATTTGCAATGCTCAAAATAGATCTACCAGGAAGCAATCTACTTCAGTTCTTCTCTGCAATTTTTATGTAGGTGCTAATCCTTGGTATAAATATATCCTCGATACCATTACCGGAGGGAATTTCTTGGGTAGCCATACTTTTGATTCTTATAATGCTATGATAGATTTATTTGGCTCACCACCTCTTTTGGTTAATGGAACTATGTTAACTTTGGAGCATGTAATGCAAAGACTTGAAATTATTGAAAATAAAGTTGCTACCATTGAGTTAATTGAAAATTTAGATAAATAGATCCACAATCAAATTACCCAATATGGATCTAAGGTAGGAGTAACTTTGAAAAATATTAAGGAGAAGGAACCCATAGTTAATGAGAAAATAAATCAAGATTCCTCTAGAATTGATAAACTTGAGGGTATCATTACCAATTTGGGAACCGCTTTTTCCGTAAAAAATACTCCAAGTCCACCTACTAAAAGAGTGAGAGGAGGTGAGAGTTAGGGCAAGTCTAGCGCAAACCAGATCACCAAATCACCCGTAAGGCCAACTCCAGCAAAACGGACAAAAGACGCTACCCAACCGTAGACCCCATCTTATTTTTCTGTCCGTTTTCTATCCGTTCGACCCCATTTGCGACCCAAACTTGGGCTGGCTTTGGGGTAAAAGCGGACACGAAATGGACTTTGTGGCGTCCTCTTCCGCTGCATGTCCGCCGGCCCCATGTGTCATCCGCACCTCTCTCTCTCCTCCTTTTCTCTCTCCGCCCGTGACGAGCACCGACAGCATCCCATCTCGGACGTCGTGGACGAGCGTGGCAAGGCGCGGTCAGCGACGAGCCGTGGCGCGAAGCGGGCGGGCGAGGCATGGCTGTGGCGTAGGCGGGCAGGGCAGGGCGAGGCGAGGGCGGCGGCGTAGGCGGGCGCAAGGAATCGGGCGGTGAGGGCGAAAGCGCGCGCGAGGGGCGAGGCGGTCGCGGCTGGAGGCGTAGGCGGGCGCGAAAAGCGGGCGAGTCTGTGGCGGGCGCAGACAAGGGCGCGAGGGGCGGAGCGTGGCGGGCGCGAAGCGGGCGCGTGAGGCGGCTGTGGTGGCTGGCGGCGAGGCAGCGCGACGCAGCGGGCGCGGCCGAAGCGGGCGTGGCGCTGGCGGCTTCGCGGGCGGCTGCGGCGCGACTCAGCGAAGCGTGGTATGAGAGCGGCTGCGGAGAGCACGGCGCGAGGGCGAGTGGGCGGGCAGGCGCGGGCGTACTCGGTTGCTGCTGCTGCACCGGTGTGGCGAGAGCATGAGCTCGCGGGCGGGCGAGGTGCAGGCGTGGGAGCGCTGCCGAGGCGGACACTTTGGGTATAGTCGCTGCGTTGGGCGCCTTCAACCATAGCCGGACATGCGTGTCCGTTTTAGCACCCATTGTCACCCCAAAGGACGAAAAGCGGACGAACCGTACGTCTGTTTGGGGTCATGCGCTGGAGTTGGCCTAAGGGCATCTCCAACACCGATCCTCAAAACCACCTGCATCTGTCCGGATCATAGAAACTCCAACCCGATCCTACATCGGTTCGTAACTCTGTCCGGACCGTGATTTTCCCGCAAACCGGGACCCGATGTGAGGGGTTTTGCGAGAGTCCAGACACGCGAAACGTTGCTCTCTGACACCCCCCGGCCCACCCAAAAGGAAGGCGGAGCCCACGCTTTTGTAGTAATCCGCACTGGTTCCGCGCCAAAATCGCCCACTCTCTTCTTCCATCCCCGCCGCTCTCCGTTCAATTCCCGCTCTTTTCTCCCACCCTTACCTTCCTTCCGCCACCGACGCATGGAATTGTCGAAGATGGCGGTGTCGGAGGATCCGAGCATCACACTTGCCCGGAATATCTGCTCGGCTACGCGGCAAACTCGCCACGTCAAAGCGAAGGCCGCAAAGGAGGAGAAGCTCAAGAAGTGGTTGGAGGTCGGTGGGCCTGGTGATGGCGTTGGGCATGGTGGTCGTGGAGGACATCGCCAAACGGCCACGCCCACGGTACAAGCCTACGCACTATTAGGCCGAAGCAGTTCGGAACCCTCACCGGTAAGGTGCCTTAGAGCATGTCTAGTAGAACCCTCAAACCATCACTAGCGTTTTAAGGGTCCAAAAATGATCTTTTTGTGCACTTTTATGGGTTAAAAAACAGGGGCAAAGATTAGAACCCTCAAACCCAACCCTTATAACGGAATATTCCCCATGAACGATGTTGTCGTTGCGGGCATACCGTCGAGCACCTCGTGCACGACGGGCGGAGGGCGGGCGGGCGCGGGCGGAGGCAGTGGCCGGGGTGGGAGGCGGAGGCGGAGGCGGAGGGCGCGGGCGGAGGCGGAGGGCGGGAGCGGCACGAGCCGGAGGGTGATGGCGAGGCGCGGAGGCGGAGGGGCGGGAGGAGGAGAGGCCAGGGGCGAGAGGCGAGGCGGGCGGCGGGCGGGAGTAGAAGCCGGGACGGAGAGAGGAGGGTGGCGCTGCCGGGAGGAGGTGGAGGAGAGGCCGGCGGCTGGGCGGGGGCGGGCGGCTGTGGTGGTCGATCGGGCGGCCGGCAGCAGCGGGGCGACTAGCAGCGGGCGGACGCGGGCGTGGGCGGGAGTTGGGAGGATTTTTCCCTCCCGCGCGAGGATAACCGCCAAATGAGGGTTGAGGTAGGTTTTGCTCCCCAACCCTTACTTTTCAGGGTTGGGAGAGGGTTTGAGGGTTGGACCATTAAAAAAATTAAGGGTTTGAGGATTAAGGGGTTCTAGTCTACGCGATTTTTTGATCGCAAACTGTAAAAAAGCAGTTATTTATAAGGGTTTGGGGGGTTTGAGAGCTCTGCTAGAGATGCTCTTACATCGTCGACGTAAATGTGGTGCCGATCTTCTCCGAGTATTCTTCGCCGCAGCTCGTCCCAGCGCGAACCGCGGGCGGGGAGACTACGTACTATGACCCGTACGGGGAGATGCTCGACGTCATCCATGACAATGGCGATGTAGGAGGAGGATGTGGCTATGAGGACAGGCATGTGGAAAACTCAGATCCCACCCAGTCCGGCAACTACCAGCAACAACAGTCCTACACCCAGACGAGCACGCAACAGTCCTACACCCAAACTGGTGAGGGCACACAACAACAACTGAAGGAAATATGCCCTAGAGGCAATAATAAAGTTATTATTTATTTCCTATATATCATGATAAATGTTTATTATTCATGCTAGAATTGAGTTAACCGGAAACATAATACTTGTGTGAATACATAGACAAACAGAGTGTCACTAGTATGCCTCTACTTGACTAGCTCGTTGATCAAAGGTGGTTATATTTCCTAGCCATTGACATGAGTTGTCATTTAATTAACGGGATCACATCATTAGGAGCATGATGTGATTGACTTGACCCATTCCGTTAGCTTAGCACACGATCGTTTAGTGTTCTGCTATTGCTTTCTTCATGACTTATACATATTCCTATGACTATGAGATTATGCAACTCCCGTTTACCGGAGGAACAGTTTGTGTTCTACCAAATGTCACAACGTAACTAGGTGATTATAAAGGTGCTCTAAAGGTTTCTCCAAAGGTACTTGTTGGGTTGGCGTATTTCAAGATTAGGATTTGTCACTCCGATTGTCGGAGAGGTATCTCTGGGCCCACTCGGTAATGCACATCACTATAAGCCTTGCAAGCCTTGTAACTAATGAGTTAGTTGCGGGATGATGTATTACAGAACGAGTAAAGAGACTTGCCGGTAACGAGATTGAACTAGGTATTAAGATACCGACGATCGAATCTCGGGCAAGTAACATACCGATGACAAAGGGAACAACGTATGTTGTTATGCGGTTTGACCGATAAAGATCTTCGTAGAATATGTGGGAGCCAATATGAGCATCCAGGTTCCGCTGTTGGTTATTGAGCGGAGACGTGTCTCGGTCATGTGTGCATAGTTCTCGAACCCGTAGGGTCCGCACGCTTAAAGTTTGATGACGGTTATATTATGAGTTTACATGTTTTGATGTACCGAAGATAGTTAGGAGTCTCGTATGTGATCACGGACATGACGAGGAGTCTCAAAATGGTCGAGACATAAGGATTGATATATTGGATGCCTATATTTGGATATCGGAAGTGTTCTTGGTGAAATCGGGATTTTACGGGAGTACCGGGGAGTTACCGGAACCACCCGGGGGTTTAATGGGCCAAGATGAGCCTTAGTGGAGAAGAGGAGAGGCGGCCAGGGCAGGCCGCGCGCCCCCTCCCCCTCTAGTCCGAATTGGACTAGGAGGGGGGGGGGGCGCCCCCCTTTCCTTCCTCTCTCTCTCATCTTCCCCGCTTCTCCTAATCCAACTAGGAAAGGAGGGAGTCCTACTCCCGATGGGAGTAGGACTCCTCCCTGGCGCGGCTCCTCCTGGCCGGCCGCCTCCTCCCCCTTGCTCCTTTATATACGGGGGCAGGGGGGCACCCCATAGACCCAACAATTGATCATTGATCTCTTAGCCATGTGCGGTGCCCCCCTCCACCATAATCCACCTCAATAATATCATAGCGGTGCTTAGGCGAAGCCCTGCGTTGGTAGAACATCATCATCGTCACCACGCCGTCGTGCTGATGAAACTCTCCCTCAACACTCGCCTGGATCGGAGTTCGAGGGATGTCATCAAGTTGAACGTGTGCTGAACTCGGAGGTGCCGTGCGTTCGGTACTTGGATCGGTCGGATCATGAAGACGTACGACTACATCAACCGCGTTGTCATAACGCTTCCGCTTACGGTCTGCGAGGGTACGTGGACACACTCTCCCTGCTCGTTGCTATGCATCACCATGATCTTGCGTGTGCGTAGGAAATTTTCTGAAATTACTACGTTCCCCAACAACAACATCATTGGGCTGCTGGACATCAGTAGCCGAAGGAGGAGGAGAATGGGAATGACAGCGAGGACGATGATCCGGATGATACAGTGTACGATCTGAAGAAGGGTAGAGGAGAAAGCTTCAACATGCAGGAGGACAAGCTATTGTGCGATGCATGGTTGCCCACTAGCCTTGATCCGATCCATGGCACGGAGCAAAAGGGCACAAAATTTTGGAACAACATTCACACTTAGTTACACGAACACAAGCATTTCGCCCCCTACTACAACGTTGTCATCCGCAACAGTGAATCGAAGTCCCTCAACAATCGATGGTATACTATCCAAGAGGCCGTGTCCAAGTATTGTAGACACTTGAAGCATGTCATCGCACGATGGCCTAGCGGCGAAGAGATCACCGAGCAAGTAAGTTAATCACTAGCCGGACATGCATTATTTTGTTGCTCTTTAGCCGTATATGCTTACTTCTGTTGATCACTAGTCTGACATGCATTGTTTTGTTGATCACTAGCCAAATATGCTTAATTTTGTTGATCACTAGCCGGACATGCATTATTTTCTTGCTCACTTGTCAGATATGCATAGTTTTGTTGATCACTAGCCGACATGCACTGCTTTGTTGCCCACTTGCCAAATATGCATAGTTTTGTTGATCACTAGTCGGATATGCATAGTTTTGTAGCCTTCACATGCCTGTTTGGTGTACAAGAAGTTGGAGAAGAAAAACTTCACCGTCATGCATTGTTGGTTGAAGTTGAATAGGCAACCGAAGTGGAAACTTTTCATAGCCAGGACCACTGAAGAAACTGGTGACCCAACCAACCCAACCCAAGAACCGCCGAAGAAGGTTAGAAGATTTTTAAGGGGGAAGAAGTGGGAGGAGGATAGGGCGAAGTGAGAAGGTGCAGTGGCCAAGATGACAGAGAGGTTCGAAGACATCTTATCGAAGGAGGAGGCGTGCGTGAAGTGCTCGGACCTCAAGGAGGAGAAAAAGGTGGAGACGTTCAAATTGTTGACGGAGGCGACGAAAAAGAAGCTCAAACTCGAAGAGAGGAGGACCATGATCGAAGAGAGGAAGGCCGTGCTCGAGGAAGAGAAGGTGAAGATCGCCGCCAATGCGGAGGACGCCATGATGTTCACCTTGAATGTGGACTCTTTGGATGCCGACACAAGAATGATCGTGCAATCTGTCCGCTACCAGATGTTGCAGCGGCGGAAAGATTGGTTGTCGGTGGCGAACAATGCGGACGCGGCGGAGGTGCATGCAGAGGTTGTCCACGCGACGGTGAGAACACCTTGACCGGGGAGCAGACGGCTAGAATTGTCGGTCCGGTAGGGTAGAAATTTGACTGCCGGGCTGATGTTTTTTCGGATCCAGGCTTGTAAAAACTAAGCATACTTGCACTTTTTGGTTGTGATCTGGCGTGTTGTGTGGATCGGACTAAATTTGAATTTGAATTTTCCATTTACTAGCGGACATATACAGAATAGCGTTGGATGGCGGCCTCCCGCATCCGTGTCCGCGGACGGATGTGGGAGAAATTTATGGGCCACCGTTGGCAATGCCCTAAACATCCACACTAGATCGAACAGTGTGGATATTTTTTGTCATCCAATAGTGGTTATGAAATTATTCAGATCGGCCATGGAGGGAGTGCGAACGTCCATCACGTCAAACTCTGACACTCCCGGCCACCCAAAAACCACACCCAGAGCCCTTTCCCCTGCCCAACCATGCACCTCCCCCTCGTGGTCGTTGCCCATGCCTTGTCGGACCAATGTTGCTCCACCCGGTGCATTACCACCTTGGAAAATGTCGTCGTTCCACCCCGGATCCGGCTGCAACCTGGGTATCCACCATTGCATGCCGATGTCGTCCATGGTGAACACCACGTGCGTCAATTGTTCGGTAAAATGCCATTGCCAAAAAATGTTCTCGTTGTTTACTTTGTATAAAATATAACGGATTCATACGAGGTGTACTTCCACAACAAGTTCATGGAGTTGTCTTTATCACATGATAAGGAGGAATATGAGTCACATGAGAAGGACGAATATGACGATGGAACAACGATGATCTTCCAGACGCGATGCGTGTGAAGGAGCATGCTCTCAACTACCCAGGGTTAATAAATGGGCATCGAGTGCAGAATAGTGCACATGGGGCATCTGATGTTTGTCGACGACTACTTTGCCCCCGGTGTGCTATTTGAGCCCTATTTCAACTATCAATTTCGGATGCGGCGACAACTGTTCGATTGGAACTACCATGGTGTTCAGGTTTATGATAATTACTTCATCCTAAAAGAAAGGTGCAATTGGAACCATTGGGTTCTATCGTTACCATAAGTGCACGACTGCAATGAGGCTCATGTCAACTGAGAAGCATGAGGGTTTTTAGGTTGCTCGGGTCCATAGATTGCATGCATTGGAAACATAATTATTGTACATATGCGCAACACAGGTGCTCCAAGGCAATTGCAAAAAGCTCACTATCATTCTTTAAGCAGTTGCATCACATGACCTTCGGATTTGACACTCTTTTTTTGGCATGCATATGTCTCAAAATGACATCAACGTGGTGCAATTGTCTCTATTGTTTCCAAGGTTGTGTGTGTGAAGCTCGTGAGTGCAACTATAGCATCAATATGGTCATGACTACAACATGGGATACTATATTTGTCACAATATCTATCCTCCACGGGTAACTTAGGTCAAGACCATCTCTGAACCAAGGGGTAACAAAAATGTCACTTTCCTCATAGACAAAGAACTTGTAGAAAGAATGTGGATAGGATATTTGGAGTGTTCCAAGCCATTTTTGCAGTTGTTCACGGATTTGCTAAACTATAGGATCTAGAGACACTGTGGGAAGTGATGATAATTTTGTGTGATCATGCACAACATGTTTGTGAAGGATGAGGGTGCGGAAGTTTTCCATGGCCTAGATTTTCAAAACGTGGGTGATCCTATCCAGCTCCAAAAGTAGGACCCGGCAACACTTGAGAATTTTCTCCAAATGCATCATCAGATTCGCAATCAAGAAACTCATGAGCAGTTCTAGAATGATCTTGTTGGGCATCTTTGGGAGTTTCATATGGACAATTAGAACATGTGCCCCACTAAATTGTATTCAAACTTGAAATATTCTATTTTGGATTTCAATTTTTGTTTGAATTATTTTCCATTGAAATATTTATCTTTCAATTTCTTATGATTGTGCAATTTTTTGATTTTCTTAGTACTGTGGGTATAGTTTAAAAAACCTGGAAGCGTACATTTGGTGCCTACGATCGGATGACCTGTGCCCCTATCGTTGTCTGCGGACACGTCCGGACATGTCCATTGACATTTAGTAGGGTTGATTTTGTTGATCCGCGTTAGAGTTACACTTATTTACACTAAGAGTAATGCTATATCCACGTAGATAAAGCTACGTGTTTTACGTAGGCTGCCACATGGATAACTATGATTGGAGAAGGGGCCCCACCCACCTGAAATTCAGGGGGGGATAGAGTTTTCTAGGAGTGTGTTTGTTGGTGGAGGGGGAGTAAACTTTACTTTTATCGCTTGGGAACTGCCGCTAATTTGTTTAGTATGGAAGATATTGATAACTCTTGGTCGTAACGATGACAGGAAGGGTGCACCTCCCAAAATTATATTTATCTCTGTTTTAAAAGCTTTGAGCTCTGGCACCTCTGCAAATCCTTGATTCTCTCTGCGTTGGGACTATCTATTTAATTTTATGTTGAGTCATCACCTTCTCAAACAAGCGCCAGACCTGAGAGCAATATTGTCATCCTCATGCATCGTGTATAGTTAATGTTGAATGCATCACGACTGGATATTTTCTATCATGAATTACAATATTTAGCCGCTGCTTGAACTTTGGAGGTGCTCTGCATTTATCTTTTGCGGTCTCAGAAAGTGCTTGCAAGATACCACTATTGTCATATTATATCATGATTGTTTTGATAAAGTGTTGGCATTTGATATATCTTATTATTGCTCGCTAGTTGATTATGCCATTGATATGAGTTAATATAATTTCTAAGAGTTATTGTTGACATGGTTAGTCATGATCTTTGCTGAAAACCTAGGTGCTACTTAAGCATATTTATGTAAACAAGAACAAAAGAGTTTGTAAAAGTTTTCTTTATCATTTTTAGTTTGTCAACTGAATTGCTTGAGGACAAGCAAAGATTTAAGCTTGGGGGGGGGGGGATCGATAAATCTCCGTTCTATCTACTTTTCCTAACGCTTTTGCTCTTGTTTTGGACTCTAATTTGCAGGATTTGAATGAAACTAACCCGGACTGACGTTGTTTTCAGCAGAACTACCATGGTGTTGTTTTTTGTGTAGAAATAAAAATTTCTCAGATTTGGGCAAAACTTTTTGAAGAATTATTTTGGAATAAATAAAAATACTGGAACCAAGAACTACCGGAGGGGGGCCCTGGCTGACCACAAGACACGAGGGTGCGCCACCCCCTCCAGGCGCGCCCTGGTGGGTTGTGGGGCCCTCGGGGCTCCGCTGCCCTAATTCCAGCACTATAAATTCCTATTTTTTGGAGAAAAAATAGGAGAGGAAGTTTCATTACGTTTCACGATACGAAGTCGCCGCCACCTCCTGTTCTTCGTTGGGAGGCTAGTTCTGGAGCCCGTTCGGGGCTCCGGAGAGGGGAATCTTCGGTCTTCGTCATCACCAACCCTCATTCGTCACCAATTCCATGATGCTCCCATCGAGAGTGATTAATTCCTTCGTAGGCTCGCTGGTCGGTGAGGAGCTGGATGAAATTCATCATGTAATCAAGTTAGTTTTGTTAGGGCTTGATCGCAAGTATCCACTATGTTCTGAGATTGATGTTGCTATGACTTTGTTATGCTTAATGCTTGTCAGTAGGGCCCGAGTGCCATGATTTCAGATCTGATCCGTTTATGTTTTCACCATTATATCTATGTTATAGATCCGATCTTGCTAGTAATATGCACCTATTACGTGTTATGATCCGTAAACCCCAGTGTGATAGTAATTGGGATACTTTCCGGTGATGACCGTAGTTTGAGGAGTTCATGTATTCACTATGTGTTAATGCTTTGTTCTGGTTCTCAATTAAAAGAAGGCCTAATATCCCTTAGTTTCCTTATGGACCCCGCTGCCACGGGAGGGTAGGACAAAACATGTCATGCAAGTTCTTTTTCATAAGCACGTATGACTATTTACGGAATACATGCCTACATTATATTTATGATCTGGAGCTAGTTCTGTGTCGTCCTAGGTTGTGACTGTTATATGATGAATATCATCCATCGAATTCACCGATCCAATGCCTACGAGTTTTCCACATATTGTTCTTGCTAAGTTACTATTGCTATTGCTACCGTTACAACTGCTACAAAATCATTACTGTTGTTACCGTTACCACTTTTATTGTTACAACTGCTATCAAACTATCATATTACTGTGTTGCTGATCACTTTGATGTAGATATTTAACTCCAGGTGTGGTTGAATTGAGAACTCAACTGCTAATACTTACAAATATTCTTTGGCTACCCTTGTGTTGAATCTATAAATTTGGGTTGAATACTCTACCCTCAAAAACTGTTGCGATCCCTGATACGTCTCCAACGTATCTATAATTTTTGATTGCTCCATGCTATATTATCTACTGTTTTGGACCATATTGGGCTTTATTTTCCACTTTTATATTACTTTTGGGACTAACCTATTAACCGGAGGCCCAACCCAGATTTGTTGTTTTTTGCCAATTTCAGTGTTTCAAAGAAACGGAATATCAAACGGAGTTCAAACGGAATGAAACCTTCGGGAACGTGATTTTCTCACCGAATATGATCCAAGAGACTTGGACCCCCCCCCCCCCATCAAGAAAGAAAGGAGGCGGCCACGAGGGTGGAGAGCGCCCCCCCTAGGGCACGCCCCCCTGCCTCGTGGCCCCCCCTTTGCTCCACCGACGTACTTCTTCCTCCTATATATACCTACATACCCCCGAACGATCAGACACGGAGCCAAAAAACTAATTCCACCGCCGCAATTTTCTGTATCCACGAGATCCCATCTTGGGGCTTGTTCCGGAGCTCCGCCGGAAGGGGAATCCACCATGGAGGGCTTCTACATCATCATAGCCTCTCCGATGAAGTGTGAGTAGTTTACTTCAGACCTTCGGGTCCATAGTTAGTAGCTAGATGGCTTCTTCTCTCTTTTTGGATTTCAATACAAAGTTCTCCCCCTCGCTTGTGGAGATCTATTCGATGTAATCTTGTTTTTGCGTTGTGTTTGTTGAGATCAATGAATTGTGGGTTTATGATCAAGATTATCTATGAGCAATATTTGAATCTTCTCTGAATTCTTTTATGTATGATTGGTTATCTTTGCAAGTCTCTTCGAATTATCCGTTTGGTTTGGCCAACTAGATTGGTAGTTCTTGCAATGGGAGAAGTGCTTAGCTTTGGGTTCAATCTTGCGGTGTCCTTTCCCAGTGACAGTAGGGGAAGCAAGGCACATATTGTATTGTTGCCATCGAGGATAACAAGATGGGGTTTTTATCATATTGCATGAATTTATCCCTCTACATCATGTCATCATGATGCATGCTGGATAGCGGTCGATGAGTGGAGTAATAGTAGTAGATGCAGGCAGGAGTCGGTCTACTTGTCTCGGACGTGATGCCTATATACATGATCATACCTAGATACTCTCATAACTATGCTCAATTCTGTCAATTGCTCAACAGTAATTCGTTCACCCACCGTAAAATACTTATGCTCTTGAGAGAAGCCACTAGTGGAATCTATGGCCCCTGGGTCTATTCTCTATCATATCAATCTTCCCTTACTTTATTATCGCTTTGCTTTTTTTACTTTGCTTTTTATTTTACTTTGCATCTTTATACCAAAAATACCAAAAATATTATCTATCATCTCTATCAGATCTCACTCTCGTAAGAGACCGTGAAGGGATTGAATACCCCTAATCGTGTTGGTTGCGTTGAGCTATTTGTTTTGTGTAGGTACGAGGGACTTGCGCGTGGCCTCCTACTGGATTGATACCTTGGTTCTCAAAAACTGAGGGAAATACTTACGCTACTCTGCTGCATCATCATCTCCTCTTCGGGGAAAACCAACGCAAGCTTGAGACGTAGCAACCCCCTATACTTGTGGGTTATCAAAGGTGCATAAATATTCTAGTGCTACAACATCAATCATGTCCGGGGTATACCTTACGCTCACCATATTCTAGATTATGATAAGATTTAATTTAATTTGAATACAGGAAGGGGAAGATAGAGAATTTTTTGATTTAGTTGAGGATATGGTAAGATTTCATTTGATTTGGCATGGGTAGAGGAAGGCAAACAAAGTTCAGATTGATTTGAGATTTGGTAAGAATTGATTCTTTTAATTTGATTGAGTTAATGCATGACATGTTTTTGGGAATAACCAATTTTGTTTTGATTATGTGATTATTTAAAGTTACCCTATTTACGTTGGTTTTTTATTTTGTGCACTATCTGTTAAGATTACCAAAAAAACAAAAGGAAACCAAAGTGGAGGGGGCGTGGGGAGGAAAAACCGGGGAAGGAGGTGGAGCTGATGCTACCAACTCCTTTTTAATAGTAGAGTTACTAGAAATTGTGCTATCATGATTCTTAGTTTTGCTAATTTATTTTTTGCTTTCACTAATCATTAGGCACATGATTTTTTTCTCGTTTCGTTCAATTCCACCAATGCCAACATCGAGTTGACATGATAAGCCCCGTCTGGATTTTTTGGGAAGTGTTCATGTAGAAGATAAGGAACTACCACATGTTCCATCTAAATAGAACAGTGGTGGCAATCCAATTTCTCATGGTGGTAGTGCTCATGACAAGGAAGTTGTTGAGGGTGGTGGTACTGAACCGGGAGCTGGCTGTTACAGGTGCTTGAAAGTAGGACATATGGTGAAAGATTGTACTGACTGAATATCTGTGTTGCATACATTGTGGTATGGAGGAGGCTCATGCTTCAGAAAAGTGCACCATGATTCTTAGGGCAGTCATGTTTCTCAATTGGCAGGCTACTCACTAGATGGATTAGAACTGGTTTTGTCGAACTATGGGAAGAGGAGATAAGAAACATAAACAACTGAGTGTGTGTGTGTGAGGGGGGTGTTAATGTAATTAAGGGGGACAATAGTGCTCATAAAATTACTACTGGCTTCCATAAGCAATTTCCTTGGGGAGGTCAATGGAAAGCTAATATGCTTGGTCAGAGAACTTTCCTTATTAACTTCTTATCCCTTTAAAAGCGTGATGAGATGAGTGAATGCAACTTTGGTTTGAAGGGCACTACAGAGGTGATTATAATTTGAAGTTTATTGAAGAATTTGGAGTAGTTTAAACTAAGCTTTGTTTGGGTATAAGATTTTGGGGGTGCCTAAGCCTTTCTATCACATGGCTGAAATTGCCTTTTCTTTGCGAAACTGGCTAAAATTGCTAATATTATTGGCACTTTCCTAGATGCTCACATGAAATGATTTTTGGAAAATGAGGTGGCCCGAATTAAATGTGCGGCTAAGGACCCTAATAAGATCCTAAATACTGCATAGTTCAATTATTATAATGCCTCCTCAGTATGTATATCATATTGGTTTGAGCTAGAAACTGATACGTCTCCAACGTATCTATAATTTTTTATTGTTCCATGCTATTATATTATCTGTTTTGGATGTTTAATGGGCTTTAATATGCTCTTTTATATTATTTTTGGGACTAACCTATTAACCAGAGGCCCAGTGCCAGTTTTTGTTTTTTTTTGCCTATTTTAGAGTTTTGCATAAAAGGAATACCAAACAGGGTCCAAAGGAATTAAACCTTCGCGAGGATCTTTGTTGGACCGAAAGCAATCCAGAAGACTTGGAGTTGAAGTCTGGAACTCCACGAGGAGACCACGAGGCAGGAGGGCGCACCCAGGGGGTAGGCGCGCCCCCACCCTCGTGGGCCCCTCGTAGCTCCACCGACGTACTTCTTTCGCCTACTATTAAAATTAAGATTAAAGATTATGAATGATATTATTTGTGTGATTTGGGTGCTAGTGTTTCCACGATTCCAAGAACCTTGTGTGATGTGCTAGGTTTCCGTGAATTTGATGATTGTTCTTTAAATTTGCATCTTGCGGATTCCACCATTAAGAAACCTATGGGAAGGATTAATGATGTTCTTATTGTTGCAAATAGGAATTATGTGCCCGTAGATTTCATTGTTCTTGATATATATTGCAATCCTACATGTCCTATTATTATTGGTAGACCTTTCCTTAGAACGATTGGTGCAATTATTGACACGAAAGAAGGAAATATTAGATTCCAATTTCAGTTAAGGAAAGGCATGGAACACTTTCCTAGGAATAAAATTAAATTTCCTTATGAATCTATTATGAGAGCCACTTATGGATTGCATACCAAAGATGGCAATACCTAGATCTATTCTTGTTTTCTATGCCTAGCTAGGGGCGTTAAACGATAGCGCTTGTTTGGAGGCAACCCAATTTTATTTTTGTTCTTTGCTTTTTGCTCCTGTTTAGTAATAAATAATTCATCTAGATTCTGTTTAGATGTGGTTTTATGTTTTAATTAGTATTTGTGCCAAGTAGAACCTTTGGGAAGACTTGGGTAAAGTCTTTGCGATCTTGCTGTAAAAAACAGAAACTTTTGCACTCACGAGATTAGCTGTAATTTTTTATTGGAGAGTGCTTTTAGTTTTATTATTTTTGCAGATGATTAATAGACAAATTCCTCACGTCCACCAATTTATTTCAGAATTTTTGGAGTTACAGAAGTATTCGAAATTTACAGATTGCTACAGACTGTTCTGTTTTTGACAGATTCTGTTTTCCGTGTGTTGTTTGCTTATTTTGATGAATCTATGAGTAGTATCGGGGGGTATGAGCCATAGATAAGTTGGAATACAGTATGTTTAACACCAATATAAGTAAAGAATGAGTTCATTACAGTACCTTAAAGTGGTGGTTTATTTTCTTATACTAATAGAGCTCATGAGATTTTCTGTTGAAGTTTTGTGTTGTTAAGTTTTCAAGTTTTTGGGTAAAGATTTGATGGATTTCGGAATAAGGAGTGGCAAGAGCCTAAGCTTGGGGATGCCCAAGGCACCCCAAGGTAAAATTCAAGGACAACCAAAAGCCTAAGCTTGGGGATCCCCCGGAAGGCATCCACTCTTTCTCTTCGTCTATCGGTAACTTTACTTGAGGCTATATTTTTATTCACCACATGATATGTGATTTGCTTGGAGCGTCTTGTATGATTTGAGTCTTTGATTTTTAGTTTACCACAACCATCCTTGCTGTACACACCTTTTGGAAGAGACACGCATGAATCGGAATTTATTAGAATACTCTATGTGCTTCACTTATGTTTTGAGCTAGATAATTTTACTCTAGTGCTTCACTTATATCTTTTTAGAGCACGGTGGTGGTTTTATTTTATAGAAATTATTGATCTCTCATGCTTCACTTATATTATTTTGAGAGTCTTTTAAAACAGCATGGTAATTTGCTTTGGCTATAAAACTAGTCCTAACGATGGGCATCCAAGATGGGTATAATAAAAACTTTCATATAAAGTGCGTTGAATACTATGAGAAGTTTGATGCTTGATGATTGTTTTGAGATATGAGGATGGTGATATTAGAGTCATGCTAGTAGAGAAATTGTGAATTTGAGAAATACTTGTGTTGAGGTTTGCAAGTCCCGTAGCATGCACGTATGGTAACCGTTGTGTAACAAATTTGAAGCATGAGGTGTTTCTTTGATTGTCTTCTTTATGTGTGGAGGTCGGGATCGCGCGATGGTTAACTCCTACCAACCCTTCCCCTAGGAGCATGCGCGTAGTGCTTGGTTTTCATGACTTGTAGATTTTTGCAATAAGTATGTGAGTTCTTTATGACTAATGTTGAGTCCATGGATTATACACACTCTCACCCTTCCACCGTTGCTAGCATCTCTAGTACTGTGCAACTTTCGCCGGTACCATAAACCCACCATTTACTTTCCTCAAAACAGCCACCATACCTACCTATTATGGCATTTCCATAGCCATTCCGAGATATATTGCCATGCAACTTTCCACTGTTCCATTTATTATGACACGCTCCATCATTGTCATGTTGCCTTGCATGATCATGTAGTTGACATCGTATTTGTGGCAAAGCCACCATTCATAATTTTTTTCATACATGTCACTCTTGAGTCATTGCACATCCCGTTACACCGCTGGAGGCATTCATATAGAGTCATATTTTGTTCCAAGTATCGAGTTGTAATCCTTGAGGTGTAAATAAATAGAAGTGTGATGATCATCATTATTAGAGCATTGTCCCGTGTGAGGAAATAAAAAAGAGGCCAAAGAAGCCAATGAAAAAAAGAGGCCAAAGAAGCCAAACAAAAAAAAGAGAGAAAAAGAGAGAAGGGACAATGCTACTATCCTTTTTCCACACTTGTGCTTCAAAGTAGCACCATGATCTTCATGATAGAGAGTCTCTTATTTTGTCAGTTTCATATACTAGTGGGAACTTTCGTTATAAAACTTGGCTTGTATATTTCAATGATGGGCTTCCTCAAAATGCCCTAGGTCTTCGTGAGCAAGCAAGTTGGATGCACACCCACTTAGTGTCTTTTGTTGAGCTTTCATACATATTTAGCTCTAGCGCATCCGTTGCATGGCAATCCCTACTCACTCACATTGATATCTATTGATGGGCATCTCCATAGCCCATTAATATGCCTAGTTAATGGGGATATTTAAATTAGTGCCCCTGGTTCCTTAGTTGTGCTCACTTTTCCCCACGCTCCAAACGTTTGCTCACTTTCCCCCTCTTCCTTAGCTGAAACTCTCACAAATGCTCATAGCGGGCGTTTGCCGTCTTGGCCGTCCATTGACCGTTAATTGCTGACGAGTGGGGCCGAGTCTTCGTATGACTGTTGCTTGCTGACGGGTGGGACCGCAAGGAGACATGTATTGGGCAGCTTGTCTGAATCTGAAACAGATCTAGAAAGGGCCGCACTGCACCGCGCCGCCCTGCCCCCTCCGCCGGCGTCGTGCCGCGTCCACCGCAGTTTTTTCCTCCACCCTATGCCCTATTCCGTTCATCGGTGACGCCGCGTCTCCGCCAGATATAGCACACCTCCCCATCTGGGATTACATAGCGATGTTGAGTGAGGATGCCCGGAATGCAGTCGACCGTGGAGAGGATTGGGTCGAATCCGCGGCAGATAATTCATGGGTTAAACCTGGGTAAGCATTGTTTCCTCTCGAATTGACGTTCTAAGTCGTATTGTAGGCCGTATTTGACTTCTATTTGCTTGAATCGTTCGAATTTGTGCTCGATTTTACCCGGCTAACTGAAGCCTTTGTTTCCTTCCCCCAACAAAATAGGATTGATCCCGCGCTTGCTTTCCGGCTGGCGATTAGAATGGAAACTAGTGTGCTGCGTGGTACTAAACCGCATTTGATTTCATCATTTTTCTATCCCAAAGTGGTAGAAACCAGCATATCTTTCAAAGATTTGCGAGCTGAGCTCCGAAACACCTATCCCTGGAGTGATGCCGATGCTGTTGAACTGAATTACTTCAGCAGTGACGAGCAAAGATTTCTCCCACTAACTTGCGACGATCATATGCCGTTGCTTTTTGCTGGGATTGCTGGCTGCCGATTCGGTAAACTCCAAATCGATGTGCTTCAGCCACGCACAGAACGGACGAAGGGGAAGGGAGTTCAGACATCATCTGTCTGTGCTAATAGCCAGCACCCCGGCACTCCTTGTAGGTCGACACCAAGTAAAGCAAGTGGTTCAAGGAGCCACAACATGCCTGCTGCCAATTCTGGTTCCGATTCAGCTGTCGCTTCTCGTGTACCTTCTGCAGTTGGTGTAGAAGAAGATGCAGAACCTGACGAGGCAGTGCCTACAAATGATGATGAAGATGAGATGATGTTTCCTGGACTGGTCGATGTAGCCAGTCAGCAAGCAGTGGATGACGAATATATGGAGGAGCCCATCAGCCAAGCTAGGTTTGATGATACTGACGATGAAGAGAAGGTGGAGAACATGGACAGCTTAATTGAGGATGAATACGATGGTGATGACATGCCAACAATTGAGTGGAACAGGGAAAAACCTGAGCTTAGTGTAGGTACCATTTTCCAATCAATGGTCGACTGTCGGAATGCAGTGACAACATGGTGCATTATATCTGAAAACACCTATAAGATTAAAAGGCGTGAGCCAGCAAGGTTCACAGTTTTTTGTCCATATCCTAGGTGTAGGTGGAAGTTGCATGCATCTCGTATGAGAAAGAGCAAATATATTCAGGTAATCCAAGTTTAGTTAGTAATTTAGTTTCAGATCGTTGAGTAAGGTTTCTTAACTGTTCTTTACCCTTTTATTTTGTTTCAGATAAAGAAAAACCCACACAAGCACACCTGTCCACCTGGAGGGGGAGGGGGGAAGGCCAAAACCAAGCTTGCAAAAACTGTTGGAAATATGCCCTAGAGGCAATAATAAAAGTATTATTATTATATTTCCTTGTTCATGATAATTGTCTTTTATTCATGCTATAATTGTATTATCCGGAAATCGTAATACACGTGTGAATACATAGACCACAATATGTCCCTAGTGAGCCTCTAGTTGACTAGCTCGTTGATCAACTGATAGTCATGGTTTCCTGACTATGGACATTGGATGTCGTTGATAACGGGATCACATCATTAGGAGAATGATGTGATGGACAAGACCCAATCCTAAGCATAGCACAAGATCGTGTAGTTCGTTTTGCTAGAGCTTTTCCAATGTCAAGTATCTTTTCCTTTGACCATGAGATCGTGTAACTCCCGGATACCGTAAGAGTGCTTTGGGTGTACCAAACGCCACAACGAATCGGGTTACTATAAAGGTGCACTACAGGTATCTCCGAAAGTATTTGTTGGGTTGACACGGATCGAGACTGGGATTTGTCACTCCGTATGACGGAGAGGTATCTCTGGGCCCACTCGGTAATGCATCATCATAATGAGCTCAAAGTGACCAAGTGTCCGTCACGGATCATGCATTACGATGCGAGTAAAGTGACTTGCCGTAACGAGATTGAACGAGGTATTGGGATACCGACGATCGAATCTCGGGCAAGTAAAATACCGATTGACAAAGGGAATAGTGGGGTTGTTTGAATCCTCGACATCGTGGTTCAACCGATGAAATCATCGAGGAGCATGTGGGAGCCAACATGGGTATCCAGATCCCGCTGTTGGTTATTGCCCGAGAGCCGTCTCGGTCATGTCTGCATGTCTCCCGAACCCGTAGGGTCTACAGACTTAAGGTTCGGTGACGCTAGGGTTGTATGAATATGAGTATGCAGCAAACCGAATGTTGTTCGGAGTCCCGCATGAGATCCCGGATGTCACGAGGAGTTCCAGAATGGTCCGGAGGTAAAGATTTATATATGGGAAGTCTTATTTTGGTCGCCGGAAAAGTTTCGCACTTTATCGGTATTGTACCGGGAGTGCCGAAAGGGGTCCGGGGGTCCACCGGGGGGGTCCACCTGCCCCGGGGGGCCACATGGGCTGTAGGGGGTGCGCCTTGGCCTATATGGGCCAAGGGCACCAGCCCCAAGAGGCCCATGCGCCAAGATATAAGAAAAGGGGAGAGTCCTAAAGGGGGAAGGCACCTCCGAGGTGCCTTGGGGAGGATGGACTCCTCCCCCCCTCTTGGCCGCACCCCTTCCTTGGAGGAAGGGGCAGGCTGCGCCTCCCCTCTCTTGCACCTATATAAAGGGAGGGAGGTAGGGGTGGCCGCACCGATAAGCCCCGGCGCCTCCTCCTCCTCGCAACACCTCCTCCTCCTCCCGTAGTTGCTTAGCGAAGCCTGCCGAGTTCTGCTGCATCCACCACCACGCCATCGCTGCTGGATCATCATCAACCTCTCTTTCCCCTTGCTGGATCAAGAAGGAGGAGATGTCATCCGCTCCGTCACGTGTGTTGAACGCGGAGGTGCTGTCCGCTCGCACTAGGTCATCGGTGATCTGAATCACGGCGAAAGTACGACTCCATCATCCCTGCTCCATTGAACGCTTCCGCACGCGATCTACAAGTGGTATGTAGATGCAATCACTCTCCCATGACTCGTTGCTAGATGAACTCATAGATGGATCTTGGTGAAACCGTAGGAAAAATTTTAATTTTCTGCAACGTTCCCCAACAAAAACTAGGTGGGTGGCAGATGCTATATTGGATTGGCTGAGAGAAGAACCTGGACTTGGTCCAACAGCACTCCATGGGAAGCTTTTTGAGAAGTACAAGATAGAAATTCCTTACATGATAATTTTCAATGCTAGGGAAAAGGCTCTTGACAGAATTAATGGTCAATGGAATGACAGTTTTCAGCTGCTTTACACTTTCAAAGCTGAAGTGGAGATGGCAAGTCCAGGGAGTGTTGTAGAGATTGACAAGCATACAGTTCCATTCAAAATAAAAGGGAAGTCATTTCAGAAGGAGTGCTTCAGAAGGGCTTTTGTTTGTTTCAAGGCTTGTTGGCAGGGGTTTCTAGATGGTTGTAGGCCCTATTTGGCTGTAGATGCTACACATTTGACTGGAAGATGGAGAGGACATCTAGTAGCAGCTTCAGAAGTTGATGGACACAACCTGCTATTCTGGTTGCATTTGGTGTGGTGGAGGCAGAGTCGAGGAAAGTTGGGTCTGGTTTCAGATAGCAGATGCTTGAACATTATAGGCACACCCCTGTGTTTAGCTATACACACAGATGCTTGCAAGGGTTTAGAGAGTGCAGTGGAAATTGTATTCCCTGGAGTGGAGCATAGGGAATGTATGCGATACCTAGCGCATAATTTCAAAAAGAAGTTCAAAGGTAAAGTTTATGATGAGAACTTATGGCCAGCATCATACACATGCAGCAAAAGGAAGCATGAACACCATTTGAGAGTGTTGTATGCTCAAAATCCTCTTGTGAAGGAGTACATGGATGCACATCATGGCAAGGTGTGGTCAAGAAGCAAATTCAACGAAATCTGCAAAGTAGATTATGTGACCAGTAACCTTGCAGAATGCTTCAATTCAAACTTCCAGTCAGTGAAAGGGCTCTTGTTGTTGCAAGCATTTGACAAGATGAGGCAAATGATCATGATAAAGATGGCTCTTCGCAAAATAATTGCAGAAACACAATATGTTGGTCATCAAATGCTCCCATCACTGATTAAGGCATTGCACTTGAAGGCAAGAGGACTGAAGATGAAATGTATTCGATCTGGTGCATATGAGGGCGAGGTTACCTATACTGACACTAAAAATAGGGTATGGAGGTATCCTGTGAACCTAAGTACTAGAGAATGTACTTGTAGGCAATGGCAGATCCGTGGGAAGCCATGCATACATGCCCTACATCTGATGACCTTTATCGGGGGTGCAGATGGTGAAGTTGATCAATATTACTTTGAGTATTTCTCTGTTGCCAAATTTATGGCTGCTTATGCTGACAATGTGCCTGCACTATTTGGGAAAGATCAATGGAACATAGTAGATCCAGGGTTCAAACTCCACGCTCCTGTCATTACTAGACCACCAGGAAGACCAAGGAACCAGGGGATTAGAGCAGGTGAGGAGGGTCGTCTGTTGGAAATATGCCCTAGAGGCAATAATAAATTAGTTATTAGTATATTTCCTTGTTCATGATAATCGTTTATTATCCATGCTATAATTGTATTGAAAGGAAACTCAGATACATGTGTGGGTACATAAACAACACCATGTCCCTAGTAAGCCTCTAGTTGACTAGCTCGTTGATCAACAGATAGTCATGGTTTCCTGACTATGGACATTGGACGTCATTGATAACGGGATCACATCATTAGGAGAATGATGTGATGGACAAGACCCAATCCTAAGCATAGCACAAGATCGTGCAGTTCGTTTTGCTAGAGCTTTTCCAATGTCAAGTATCTCTTCCTTAGACCATGAGATCGTAACTCCCGGATACCGTAGGAGTGCTTTGGGTGTACCAAACTTCACAACGAATCGGGCGACTATAAAGGTGCATTACAGGTATCTCCAAAAGTGTCTACATTGGGTTGACACAGATCGAGCTGGATTTGTCACTCCGTATGACGGGAGGTATCACTGGGCCCACTCAAGAGTGCATCATCATAATGAGCTCAAAGTGACCAAGTGTTTGGTCACGGGATCATGCATTACGGATTTGAGTAAAGTGACTTGCCGGCAACGAGATTGAACGAGGTATTGGGATACCGACGATCGAATCTCGGGCAAGTAAAATACCGATTGACAAAGGGAATAGTATACGGGGTTGATTGAATCCTCAACATCGTGGTTCATCCGATGATATCATCGAGGAGCATGTGGGAGCCAACATGGGTATCCAGATCCCGCTGTTGGTTATTGCCCGAGAGCCGTCTCGGTCATGTCTCCAATGTCTCCGAACCCGTAGGGTCTACACACTTAAGGTTCGGTGGACGCTTAGGGTTGTATGAATATGAGTATGCAGCAAACCGAATGTTGTTCGAGTCCGGATGAGATCCCGGACGCCACGAGGAGTTCGGAATGATTGGAGGTAAAGATTTATATATAGGAAGTCTTATTTTGGTCGCCGGAAAAGTTTCGCGTTATCGGTATTATCTTTGGGAGTGCGAAAGGGGTCCGGGGTCCACTGGGGTCCACATGCCTGGGGCCACATGGGCTGTGGGGGTGCGCCTTGGCCTATATGGGCCAAGGGCACCAGCCCCAAGAGGCCCATGCGCCAAGATATAAGAAAAAGGGAGAGTCCTAAAGGGGAAGGCACCTCAGGTGCCTTGGGAGGATGGACTCCTCCCCCTTGGCCGCACCCTTCCTTGGAGGAAGGGGCAGGCTGCGCCCCCCTCTCTTGCACCTATATAAAGGGAGGGAGGGAGGGTGGCCGCACCCATAAGCCTGGCGCCTCCCTCCTCCTCGCAACACCTCCTCCTCCTCCGTAGTTGCTTAGCGAAGCCTGCCGAGTTCTGCTGCATCCACCACCACGCCGTCGTGCTGCTGGATCATCATCAACCTCTCCTTCCCCTTGCTGGATCAAGAAGGAGGAGACGTCATCCGCTCCGTACGTGTGTTGAACGCGGAGGTGCTGTCCGTTCAGCACTAGGTCATCGGTGATCTGAATCACGGAGAGTAAGACTCCATCATCCCCGTTCCATTGAACGCTTCCGCACGCGATCTACAAGTGGTATGTAGATGCAATCACTCTCCGATGACTCGTTGCTAGATGAACTCATAGATGGATCTTGGTGAAACCGTAGGAAAAATTTTAATTTTCTGCAACGTTCGCCAACATCGTCTACCAAAGAAGCGTGCTTGCAAAAAATGTGGAGTTCTGGGGCATATTGCTAGGCTTTGTACCAATGCAGTGGATGCATCATTTGGAGAGGAGGAAAGATGGACATCAGCCAATGCTGACGAGAATGCAGCAGCAAATGAAGCAGTGGAGAATGCAGCAGCAAATGAAGCATCTTGGTATGTGTTTGCACCCTTTGTAGAATGCAGCTACCCTTTTGTTTGCATTTGTTCTCTTTTTTGCCTATGGCTTATAATTTTATTTACCAGCTCTAGGGAGAAAAGGCCAAGAGATGAAGAAGCAGAAGATTTTGAAACCATGGCCTTTGATGGTTTTGAATCTATAAGAGAGGAAGAGGAGGGCATAATTTTTCCAATTGTGCCTTCAAAGATTACTGAACCCATAGATGACCGTCAAATGGTCGTCAAGTGCTCGGCGAGTGCAACTACTCCATCAGCACCTCCACGAGGAAAACCCCAAGTAAAGCCCAAGATCAAAAGGAACAAGAGTCTGAAAGAAAAGAGCATCTCAACTAGGGAAACCAGGAGCAAGACGGTGAAGCCAGCTGCAAACACAAGGAGCAAGTCGAAAATTTGAATTAAGTTGTTGGGAAATGTTTGTGTTGTCAATTTGAGGGCGAGTGGATCGCTTAAAACTTGGAAGATTTGTATTAAGATGTTGGCATCTTAAAACTTGGTAGATTTGAGCTACTGTGAAAACTTATCAGTTGTAATAATGTTGCTTCTACTTTGGTTTCTTATTTGAGTCAAAATTCAAATTTCCATCAAAATTTGAATTTAAATCAATATTTGAATTTTTGCCAAAATTTGGATTCGAGTCAAAGTTGAAGTTGAATATTGGAGGTTCATTGCTCTATGCGGTGTATTTGATCGAGCATTTGAAGTCCAATATTCGTAGGTGAACAGTCTGAATGAGAAATGTGCTAGAAACGAGCTCGAAAGCTAGGGTAAACAGCCCTATTTGAAATCAAGTTCTTTTTAACCTTGCCTAAATGAGGCATATATATTTTAATTAACACTTGTTCCATATATATAGGGTAAAAACGAAGTCTCACTATTTATTGATTAATATTCATATTACTACATTTTTTTGAAAAATATGCTTTTATTCCAAAACCGTCAAATAACACGTTTTAGATATGAAAATGAAAAAGTAAGTTCAGATCCTTCTTACTCACTCCAAAATGAAGCTATGGAGATTTTTCTGATTTTTTTAATTATTTTGATTTTTTTTTCAAACCCTAAACCCTCTCTCCCTATTCTACGAACTCTAAATATGTTCATAGGTGATAGCTCATTTGTGTGAAGATTTTTTCATGAAAATGACCTACACCAAGTTTATATTTTTTTTCTCATAACCTTGTCACATATGACAGCTATGTGCGCAAGAATTACAACATTTTGATTTTTTTTGAATTTGTTAAAAACATTTGACCTTGATTTCGACAGATCACTTCAAAAAATGATTTTTCAAAAAACGCCCCTATACCGAGTTTATATTTTTTTTATGGTAACTAGGTCTCATAAACGGAAGAACTACGTTTATTTTATATTTTTGTGATTTTTTTCTAATTTAGTTATGGCCATTTGAAATCTGGTCAAACCCTAATAACCCCGTTGACTCGCTCATAACCCCGCAGAAATGCTCCAAACCCTAGCGTTGAACGTGCGCCGTCGGATCCTACCAAGCGCCAAACACCACCCGTCAGATGTGGGGCAGGCATGCGTGATCCGCGTGCTGCATCCTGATTGGTCATTGCACTGTCCTTCTCGGGTTTTTTACGATCTTCCCCACTTTACATATGAAATTGTATTTTTCGCACATGACCACCACATGTCAGTGTTAAGAGTTGGTTCAAATATTCAAACTGCAAAATACAATGTGGCAAATCGTCAATATAGCTTCCCTTCTCCTCTTCTCCATCTCGATGACAAAGGCATCGAGCAGATCGAGCAATTCCTCTATTTCTTTCCCCATCTTCTCGTTCTTCTTCCTCTCGAGCAATTCCTCTGTTTCTTCCTCTCGGGGGATATGTCGACCTCCTGTCAGCCCCCCGTTCCACGTGGCCGGTGTATGGTCCAAAGGTCGATGACTCGATGCATCGACGCCCACGGACTGCGCCATCAAGCGGTTGACTTCGAAGGAGGAGAAGAATGGGAACTTTGGGCGCGAGTTCGTCAAATGCGAGAGAAAGCCGGAGGGGCAGGTTAGATCTGAGTTTTCCTCGCATCCTTTATCTCTAATTTCTCAAAAATATCTGTCAGATTTGGATTTAGTTTACATGATTTCGTTTTCAGATCGTGAAGAAATGCCACCATTTCGAGTGGATGGATGATTACATCCAGAGGCTTCAAGGGTCGGGCTTGCTGGATTCGAGGGGGAATGCAATCCGTGAGTCCAATCTGCCCCATGACAGTGCCGCTCCGGCAGCAGCAACGCATCTGGTATACCCGACGGTGGTAGTTGTTGAACTGAAGACGGAATTGAAGAAGATGAACAAGAACTTCAAGCAGCTAATTGAGTTGAAGAAGCAATCCAATCTGATAGCTTTAGGAATACTTGCTCTAGGAATTTTTTACTTGATGGCCATCTCTCATTAGAGATGTTTGTCTACTGTTGTTGCCACTGTTTAGCAATCCAAGTCTGTTTATCTCAAATGCAACTCTGTTTAGTGCAACTATCGATCTCTGAATGTATGCAGTTTACTGTTAAGTTTCGACACTTTCAGTTTCGGTAGAAAACAACTACCAGTTCAGTGATAGGATTATTTTGTTAGCTAATAACCTCGAGTGTTGGATCATACCCTAGCTCGTCAGATGACAGTAAGTAGTACTTGAGCAGCACAAGGGATATACATCAAGTTCATCTCTTCTCTCTCGCACTTGCCAAACTTTTGTCCTCGAGTTAAATCGATTCTGCTAAAAAACCTAGTTCGCGGGCCCAAAGAGAAAGCCCAGAAACAAGCGATGTTTCTTTTTTTGTTTAGGAAGGATTGCTTTGTTCTTTTTTGTTTCTGATTGCTTTTTTCATTAATTTGATTGCCCAATCTCTTCTGTCTCATTGAGGAATTTTTTTGGCTTTCCTTTATGGGTCCCTTCATTTTTTAGAATCAAAGTATTTGCAAACCGCAGTATTATTATGCCTAGCGAACCAATACTTCATGATTAGAAAAAGAGGTCTAACCCTCTTTTTTATATACTTCAAACATAGTGTAGTTAAAACTACACTTTTGACTAAAGCCAAATATCTCAAAGTATTTGATACTTCAATATTTCTGAAAACCAAAGTATTCTTTGAAGGGAGCCCTTCTTTGAATACATAAAAAATGCAGAGCTCTCAAACCAAAGCCGTGTACAAATGTACAATATGTTCTTATTTTTAGAAGGCATCTATAAACACATCATTTTTAGTTTGTTTGGTTAATTTTTCGCACGCCAATTAGCCGTGTCTAAACTTGGGACAGACAAAATACAAACATAACAAAGCATTAATATAACACACATAACTTAACTTAGATAGGGTTGCTAGGGCAACATAAGTTCTTACATAGACACCGATGGATAATAATAATTAACCTTACATATATAGGGTAGCTAGCTCGGGCAACACACACACATCAAACTCACACTACATAGTAGATATATAGGGTAGCTAGGGCAACACCGCCATGTCTTCACCATCGTCTTCTCCTTAATCGCTGGCTTCACCGTCTTCTTCGCCGCCGGCTTCAGTACTCCTCCTCCTCAAGGCCATTGTCGCCGAGGTAGTACGGGAGGCTGTGCATGCGGTTCCGAGCGAGGAAGACGCTCTCAAAGTCGGTGAAGATGTTATAGGTCGTGAATGCGATGAACTCGCACCCACACCAATACACCTTGCCGAGCAGGTAGTAGGCATCGAACTTGTTGGTGAAGTGGACGACGAGCCCTACCACTGGAGCGTTGGCGTGGGGACGCTGATCCACGAGGTTGAACATGGGCGACGAGCCCGCCGGGAGGTGGTGGAAGCCCGCACGGAGGAACCCCCGTGCAAGCTCAGTGCTTCCCCTCCAGCGGGAGAACGCCCACACGCAGAGGGATTCCTCGACGACGATGTTGGCGGGGTACCACCGTTCCGGCACGGTGGGCGGCGCTTGGAATGTCGGCCCGTTGTACTGCATCTTGCTCGCTTCGCTGAGTGGAACGGCTTTGGCTTTTGGGGGAAGAAGAGAAGTTGGAGGCGCAGATGGATCTATAGAAGAAGAGGCAATGGAGGGCAGTTTAAATAGCCGGGGGAGACGAAGTGGGTACACGCGCAACCGGCGTAGATCGTGACTCAATGCGTGCGTGAACCGATGCGATCATCAATTTGTGAACGTGAATCGATACGAGCGTGCTTTGCGTGCTCTGCGTTGGCGGCTGCATGCTCCCCCTTCTGCGTGCTCTGCGTTGGCGGCTGCCTGCCTCCCATTCACGAGCGTGCGTGCAGCCTGCGGCGTGAACCGATGCCTCGACATATGGACGCGACCGTGCATGCAGCCTGCCCCTTCTGCCACCGGCACGTATGCCTGCGACGCGTGAAACGACGCTGCGGAGCCACTGAATCCACCGGCAACCATGCGGCACGGATCGATGCGTGCGTGTCGGCGTGCATGCATGCGATTAGGTCGAGGTCACTAGATGCGTGTGTGGCGGTGTTCGCATGCATAGTAGGCTACATCAATGCCAAAGCCGGGCATGCATAGCAGGCTGCATCCATCGATAGAAGGCTTTTTTAATTTATTACCAACAAACTAACGGGCCCGTCCTATGAACACAAACACGGCCCAACCAGCGAAGCCACAGCCATAGTCAAGAGAGTCCAACGTGGCCCCACAAGTCAGTTAACGGCCAAGACGGCAAACGTCTGTTATGAACATTTGTGAGAGTTTCAGCTAAGGGAATGGGGAAAAGTGAGCAAAAGTTTGAAGCGTGGGGGAAAACTGAGCACAACTAAGGAATTGGGGGCACAGATGGAATAAGCCCTAGTTAATGTGAGACCATCTTCCTCTTTTTGTCTTCTCCACAACCACCATATTCTATTTAATGTTCCTAGTTAATGTGCTAGCATGATGTTTTCATGGCTTGTCCGTTTTTTTATGTCATTGCTACGCTAGATCATTGCACATCCCAGTACACCGCCGGAGCCATTCATATAGAGTCATATCTTTGTTCTAGATATCGAGTTGTAATATTGAGTTGTAAGTAAATAAAAGTGTGATGATCATCATTATTAGAGCATTGCCCCAGTGAGGAAAGGATGATGGAGACTATGATTCCCCCACAAGTCGGGATGAGACACCGGACTTTACAAAAAATAAAAGAGGCCAAAGAAGCCCAAATAAAAAAAGAGGCCAAAGAAGCCCACGAAAAAAATTAAAAAAAGAAAAAAAATGAGAGAAAAAGAGAGAAGGGGCAATGTTACTATCCTTTTACCACACTTGTGCTTCAAAGTAGCGCCATGTTCTTCATATAGAGAGTCTCTTGAGTTATCACCTTCATATACTAGTGGGAATTTTCATTATAGAACTTGGCTTGTATATTCCGACGATGGGCTTCCTCAAATGCCCTAGGTCTTCATGGGCAAGCAAGTTGGATGCACACCCACTTAGTTTCAGTTTCAGCTTTCAAACACTTATAGCTCTTAGTGCATCCATTGCATGTTAATCCCTACTCACTCACATTGATATCTATTAATGGGCATCTCCATAGCCCGTTGATACGCCTAGTTGATGTGAGACTATCTTCTCCTTTTTGTCTTCTCCATACAACCTCCACCATCATATTCTATTCCACCTATAGTGCTATGTCCATGGCTCACGCTCATGTATTACGTGAAAGTTGAAAAAGTTTGAGAATACTAAAGTATGAAAGAATTGCTTGGCTGAAACCGGGGTTGTGCATGATTTAAATATTTTGTGTGATGAAGATAGAGCATAGCCAGACTATATGATTTTGTAGGGATAGCTTTCTTTGGCAATGTTATTTTGAGAAGACATAATTGCTTTGTTAGTATGCTTTATGTATTATTATTTTTATGTCAATATTAAACTTTTGTCTTGAATCTTTCAGATCTGAACATTCATGCCACAATAAAGAAAATTACATGGATAATATGTTAGGTGCATTCCACATCAAAAATTCTGTTTTATTTACCTATTGGAGGACGAGCAGGAATTAAGCTTGGGGATGCTTGATACGTCTCCAACGTATCTATAATTTTTGATTGCTCCATGCTATTATTTTATCTGTTTTGGATGTTTAATGGGCTTTAATATGCTCTTTTATATTATTTTTGGGACTAACCTATTAACCGGAGGCCCAGTGCCAGTTTCTGTTTTTTGCGTATTTTAGAGTTCCGCAGAAAAGGAATACCAAACGGAGTCCAAACGGAATGAAACCTTCGCGATGATCTTTCTTGGACCGAAAGCAATCCAGAAGACTTGGAGTCGAAGTCTGGAACTCCACGAGGAGGCCACGAGGCAGGAGGGTGCACCCAGGGGGGTAGGCGCGCCCCCACCCTCGTGGGCCCCTTGTAACTCCACCGACATACTTCTTTCGCCTATATATACTCTTGTACCCTAGAAACATCAAGGAGAGCCACGAAACCACTTTTCCACCGCTGCAACCTTCTGCACCCGTGAGATCCCATCTTGGGGCCTTTTCCGGCGATCTGCCGGAGGGGAATCGATCATGGAGGGCTTCTACATCAACACCATTGCCTCTCCGATGAAGCGTGAGTAGTTTACCACAGACCTTCGGGTCCATAGTTATTAGCTAGATGGCTTCTTCTCTCTCTTTGATTCTTAATACAAAGTTCTCCTCGATGTTTTTGGAGATCTATTCAATGTAATACTCTTTTGCGGTGTGTTTGACGAGATCCGATGAATTGTGGATTTATGAACAAGATTATCTATGAATATTATTTGGTTCGTCTATGAATTCTTATATGCATGATTTGATATCTTTGCAAGTCTCTTCGAATTATCGGTTTAGTTTGGCCTACTAGATTGATCTTTCTTGCAATGGGAGAAGTGCTTAGCTTTGGGTTCAATCTTGCGGTGTCCTTTCCCAGTGACAGTAGGGACTGCAAGTCACGTATTGTATTGTTGCCATCGAGGATAAAAGATGGGGTTTATATCATATTGCTTGAGTTTATCCCTCTAGATCATGTCATCTTACTTAATGCGTTACTCCGTTCTTATGAACTTAATACTCTAGATGCATGCTGGATAGCGATCGATGTGTGGAGTAATAGTAGTAGATGCAGAATCGTTTCGGCCTACTTGACACAGACGTGATGCCTATATTCATGATCATTGCATTAGATATCTTCATAACTATGCGCTTTTCTATCAATTGTCGGCAGTAATTTGTTCACCCACCGTAATACATGCTATCTTGAGAGAAGCCACTAGTGAAACCTATGGCCCCTGGGTCTCTTTCCTATTATATTGCATCTCTTTAATTTACATCGCATCGCGTTAACTATTTTGCAATCTTTACTTTCCAATCTATACAACAAAAATACCAAAAATATTTATTTTACTATCTCTATTAGATCTCACTTGTGCGAGTGACCGTGAAGGGGTTGACAACCCCTTTATCGCGTTGGTTGGAATGTTCTTGATTGTTTGTGCGGGTACTAGGTGACTTGTGCGTCGTCTCCTACTGGATTTATACCTTCGTTCTCAAAAACTGAGGGAAATACTTACGCTACTTTGCTTCATCACCCTTTCCTCTTCAAGGGAAAACTAACGCATGCTCAAGAGGTAGCACAAGGCATGTATTGTATTGTTGCCATCGAGGATAAAAAGATGGGGTTTATATCATATTGCTTGAGTTTATCCCTCTACATAATGTCATCTTGCATAATATGTTAGTCCATTCTTATGAACTTAATACTCTAGATGCATGCTGGATAGCACTCGATGTGTGGAGTAATAGTGGTAGATGCAAAATCGTTTCGGTCTACTTGACACGGACGTGATGCCTATATTCATGATCATTGCCTTAGATATCTTCATAACTATGCGCTTTTCTATCAATTGCTCAGCAGTAATTTGTTCACCCATCATAATACATGCTATCTTGAGAGAAGCCACTAGTGAAAACTATGGCCCCCGGGTCTCTTTACTATTATATTACATCTCTTTTATTTACATCGCATCTCGTTTACTATTTTGCAATCTTTACTTTCCAATCTATACAACAAAAATACCAAAACAATTTACTTTACCATCTCTATTAGATCTCACTTTTGCGAGTGACCGTGAAGGGATTGACAACCCCTTTATCGCGTTGGTTGCAAGGTTCTTGATTGTTTGTGCAGGTACTAGGTGACTTGTCTGTTGTCTCCTACTGGATTGATACCTTGGTTCTCAAAATTGAGGGAAATACTTACGCTACTTTGCTGCATCACCCTTTCCTCTTCAAGGGAAAACCAACGCATGCTCAAGAGGTAGCAGAAACAACTGAGGAAGAAGGAGGGCACTTGGTTGATGGACATTTGATAGCTATCTTTGAGTTTAACAAGGAAGTACATAAAACAATGTGGGTAGAGAGCTTAAAAGGTCAAAAGATGAACAACAAGATGGAATTGTTATACATATAGAGCTAGTATTGAGTGGGGGGGCATATCGTCATTAGGACAGAAGAAGCTGAATTTGTGATGTCAAGCTAAGCTAGTCAGGATAGGAGAATGGAGGAGGAGCTTAGGGGAAAGATGTTGACTAAGGAAAAAATGGAGGAATTAGGAGGAGAACATACTTGAGAGCTCGGTAAACTAAAATTTGATCACAATAGGTTAGAGCTAATACAGAACATTCTAAGAATGACTATTTAGAGCTAATGGATATTGATAGAAATCAAGAAAAAAAAACATAGGGATCACAACATTTTTCAGAGCAAATGGAAGGAGCTGGGGGTAATTGTATGCAATATCTCACTAGTAGAAAACGACCTATTTGTCCCGGTTCCAGAGGCCCTTTAGCCCTGGTTCCGGAACCGGGACTAAAGGGTCAGACTAAAGCCCAAAACCTTTAGTCCCGGTTCGCTTATGAACCGTGACAGAAGGGGCTCCACGTGGCCGCTACGGGGCGCCCAGGCAGGAGGCCCTTTAGTCCCGTTTGGTAGCACCAACCGGGACCAAAAGGCGTCCACGCGTCAGCAGCTGGCAGGAGCTGGGGTTTTTGTTTTTTTCTGAAAGAGGGGGTGGGGGTTAGGGTTTTTTTGAGGGTTAATTTAGGGGTTTCATTTATTGTGTTAGCTAGCTAATAGAGAGAAGTGTCCTCTCTTTCCCCGTGCTTGGTCGACGCTAGCTACTATATACATATAGAGAGAACTCGACATGGTAGCTAGTAAGCAAATGAAGGAACCATTAATTACACAAGATCGTCATGAACATATACAGAGAGGAGAGTGACCTCTCTTTCTCCGAGAGATTGGTCGAACAACAAGTTTTCGTATATCTATCCGATGCTACTAGCTACATATATAGTTATATACAATATAAGATCTCTTACAATCCCTAACATCTTATGTCTTGATCAATGTCGACATGGTATTCTCCGGCTTTATCTATGACGTGGTCAAGAAAGAATCCCGCCAATTCCTCTTGAATTGCTCGTATGCGATCATCTGGTAGGAGTTCATCCCGCATCTGCGAGATCTAATTTGAAGAAGGGGGTCAATACATACATACATACATATATATATATATATATATATATATATATATATATATATATATATATATATATATATATATATATATATATATATATATATATATGTGTGTGTGTGTGTGTGTATATATATATATGTGTGTGTATGTATATATGAATGAAACTCAACACAAATGATGGTAATAAAATAAAATTGTGAATATTATTGTTTACGTACTTCATATTGTTTTAAGAGTAGCCCCGCTCACAGGTCGAGTGGCGGATGAACTCGCAAACGTAGTATCCACAAAAATCATTCCCGCCTTCCTGCCACAAGCACTTTACGAGAAATTGAGTTCAATCAAACTGATAATCAATCATGATAGATGGTATTGATGAAACTAGCTAGAATCAATGGGATATGCGTGGAACTAGCTAGTAGTACTTACTTTCGGGTGTGTAAATCGCAGCTCCCCCGGCAATCCCGGAGCTATTGCGGTGAACTCTTTCCAAACCCTGCCAGACAAAAAATAATAATTACTTGTTATCAGGAAATGAACAAACTTGCCGATATGGTGCGATAATGATCGATCGAACTTACTTCTGGAGCATTTCAGTCATGTCCGCATAGTCCTGGGGATCTTTTCGTCTCGACTCTAAGACGGTTACTACTCCCCGGTCAAGCTTAAACTCTAGTAGAATAAAGTGAAAGCTGCGCACGCATGCATAACTCATCAATTACATTACTATAACCTCGAGTAATAAGGGAAACCGAATATGCACAAGACAGTAACACTCACTTGAAGTTGTAAGGAAAGAGTATTTTATCTTTGTTTTGATTTTTGAGAAACGATAGTAGCAAGTTGTGCTCGGTTTCTGTGACATTCTTTTTAACCAACCATTCATGTATGACATTTGGGTTAATGAACCCAATGTCATAGATTTGTGCTTTTATGCATTCGGTGATCTTCAACCTGCATAATATAGTGAGGATAATTATATATACATGCAATAAAAGAGCTGAGCTATATATAGAGACTTAATTACAGAAGTAGTACTTACAGACTGTAGCAAGTCACGAGTGTTTTGTCGAGGGCCTTTTGATTGTATACCTGGAATAACTCATCAAATTCAACAGACAACAGATCAGTTCCAACAAGGTCATGCTCATCTTTAATTCTCAGCATCAAAGTATCCTTCCCAGACTCGCTGTTGGCTTCCATGTACCATTCATGAAATCTTCGCATCATCGTTGTTAGAGGAAGATGATTAGGTTTGGCTAGAGGCTTCCCATACTGGTATCTGAATTCGTCCACCTCCATTGTTTCAAACACCACATCATCGCTCAGGTAATCAGCAGGATTGGTACAGGGCACCATCCCCAGTGGATTAGCGACGATATCGCTAGACACCTTGAGCGGGGGGCACGATTGGTTCGCCTGTTCGTCGAGCTGCGAATTTTTTCCCACTTCTTCATTCTGCTAACCTTTTATCACTGGAAGTAGTTCTTGAGTGCCGCGCATCTTGATATGTCTTTTTAAGATAATGGAAATAGTCGGAATCCGGCGGAGGCGGTGGTGGTCGCTTCAGGGCATCGATAGTGCGCTTTGCTTTCACCGGATCTATCATCTCCTTCGGAGGTGGAGGTTTCTTTGCAAAAAAGTCCCTCACTTGGGCTTCACAGATCTCCGTGTTTTCCTTCTCGGTCCTCTCGTATGGTAACTTTTCCGGAGCCTTGAGAGCTGGATTATATCTGAATTGCCTCCCGCCTCTGCTTGTACTGCTAGTCACCGGAGCGGCGGCGACTCTCTTCCGTTGTTGCTTACGAGGCAGAGAAGGAGGCGGAGTGCTCTGACACGCCGGAGGAGCTGGAGCGGCGGCGTCTCTCTTTCGCCGTTGTTGATGAGGCGGAGGAGGAGGCGGACTGCTCCGACGCACCGGAGGAGGCGAAGGAGGAGGCGGAGTGCCCTCACACATCGGAGGAGGCGGAGAAGGAGGCGGAGTGCCCTGATCACTCGCCAAAGGAGGAAGAGCAGGCGTAGTGCCCTGACTCACCGGAGGAGGAGGAGGAGGCGGAGGCGTCCAGTTTGGAAGCTTGATGTACTCCTTCCGCCATAGACATGTACTCCTCAGAGCATTAACCAGCTGTTTCTCCCCTTCACCTGTAGGGTGGTCAAGCTCGAGCTCGTCAAATCCCTCCATTACTTCATCCACCGTCACAACAACATAGCCATGTGGAATCAGATGACAGTGAAAAGTTCCGTCGGGTTGAGGAGGTGCAATAGAGCCGACAACCGCCTTCAAAGTGAGGTTCTGCCATTTCGTCATAAGCTGGCAATGTTGAGCCTCCGTGATAGTATCCATGGGGTAGCTAGGAGTCGTGAAGTCAGGCCGAACGAGCTCTGTGGAAGCCATACTGCTTCTCGTTGAGATGGCGGGGTAGCTTCTGGGGTACCTTCGTGCAACTGAGATGGTTGGCCGGCAGCTCGCTGGCTCTCAAGTTCCTCTAGCTTTTGTAGTCTTGCAATTATCTTCTGCATTTCGTTCAGCTCCGCTTTCCTCCTTCTCTCCCGGCTTCTGTAACCGCCTGCGCCGGGAAACCTGACCACCCACGGAACAGAGCCTGGTGTGCCTCGTGTTTGTCCAGGGTGCTCAAGATTTCCAAGGGCCTCAGACAGCTTGTCTTTCTCTCTGTCGGGAATGAACGTCCCTTCCTGCGCTGCGGTGATATACTTCTGAAGCTTCTTCACGGGTATTGCAAGTTGCTCATTCGTCCAACGGCACTTCCCTATTTCAGGGTCCAAAGTTCCTCCAACCCCGAAGAACCAAGTCCTTGAACGGTCTGGCCAGTTCAATGTCTCTGGTTCGACCCCTTTAGCAATCAGGTCATTCTCAGCTTTGTCCCACAATGGCCGGCTTTGATGTAGCCACCTGACCCCGTGTGATGGTGATACAGCTTCTTTGCAGCATTGTTCTTGTTTGTCTGTGACATTTTCTTACTCTTGTCTGATGTCTTGTAGGCCACAAATGCGGGCCAGTGATCTCTTATCTTCTCAAATCGGCCGGTGAATTCTGGAGTCTTCCCTTCGTCGACAAACTTTGATTTCAACTCTTTCTTCCACCTCCTGAATAGATCTGCCATCTTCTTAAGAGCACACGCCTTGACCTATGGCTCTATAACTAGCTTATTCGGATCCTCCTCTGGCGGTAGGGTGAAATTTGCCTTCAGCGAGGTCCAAAGATCATCTTTCTGTCTATCGGTGACATAAGAAAGTTCAGGGTTGTCGTCCTTAGGCTTATACCATTGCTGGATGCTGATCGGGATGTCGTGCCTAACAATAGCTCCGCACTGAGCAGAAAATGCGTCCTTGGTCTGCTTGGGTTCAATCGGTAGGCCATCGTTCGCGATTGTTGTGATCGTGAACCTTTCATCCTGGCGCAACCTTTTCTTCGGGCCTCGTCTCGTTACGGAAGTTTGGCTCGATCCGGAGGGCTATAAAAGAATAAAGAAGCGTTAATATTTGTACATACCAAAACAATTAATGCATCAATTAGTCAGAAAATGATTAATTAAGATATATACCTCGCCGGACTTTGCAACAGCTCCCTCCTCCGTTCGGTCACCGGAGCCGTCATCATGGTCTCCTTCTTCCTCCGGCATTCGGTCACCGGAGCCATCATGATCATGTCCTTCCTCCTCCATTGTTCAATCACCGGAGCCGTCATCCTCTCCTTCCAGACCATCGGTGTTGTTGAGAAATGATAAGACATCACCTCCGCCGAAGATTATATCCCCCAACAACTGTTCTTTTTCCAAGTCTCTTTGATCCGTAGTTTTTGCAAATATTACAACATGGCAATTAATATACAAACATGAGAGATGGATATATTAGTGGCAAACATAGACCTAGCAAGCTAATCACAACAAGGAATCATATTAGTGGCCTTGACGCTTCTACGGTTTGGGTGGCCTCGACAACGCTTCTAGGGTTTGGGGTGGCCTTGACAAAGCTCTTTTAACTTGGTAAATTTGGGTGGCCTCGACGCTTCTAGGGTTTGGTCGGGCGAGATGGGGTTGATCGACGTCCCCCCTCATGTTGAAGAGTTACCGGAGTTTTCTATGAACAAATAAATACTACCATCACATGACATGTCCTGCGACCGGACCAAACCGCCTCTCTCATGAATGTCCGACGTCTGGACCGCCTCTCTCATGAATGAAAAATAAGGGATTCTCTTAACCTTTAAGGGATTTAACAAAATGGCGCCATTCTGGATGTGCAGAAAATGGTCCATATTTTTCCCGATCTCATCTACCCTTCTATATGTCACGTTGTCTAGTGTCAAAGGATTCAAGAAAACCATGGCTTCATCATTAGCCGGAAGTAACAGGCGCATAATGGTACGAAGCTCTCCAAAATTGTTTTGGAAGGGAGTCTCGGATAGAATAATTAGCTTTTTGGCACGAAGTTCAGCAAGAGCCTTCCGAATATCGCTATTTGGAAGGCCTTTGCTGAAATTCGTACCAAAAAGAGAATTATTCTATCCGGAACTCCGTTCCAAACTAACTTTGAAGAGCTTTGTAGCATCATACGCCTATTACTTCCGGCTAATGATGAAGCCATGAATTTCTTCAATACTTTGACAGACAACGTGACATATAGAAGAATATACATATATATGAGATCAGGAAAAAAATTGGATCAACTTGTGCACATCCATAATGGGGGCATTCTTGAAAAATCTATGTCAAAAGTCAAACTTTGACATATGATCAAATATTGTTGCATATGTCAAAACTCAAACTTTGACATATGATCAAATGTTACATATGTCAAAATTCAAACTTTGACATATGATCAAACTTTGATATATGATCAAATGTTGCATATGTAAAAATTCAAACTTTGACATATCATAAAACTTCGATATATGTCCATCGCGATATAAAATGATACATAGACTTGTTCAGGCGAGAGGGGGTTGATCGACGGCCCCCCTCATGTCAAAGTTACCGGAGTTTTCTTCTAGGGGTTTGGGTGGCCTTGAGAGTTTGTCGGGTAGGGGCGGGTGGGGGTAGGAGATCGACAACGCTTTTTCTATGGTTTGGGTGGCCTCGAGAGTTGGTCGCCCGGTATAGCGACAGGGGTGTGAACATTTTACCTTAGTAACTTAGAAAAAAATGTTATCGGGGAGGGGGTATATCGACCCCCCCCCTCATGTTGAAGTTATCTGGGAGGGGGTATATCGACAAAATTACATCATCATATATAATCGAACAAAATTACAACAGAAAAAATTTACCAAGTTTTCATATATCATCATATCATCATCATCATCTAGTACAAAAAAATTGACCAAGTTTTCATATATCATCATCATCTACTACAAAAATAATTGAAGAAGTTTTCATATATATACTACAGAAAAATACACCAAGTTTTCATATATATACATCTAAAAAATACATCTAAAAACATGTAAAAACATCTAAAAATAGCATATATGTATATATAACAAAAGAGGAAGCTGGCTAAGGGGCACGGCGGCGGCAAGGCTGGGCAGGGTAGGGGCGGAGCAGGCATGGTGCTCACGAGGCGGCGGGCAGGGTGGGCGCGCGGGCGGGCAGGGGCGCGGGAGCGGCGCCATCATCGAGGCAGAGGGGCGTCGGCGGCGGCGACGACGATGTTAAGCAGCCTGACGGCGGCGGCGGCGCCGACAGCGAGGTGGACCAGAGGAGCAGGGGCGTCGGGCGGCGACGGCGACGAGAGGAGTAGGGGCGTCGGACGGAGAAGAAGTGATAGATTTTGGAGAAACTGCTAAGTCCTGGTTATATACCCAGTGCATTGGTCCCGGTTCGTCGCCCCAACCGGGGCCAATGCCCATCTTTGGTCCTGGTTCGTGCCACCAACCATGACCAAAGGTCTCTTTTCGTCAGCCCAAAGGGCGGGAAGCAGAGACCTTTGGTCCCGGTTGGTGGCACAAACCGGGACCAAAGGTGGGCATTGGTCCTGGTTGGTGCGACGAACCGAGACCAAAGGGGTGCATTGGTCCCGGTTCATGGCAACAACCGGGACCAATGGCCTTGTGCTGTCACTGGCGCGGTGCGGTGGGATGTTTAGTCCCACCTCGCTAGCTGAGATGCGTCGGGTGTTGTTTATAAGCTCTGCCCCGCCCTCTCTCTCGAACTCCTCTGAACTGCAGGCCTACGGGCCTAATCACGCACTGCTATGCCCGTGGGCCTACTGGGCCTTCTGCGGTCCTGAATCCTAGCCCACCTGGCTGGTTGGGTTTCTAGTTGTATTCACGCCGTGGTGCCCGATTAGGCGGCATTTTTTTTATTTTTTTCCAGTTTTTTTTGTTTTGTTTTTTGCATTATTTATTTTATTTTGTTTTTTAATTCTTTTTTCTATTAGGTCACAAAAATTATAAACTTTCTATTAGTGCAATTAGTTTTCAAATTTGAATAGTTTAAATTTGAATTCTTTCAAATTTTTGTGAATCACTAGTTTGTGAATAACTTTACTATAAAAATAGATTTTGAGTGATTCTTTTTCCTACTATTTAATATTACTGTGTTTTATTACTATATTCAAAAACAGATTTTGTTATTTTAGTTTCTAACAAAAAATTCTTTATGACAATTCTTTTGGCTATTAAAGTTTCAAATGAAAAATTCTTTATGATAATTCTTTTTGCTATTAATGTTTGAACAAAAAGTACTTTGATAATTTTAGTTGCATACATTTTTATAATTTTAGTTTCAAAAATACTAGAAGTTTATAAAATGTTTTTAATTGATTCCTTTTGCTATTAGTTCATTCTTTGAGCTAAATGACCCTGAAATTGAAAAGCACTTCAAATGAACTGTGAAAAGGTTGAAAGGTGTCATGGTATCATCATTTCACCCACATAGCTTGTGATAAAAAGTTGAGAGGGTTATGGCAAAAACTGGATCACTTCGTGTACAAAATGGACAATCTCTTTCGAAGTATCACGGTTTCGTCTGTTACAAAGGGATTTCATTTTTTGAACTTATTTGAACTCCAGACTTTTTGTGTGTTCAAAATGCACCATTCAAATCCACATCATCAATTTTTAATCCTTTCTGACTTCATTTGGTATTTTTCATGCATTTACTGATTTCTTTTAGCGAAACGACCCTGAAATTGAAAAGCAATTCAAATGAACTATGAAAAGGTTGAAAGTTGGCATGGTATCATCATTTCACCCACATAGCATGTGCTAAAAAGTTGAGAGGGTTACGGCGAAAACTGGATGCACTTTGTGTACAAACGGACAATCTCTTTCGAAGTATCAGGGTTTCGAACAGGAACTGATCTGTTACAAAAGGCATTTCATTTCTTCACATGTAACTGCAGTGATATTCTAGATCAAAGGCATCATCATAATAGTTGTGGAGAGAAAGTCTTCACTTTTTCTTCGCTCATGTCCTTTGCTTATTGTGTCGTAACCATGGATAATCTTCATCGTTTAAAAAGGTGCTTGGGTCAGCCTTGACTTTGAAGGGAGGAATTTCATGAAACTTTTCATAATCTTCAGACATGTCTGTCTTGCCCTCCAATCGCACGATGTCTCGTTTTCCTGAAAGAACTATGTGGCGGTTTGGCGCATCGTATGATGTATTCGCTTCCTTATCTTTTCTTTTCTCGGTTTGGTAGGCATGTCCTTCACATAGAAAACCTGCGCCCCATCATTGGCTAGGACGAATGATTCGTCTGTGTACCCAAGATTGTTTAGATCCACTATTGTCATTCCGTACTATGGGTCTACCTGTACCCCGCCTCCTGACATATTGACCCATTTGCACTGAAACAAAGGGACCTTAAAATCATGTCCATAGTCAAGTTCCCATATGTCCACTATGTAACCATAATATGTGCACTTTCCCCTCTTGGTTGCTGCATCAGAGCGGACACCGCTATTTTGGTTGGTGCTCTTTTGATCTTGGGCGATCGTGTAAAATGTATTCCCATTTATCTCGTACCCTTTGTAAGTCAATACAGTCGAAGATGGTCCCCTGGGCAACTAGTAAAGCTCATCAGAAACAGTGTTGTCACCCATGAGACATGTTTGCAACCAACTGCCGAAAGTCCTGATGTGTTCACATGTAATCCAGTCGTCACACTCCTCCGGGTGTTTGGAGCGCAGAATATTCTTGTGTTCATTGACATACGGGGTCACCAAGGTAGAATTCTGTAGAACTGTGTAGTGTGCTTGAGACCAAGAATGCTCGTCCCTACATATTATTGAGTCCGCTCCTAGCATGCCTTTTCCAGTCAGTCTCCCCTCATACCGCGATTGAGGGAGACCAATCTTCTTAAGGTCAGGAATGAAGTCAACACAAAACCCAATGAATTCCTCTGTTTGATGGCCCATGGAGATGCTTCCTTCTGGCCTAGCATGGTTACAAACATATTTCTTTAAGACTCCCATGAACCTCTCAAAGGGGAACATATTGTGTAGAAATATAGGGCCCATAACGACAATCTCGTCGAATAGATGAACTAGGACGTGCGTCATGATATTGAAGAAGGATGGTGGGAACACCAGCTCGAAACAAACAAGACATTGCGCCACATCACTCCTTAACCTTGGTAGGATTTCTGGATCGATCATCTTCCGAGAGATTGCATTCAGGAATGCACATAGCTTCACAATGGCTAATCGAACATTTTCCGGTAGAAGCCCCCTCAATGCAACCGGAAGCAGTTGCGTCATAATCACGTGGCAGTCATGAGACTTTAGGTTCTGGAGCTTTTTCTCTGGGATACTTATTATTCCCTTTATATTGGACGAGAAGCCAGACGGGACCTTCATACTGAGCAGGCATTCAAAGAAGATTTCCTTCTCTTCTTTGGTAAGAGCGTAGCTGGCAGGACCTTCATACTGCTTTGTAGGCATGCCATCTTTGTCGTGCACATGTTGCTGGTCCTCCCGTGCCTCCAGTGTATCTTTTGTCTTCCCATACACGCCCAAGAAGCCTAGCAGGTTCACGCAAAGATTCTTAGTCACGTGCATCACGTCGATTGCAGAGCGGACCTCTAGGTCTTTCCAATAGGGTAGGTCCCAAAAAATAGATTTCTTCTACATGGGTGCGCATCCCTCAGCGTCATTCGGAACAGATAGTCCGCCGGGACCCTTTCAGAAGATTACTTGTAAATCATTGACCATAGCAAGTAGTCATCACCAATACGGACGGCGGGCTTCTTCCGGTGATCTGCCTCGCCTTTGAAATGCTTGCCTTTCTTTTGGCGTGGTTGGTTGGTCGGAAGAAATCGACGATGCCCCAGGTACACATTCTTCTTGCATTTGTCCAGATATATACTTTCGGTGTCATCTAAATAGTGCATGCATGCATGGTACCTTGTTTGTCTTTCCTGAAAGGTTACTGAGAGCAGGCCAATCATTGATGGTTACAAACAGCAACGCATGTATGTCAAATTCCTGCTGTTTGTGCTCATCCCACACACGTACACCATTTCCATTCCACGGGTGTAAAAGTTCTTCAACTAATGGCCTTAGGTACACATCAATGTCGTAGCCGGGTTGCTTAGGGACTTGGATGAGAATTGGCATCGTAACGAACTTCCGCTTCATGCACAGCCAAAGAGGAAGGTTATAGACACATAGAGTCACGGGCCAGGTGCTATGATTGCTGCTCTGCTCCCCAAAAGGATTAATGCCATCCGCGCTTAAACCAAACCATACGTTCCTTGCGTCACCTGCAAAGTCCCCCAATTTCTCTCGATTTTTCTCCAACACGACCCGTCAGCGGGTGCTCTCAACTTCCCGTCTTTCTTACGGTCCTCTTTGTGCCATCGCATCAACTTGGCATGCTCTTTGGTTTTGAACAGACGTTTCAACCGTGGTATTATAGGAGCATACCACATCACCTTGGCAGGAACCCTCTTCCTAGGGCGCTCGCCTCAACATCACCAGGGTCATCTCGTCTGGTCTTATACCGCAATGCAGCGCATACCAGGCATGCGTTCAAATCCAGACGCACCATGTAGAGGATGCAGATCGATAGGGCATGCATGCATCTTACGCACCTCGAATCCTAGAGGGCATACAACCTTCTTTTGTTGCGTCACGTCATGTCGGGCAATTCGTTATCCTTTGGAAGCTTCTTCTTCAATATTTCCAGTAGCTTCTCAAATCCTTTGTCAGGTACACCATTCTCTGCCTTCCACTGCAGCAATTGCAGTGTGGTACCAAGCTTTGTGTTGCCTGCTACGTCTCGAGCTTGCGTTGGTTTTCCCCGAAGAGGAGAGGATGATGCAGCAGAGTAGCGTAAGTATTTCCCTCAGTTATTGAGAACCAAGGTATCAATCCAGTAGGAGGCCACGCGCAAGTCCCTCGTACCTACACACAAAAAATAGCTCAACGCAACCAACGTGATTAGGGGTTGTCAATCCCTTCATGGTCACTTATGAGAGTGAGATCTGATAGAGATGAAAGATAATATTTTTGGTATTTTTGGTATAAAGATGCAAAGTAAAATAAAAAGCAAAGCGATAATAAAGTAAGGGAAGATTGATATGATAGAGAATAGACCCGGGGGCCATAGATTTCACTAGTGGCTTCTCTCAAGAGCATAAGTATTTTACGGTGGATGAACGAATTACTGTTGAGCAATTGACAGAATTGAGCATAGTTATGAGAGTATCTAGGTATGATCATGTATATAGGCATCACGTCCGAGACAAGTAGACCGACTCCTGCCTGCATCTACTACTATTACTCCACTCATCGACCGCTATCCAGCATGCATCTAGAGTATCAAGTTAATGAAAACAGAGTAACGCCTTAAGCAAGATGACATGATGTAGAGGGATAAATTCATGCAATATGATTAAAACCCCATCTTGTTATCCTCGATGGCAACAATACAATACGTGCCTTGCTGCCCCTACTGTCACTGGGAAAGGGCACCGCAAGATTGAACCCAAAGCTAAGCACTTCTCCCATTGCAAGAACTACCAATCTAGTTGGCCAAACCAAACGGATAATTCGAAGAGACTGGCAAAGATAACCAATCATACATAAAAGAATTCAGAGAAGATTCAAATATTGCTCATAGATAATCTTGATCATAAACCCACAATTCATCGATCTCAACAAACACACCGCAAAAAGAAGATTACATCGAATAGATCTCCACAAGAGAGGGGGAAAACATTGTATTGAGATCCAAAAAGAGAGAAGAAGCCATCTAGCTACTAACTATGGACCCGAAGGTCTGAAGTAAACTACTCACACTCAGTGGCGGAGCCAGGGGGACGATCGAGCGAACTAGGTACACCTACGATGCAACTGGCCATACAAACGTACGTGGACAGTATTCGCCCCCCCCCCCCCCTATCAGGCTATCCGTCTCTCAGTCAACGTGAATATGGAAGGAGAGAAAGGCCCATGTGAAAAAGCCCACTGAAGCGGCCAATTGGACATTGGCTCTAGTTCGTTTTTTCACCGTAACTAGTGAATACGTGGGATCAGTTGCACAAAGTTAGTCGCCGTTGTTATGTTTCAAAAAAAAGTTAGTTGCCGTTGTTCCAGTTTTCACGCCCTTGCCGCCCCGCTCGCCTCTCCTCTCCCCTCCAAGCCCTGCTGCTTCCCGATCTGATTCGGGTATTCAGCGAGGGCGCGACCCAACCTGGTGCACTCGTCAATTTTTCCGGCTCCAACCAACGAAACAACAAAGGTTTAACAGATCACACTATCTACTAATATATACATCAGAATTTTGTTGTTTTGGTTGTGTGATTTATGACAATAAGATTCTATGAATACCTCCTATTCGAGATGCAAAATATCACTATCATGATGCAAAATGTTTTGTAGTAGTTCCTATGTTTGATCCATTTTTTATGTCAAAATTATACAATATGTCAATTCGAGATTGCAATTCAGCAGCTATGAAGAGAAAAATGCTGCCATTATACATTGTCCTAATATGTAAAAATTATTTTTTGATTTTATTGGCAGTCATAGGGGTCAACTTAAACTAATAAAAATATAATGATGTGTTTATGTTGCTGAAGCAAAACCTTGTTCTATATGATTATTTTTTGCACTGGATTTTTTTGTCTACTTGACTTGCCCCCCCATACACCTAAATCCTGGCTCCGCCCCTGCTCACACTTCATCGGAGAGATTATGATGATGTAGAAGCCCTCCGTGGTGGATTCGCCTTCCGGCGGAGCTCCGAAACAGGCCCCAAGATGGGATCTCGTGGATACAGAAAGTTGCGGCGGTGGAATTAGTTTGGCTCCGTATCTGATCGTTCGGGGGTACGTAGGTATATAAAGGAGGAAGAAGTACGTCGGTGGAGCAAAGGGGGGCCCACGAGGCAGGGGGGCGTGCCTTAGGGGTGGGGGCGCGCTCCACCCTCGTGGCCGCCTCCTTTCTTTCTTGACGGGGGGTCCAAGTCTCCTGGATCATATTCGGTGAGAAAATCACGTTCCCGAAGGTTTCATTCCGTTTGGACTCCGTTTGATATTCCGTTTCTTCGAAACACTGAAATAGGCAAAAAACAGCAAATCTGGGCTGGGCCTCCGGTTAATAGGTTAGTCCCAAAAGTAATATAAAAGTGGAAAATAAAGCCCAATATGGTCCAAAACAGTAGATAATATAGCATGGAGCAATAAAAAATTATAGATACGTTGGAGACGTATCAGGCATCCCCAAGCTTAATTCCTGCTCGTCCTGGAGTAGGTAAATGATAAAAAGAGAATTTTTTATGCGGAGTGCTACTTGGCATAATTTCAATGTAATTCTTCTTAATTGTGGTATGAATATTCAGATTCGAAAGATTCAAGACAAAAGTTTAATATTGACATAAAAATAATAATACTTCAAGCATACTAACAAAGCAATCATGTCTTCTCAAAATAACATGGCCAAAGAAAGTTATCCCTACAAAAATCATATAGTCTGGCTATGCTCTATCTTCACCACACAAAGTATTTAAATCATGCACAACCCCGATGACAAGCCAAGCAATTGTTTCATACTTTTGACATTCTCAAAACTTTTTCAATCTTCACGCAATACATGAGCGTGAGCCATGGATATAGCACTATATGCGGAATAGGATGGTGGTTGTGGAGAAGACAAAAAGGGAGAAGATAGTCTCACATCAACTAGGCGTATCAACGGGCTATGGAGATGCCCATCAATAGATATCAATGTGAGTGAGTAGGGATTGCCATGCAACGGATGCACTAGAGCTATAAGTATATGAAAGCTCAACAAAAGAAACTAAGTGGGTGTGCATCCAACTCGCTTGCTCACGAAGACCTAGGGCAATTTGAGGAAGCCCATCATTGGAATATACAAGCCAAGTTCTATAATGGAAAAGTCCCACTAGTATATGAAAGTGACAAAATGAGAGACTCTCTATTAAGAAGAACATGGTGCTACTTTGAAGCACAAGTGTGGGAAAAGGATAGTAACATTGTCCCTTCTCTCTTTTTCTCTCATTTTTTTATTTGGGCATTTTCTCCTTTTTTTATGGCCTATTTTCTTTTTTTTTTGTCCGGAGTCTCATCCCGACTTGTGGGGGAATCATAGTCTCCATCATCCTTTCCTCACTTGGGACAATGCTCTAAAAATGATGATCATCACACTTTTATTTACTTACAACTCAACAATTACAACTCGATACTTAGAACAAAATATGACTCTATGTGTATGCCTCCGGCGGTGTACCGGGATATGCAATGATTCATGAGTGACATGTATGAAAGAATTATGAACGGTGCCTTTGCCACAAATACGATGTCAACTACATGACCATGCTAAGCAATATGACAATGATGGAGCGTGTCATAATAAACAGAACGGTGGAAAGTTACATGGCAATATATCTCGGAATGGCTATGGAAATGCCATAATAGGTAGGTATGGTGGCTGTTTTGAGGAAGGTATATGGTGGGTGTATGATACCGGCGAAAAGTGCGCGGTTTTAGAAAGGCTAGCAATGGTGGAAGGGTGAGAAAAGTGCGTGTAATCCATGGACTCAACATTAGGCATAAAGAACTCATATATTTATTGCAAAAATCTACAAGTTATCAAAGTAAAGTATTACGCGTATGCTCCTAGGGGGATAGATTGGTAGGAAAAGACCATCGCTCGTCCCCGACCGCCACTCATAAGGAAGACAATCAATAAATAAATCATGCTCCGAGTTCATCACATAACGGTTCACCATACGTGCATGCTACGGGAATCACAAACTTTAACACAAGTATTTCTGAAATTCACAACTACTCAACTAGTAATGACTCTAATATTACTACCTCCATATCTCAAAACAATTATGAAGCATCAAACTTTTCTTAGTATTCAACCCACTCAAAAGAAAGTTTTACAAATCTTGAATACCAAGCATATTATTATTATTAAGCAAATTACCATGCTATTTAAGACTCTCAAAATAATCTAAGTGAAGCATGAGAGATCAATAGTTTCTACAAAACAAATCCACCACCGTGCTCTAAAAGATTTAAGTGAAGCACTAGAGCAAAACTATATAGCTCAAAAGATATAAGTGAAGCACATAGAGTATTCTATCAAATTCCAATTCATGTATGGCTCTCTCAAAAGGTGTGTACAGCAAGGATGATTGTGGTAAACTAAAAAGCAAAGACTCAAATCATACAAGACGCTCCAAGCAAAACACATATTATGTGGTGTACAAAAATATAGCTCCAAGTAAAGTTACCGATGGAAGTGGACAAAAGAGGGGATGCCTTCCGGGGGCATCCCCAAGCTTTGACTTTTTGGTGTCCTTGGATTATCTTGGGTGTGCCATGGGCATCCCCAAGCTTAGGCTCTTTCCACTCCTTGTTCCATAATCCATCAAAAAAAATCACCCAAAACTTGAAAACTTCACAACACAAAACTCAACAGAAATCTCGTGAGCTCCATTAGCGAAAGAAAACAAAAGACCACTTCAAGGTACTGTAATTAACTATTCTTCATTTATATTGGTGTTAAACCTACTGTATTCCAACTTATCTATGGATTATAAACTATTTTACTAGCCATAGATTCATCAAAATAAGCAAACAACATACGAAAAACAGAATCTGTCAAAAACAGAACAGTCTGAAGTAATCTGTAACTAACGCAAACTTCTGGAACTCCAAAAATTCAGCCAAACTAGTAAGACCTAGGCAATTTGTTTATTGATCAGCAGCAATTGGAATCACTATTTTATCACGTTCTGGTGATTTTTAACAATTGTATTCGTGAACCAAAAGTTTCTGGAAATTACAGCAAGATCAAATAACTATCATCCAAGAAGATCCTATAGGTTTAACTTGGCACAAACACTAATTAAAACATAAAACCACATCTAAACAGAAGGTAGATGTATTATTTATTCCTAAACAGAAGCAAAAGCAAAAAAAACTAAAAATAAAATTGGGTTGCCTCCCAACAAGCGCTATCGTTTAACGCCCCTAGCTAGGCATAAAAGCAATGATAGATCTAGGTATTGCCATCTTTGGTAGGAAATTCTTCAACGAGGCATCTACCTTACTCTTTCTTTCTAGTAATTATCAAACTTTTAGGCAAAAGATCAAAATATTCATTCGTAGCAAATGGTTCCTTAATGATAGCATAAAGATTGGGATGAATACTTAAAGATTTAATATCCGCGGTTTCCTTACTAGAGGATTCACCCTTATTTTCAGGAACATACATGAGCTTAGCAATTTTAACAGGTGGACTTGGAGTATCTTTTACAGAAGAAAAAGCGGTTCCCAAGTTGGTAATTATTCCCTCAAGTTTATCAATTCTAGAGGAATCTTGATTTATTTTCTCATTAACTATGGGTTCCTTCTCCTTAATATTTTTCAAAGTTACTCCTACCTTAGATCCTTATTGGGTAATTTTATTGTGGATCTTTTTATCTAAATTTTCAATTAACTCAATGGTAGCAACTTTATTTTCAATAATTTCAAGTCTTTGCATTACATGCTCCAAAGTTAACATAGTTCCATTAACCAAAAGAGGTGGTGAGCCAAACAAATCTATCATAGCATTATAAGAATCAAAAGTATAGCTACCCAAGAAATTCCCTCCCTCCGGTAATGGTATCAAGGATATATCTATACCAAGGATTAGCACCTACACAAAAATTGCAGAGAAGAACTGAAGTAGATTGCTTCCTGGTAGATCTATTTTGAGCATTGCAAATTCTATACCAAGCATCTTTTAGATTTTCTCCTTCCCTTTGCTTAAAATTTAGAACTTCATTCTCGGGAGACAACGGAGAAGATATAAAACTAGTCATGACGACACACGGGCAAACAAAAAGTAAGCGCAAAGAAAGGCAAACGGAAAAGAGAGGGCGAATAAAACGGCAAGGGTGAAGTGGGGGAGAGGAAAACGAGAGACAAATGGCAAATAATGTAATGCGAGAGATAAGGTATTGTGATGGGTACTTGGTATGTTGACTTTTGCGTAGACTCCCCGGCAACGGCGCCAGAAATCCTTCTTGCTACGTCTCGAGCTTGTGTTGGTTTTCCCCGAAGAGGAGAGGATGATGCATCAGAGTAGCGTAAGTATTTCCCTCAGTTTTTGAGAACCAAGGTATCAATCCAGTAGGAGGCCACGCGCAAGTCCCTCGTACCTACACAAAACAAATATCTCAACGCAACCAACGCGATTAGGGGTTGTCAATCCCTTCACGGTCACTTACGAGAGTGAGATCTGATATAGATGATAGATAATATTTTTGGTATTTTTCGTATAAAGATGCAAAGTAAAATAAAAAGCAAAGTAAAAAAGCAAAGCGATAATAAAGTAAGGGAAGATTGATATGATAGAGAATAGACCCGGGGGCCATAGATTTCACTAGTGGCTTCTCTCAAGAGCATAAGTATTTTACGGTGGGTGAACGAATTACTTTTGAGCAATTGACAGAATTGAGCATAGTTATGAGAGTATCTAGGTATGATCATGTATATAGGCATCACGTCCGAGACAAGTAGACCGACTCCTGCCTGCATCTACTACTATTACTCCACTCATCGACCGCTATCCAGCATGCATCTAGAGTATTAAGTTAATGAAAACAGAGTAACGCCTTAAGCAAGATGACATGATGTAGAGGGATAAATTCATGCAATATAATAAAAAAACCCATCTTGTTATCCTCGATGGCAACAATACAATACGTGCCTTGCTGCCCCTACTGTCACTGGGAAAGGATACCGCAAGATTGAACCCAAAGCTAAGCACTTCTCCCATTGCAAGAACTACCAATCTAGTTGGCCAAACCAAACGGATAATCCGAAGAGACTTGCAAAGATAACCAATCATACATAAAAGAATTCAGAGAAGATTCAAATATTGCTCACAGATAATCTTGATCATAAACCCACAATTCATCGATCTCAACAAACACACCGCAAAAATAAGATTACATCGAATAGATCTCCACAAGAGAGGGGGAGAACTTTGTATTGAGATCCAAAAAGAGAGAAGAAGCCATCTAGCTACTAACTATGGACCCGAAGGTCTGAAGTAAACTACTCACACTTCATCGGAGAGGCTATGATGATGTAGAAGCCCTCCGTGGTGGATTCCCCTTCCGTGAACTTTGCATGCACCCAAGATGGGATCTCGTGGATCTGAGAAAGTTGCGGTGGTGGAATTAGGTTTTTGGCTCCGTATCTGATCGTTCGAGGGTACGTAGGTATATATAGGAGGAAGAAGTACGTCGGTGGAGCAAAGGGGGGCCCACGAGGCAGGGGGCGCTCCCTAGGGGGGTGCCCTCCACCCTCGTGGCCGCCTCCTTTCTTTCTTGATGGGGGGTCCAAGTCTCCTGGATCATATTCGGTGAGAAAATCACGTTCCCCAAGGTTTCATTCCGTTTGGACTCCGTTTGATATTCCGTTTCTTCGAAACACTGAAATAGGCAAAAAACAACAAATCTGGGCTGGGCCTCCGATTAATTGGTTAGTCCCAAAAGTAATATAAAAGTGGAAAATAAAGCCCAATATGGTCCAAAACAGTAGATAATATAGCATGGAGCAATCAAAAATTGTAGATACGTTGGAGACGTATCATTGCCATCTTCGCAATTGGGGTACAACCCTTTTTTGTGATCCTCTAACATGCGATCGAACTTCAACTTCTTCTTTTCACTTTTGCATTGTCTCTTTGCGTCAACAATGACCCGGGGAAGATCACCATCGGGCACATCGTCTGGTTCCTCTTGATCTTCAGCTTCCCCCGTTGTAGCATCACCGTATTCAGGGGGCACATAGTTGTCATCATCCTCTTCTTCTTCGTTGTCTTCCATCATAACCCCTCTTTCTCCGTGCTTGGTCCAAACATTATAGTGTGGTATGAAACCCTTCATAAGCAGGTGAGTGTGAAGGATTTTCCGGTCAGAGTAAGACTTCGTATTCCCACATATAGGGCATGGACAACACATAATACCATTCTGCTTGTTTGCCTCAGCCACTTTGAGAAAATAATGCACGCCCTTAATGTACTCGGAGGTGGTCTATCACCGTACATCCATTGCCGATTCATCTGCGTGCATTACATATAATTAAGTGTGTCAAAAACCATTACAGAACACCATGAATACAGAAGTAACCAGATTAATAGAAGTTCATCATCACATTAAAACCAAAGTACAGTAGTGATCTAATGTTATTACTGAAAAAATAAATACGTAAAGTTCATACATATATAGTTCTCATTGAACAACATATATATAGCTCTCTAGAGCATCTAATTAAACCACACATTGAAACTATGTAAAGCATTTCAATGCAACAACAAATGCGATCATAATCGCAACTAAGGTAACAATTGATCCAACGGCATAATGATACCAAGCCTCGGTATAATTGGCATATTTTCTAATCTTTCTAATCTTCAAGCGCATTGCATCCATCTCGATCTTGTGATCATCGACGACATCCGCAATATGCAACTCCAATCTCATCTTCTCCTCCTCCTCAATTCTTTTCAATTTTTTTCACGCAATTGTTTTCTTCTTCAACTAAATTTAACCTCTCGAAAATAGGGCCGGTTGGAATTTCCGGTTCACATACCTCCTAGATAAAAACATCTATGTCATGTTTGTCGGCATAATTATCATAAACAATAAATGAACCAAATAGTTATAAAAGATAATATATACCACATCCGAATCATAGACAGGACAAGGGCCAACGGAGGCGGATACCAAAACCATCGCACTATATAATAACAAACAAAAATAAGTAAGAAAATTACACAAGTATATATCTAAATCATACAAGTAAGAACTTTTTTCTTTTAGAAAGAAGATAAGAACAAGAGTGTCACCACAGTGGTGCCGGTGACGAGATGCGCGGGCGATCAACGGTGGTGAGGACAGGGAAGGGACAGGACGGACCGTCAAACCTAGACAAATCTTGAGGAAAATGGAGCTTGGACAAGGAGCTTCGATTGAAGAAAGCTTAAGTGTGGCTCGGGCATTTCATCGAACACCTCATGTGGATATGAGGTGAGCTAGAGCACCACAAAGCTCTCCCACGACCGGCCAAGAAAAAGCAGTACACTGCTCTACTCGCGGGCAGGGGGTATATATAGGCATTTCTTTGGTCCAGGCTTGTGGCTGGAACCGGGACTAAAGGATCCCATTTGGTCCCGATTCCAGCCGCAAACTGGGACGAATGGTTGTGGGCCAGGAGCGAGGACAATTGGTCCCGGTTCGTGTCTAGAACCGGTACCAAAGGGGTCAAATGAACCGGGACCAATAGCCACCGAGGCCCGGCCGGCGCCCTGGCCTCACGAACCGGGACTAGTGCCCCCTTTGGTCCCGGTTCGTGAGTGAACCGTGATTAATGCCCTTACCCGGCCTGGACCAATGCCCTGTTTTCTACTAGTGTCACCATAAGTGGATGGGCTAGATGGCATCGATTCTAACACTTATGCAAGGAAAATGGGGGGGGGCGTACGATACACAAGAAATACATAAATTTGCATAAGAGGTGGGGTCAGAAAATTCTAGAAGTGAAGAGATTGCAGATACATGCACCGGAGAGGAAGATGTAGAGAATAAGGTTGCACAACTAAAGCCGAACAAAAGCAAGAGAGGAAACCAAGCAATAAACCAGACACTGATCAGAACATGATGGACAAGGCTATGGATAGGGCCACACTCAAGAATCTGGATGGTTTGCAAGGTAAACTTAAGGGAAATCATTCTCTTGATTTTTCACATAAAAGGAAGTTAAGTGTATGTCTGGTTTGAATGACAATAGTATTCGTAGATATAATAGAAATATGAAAATAGGGGTTGTAAAGTAATAATAGGGAGTAGAATAAAAAGGGTAAAGTAAGGCGAAAGTGCCTTTCTACACCTAGGAGCAAATGCTCCTGGTGTGAGCAGTAAAATAGAAAAAAAAAATCAAAAGTTCTGAAAAACTTTTGTGACATACTTTCGCAAATGTTTGCAGTGCACGCAAAATTTTATCGCGAAATCACATTGGTGGAAGTCATGCCAGAAAAAACAAAATCAATGCTTCAAAATGCTTTTGTAAGTAACATTTTCAGAGCATCGATTTTGTTTTTTTACCACGCCTTCCACCAATGTGATTTTGCGATGAAATTTTGCATACACAACAAACACTTGTGAAAGTATGCCATGAAACAAAAATACAGATTTTTTTTATTTTTTTGATTTTACTGTTCACACCAGGAGCATTTGCTCCTGGGTGTAGAAACTCCACGTCCAAAGTAAGGTATCACTTCTTGTGTATGGTTTTGTTGGGGAACGTAGTAATTTCAAAAAATTTCCCTACGATCACGCAAGATCATGGTGATGGCATAGCAACGAGAGGGAAGAGTGTCCGTCCACGTACCCTCGTAGACCGAAAGCGGAAGCGTTATAACAACGCGGTTGATGTAGTCGACGCGTCTTCACGATCCGACCGATCCAAGCACCGAGCGACGGCACCTCCGAAGTTCTGCACACGTTCAGCTCGATGGCGATCCCGGACTCCGATCCAGCAAAGTGTCGGGATGAGTTCCGTCAAGACGACGGCGTGGTAGCGATGTTGATGCTCCACCGACGCAGAGCCGCCTAAGCTCCGCGACGATATGACTTCTCCGCGCGGGGCTTCGCCTAAGCTCATGACGATATGACCGAAGTGGAATATGGTGGAAGGGGCACCGCACACGGCTAAGGAAAGATCCGTAGATCAACTGTGTGTCATGGGGTGCCCCTGCCCCGTATATAAAGGAGACAAGGGGAGGTGGCGGCCAAGGGGGGCGCGCAAGGAGGAGTCCTACTCCCACCGAGTAGGACTCCCCCTCTTTCCTAGTTGGACTAGGACTTGGGGAAGGGGAAGAGAGAGAAGGGTGCGGCCCTCCCCTAGTCCAATTCGGACTAGGCCATGGGGCGCGGCCTGCCCTAGGCAGCCCTCTCTCTCTTTCCGCAGGGCCCAATAAGGCCCAATACTTCTCCCGGCGAATTCCCGTAACTCTCCGGTACTCGAAAAATACCGAATCATTCGAACCTTTCCAAACTCCGAATATAGTCGTCCAATATATCGATCTTTACGTCTCGACCATTTCGAGACTCCTCGTCATGTCCCCGATCTCATCCGGGACTCGAACTCCTTCGGTACATCAAAACTCATAAACTCATAATATAAGCATCATCGAAACCTTAAGCGTGCGGACCCTACGGGTTCGAGAACTATGTAGACATGACCTAGAACTATTCTCGGTCAATAACCAATAGCGGAACCTGGATGCCCATATTGGTTCCTACATATTCTACGAAGATCTTTATCGGTCAAACCGCATAACGACATACGTTGTTCCCTTTGTCATCGGTATGTTACTTACCCGAGATTCGATCGTCGGTATCCAATACCTAGTTCAATCTCGTTACGGTAAGTCTCTTTACTCGTTCCGTAATACATCATCTCACAACTAACTCATTAGTTGTAATGCTTGCAAGGCTTAAGTGATGTGCATTACCGAGAAGGCTCGAGATACCTCTCCGACAATCGGAGTGACAAAACCTAATCTCAAATACGCCAACCCAACAAGTACCTTTGGAGACACCTGTAGTACTCCTTTATAATCACCCGATTCGTTGTGACGTTTGGTAGTACCAAAGTGTTCCTCCGTAAACGGAGTTGCATAATCTCATAGTTATAGGAACATGTATGGGTCATGAAGAAAGCATTAACATACCAAGCGATCAAGTGTTAAGCTAACTGAATGGGTCATGTCAATCAGATCATTCAACTAATGATGTGACCTTGTTAATCAAATAACAACTCCTTGTTCATGGTTAGGAAACATAACCATCTTTGATTAACAAGCTAGTCAAGTAGAGGCATACTAGTGACATCTTGTTTGTCTTATATATTCACACATGTATTATGTTTCCGTTTAATACAATTCTAGCATGAATAATAAATATTTATCATGATATAAGGAAATAAATAATAACTTTATTATTGCCTCTAGGGCATATTTCCTTCAGTCTCCCACTTGCACTAGAGTCAATAATCTAGTTCACATCGCCATGTGATTTAACATCAATAGTTCACATCTATATGTGGTTAACACCCATAGTTCACATCGACATGTGACCAACACCCAAAGGGTTTACTAGAGTCAGTAATCTAGTTCACATCGCTATGTGATTAACACTCAAAGAGTACTAAGGTGTGATCATGTTTTGCTTGTGAGATAATTTTAGTCAACGGTCTCATCACATTCAGAGCCGTAAGTATTTTTGCAAATTTCTATGTCTACAATGCTCGCACGGAGCTACTCTAGCTAATTGCTCCCACTTTCTATATGTATCCAGATTGAGACTCGAGTCATCTAGATTAGTGTTAAAACTTGCATCGACATAACCTTTACTATTTAACCTTTTTCACTTCCATAATCGAGAAATATATCCTTATTCTACTAAGGATAATTTTGACCATTGTCCATTGATCTACTCCTAGATCTCTATTGCACTCCTTGCCAATCTTAGTGGTAGGGTATGCAATAGATCTGGTACACAGCATGACATACTTTATAGAACCTATGGCTGATGCATAGGGAATGACTTTCATTCTCTTTCTATCTTCTGCCGTGGTCGGGTTTTGAGTCTTACTCAATCTCACACCTTGTAACACAGGCAAGAACTCTTTCTTTGACTGTTCCATTTTGAACTACTTCAAAATCTTGTCAAGGTATGTATTCATTGAAAAACTTATCAAGCGTCTTGATCTATCTCTATAGATCTTGATGCTCAATATGTAAGCAGCTTCACCGAGGTCTTTCTTTAAAAACTCCTTTCAAACACTCCTTTATGCTTTGCAGAATAATTTTACATTATTTCCGATCAACAATATGTCATTCACATATACTTATCGAAAGGCTGTAGTGCTCCCACTCACTTTCTTGTAAATCTGAGCTTCACCGTAAGTCTGTATAACACTATATGCTTTGATCAACTTATCAAAGCGTGTATTCCAACTCGAGATGCTTGCACCAGTCCATAGATGGATTGGAGCTTGCACATTTTGTTAGCTCCTTTAGGATTGACAAAAAACTTCTGGTTGCATCATATACAACTCTTCTTTAATAAATCCATTAAAGAATGTAGTTTTGATATCCATTTGCCAGATTTCATAAAATGTGGCAATTGCTAACATGATTCGGACAGACTTTAAGAATCGCTACAGTTTGAGAAAATCTCATTGTAGTCAACACCTTGAACTTGTCGAAAACCTTTTTTGCGACAAGTCGAGCTTTGTAGATAGTAACACTACTATCAGCATCTGTCTTCCTCTTGAAGATCCATTTATATAACATGGCTTGCCGATCATCGGGCAACTCCATCAAAGTCCATACTTTGTTCTCATACATGGATCCCATCTCAGATTTCATGGCCTCAAGCCATTTCGCGGAATCTGGGCTCATCATCGCTTCCTCATAGTTTGTAGGTTCATCATGGTCTAGTAACATGATTTCCAGAACACGATTACCGTACCACTCAGTGCGATCTTATTCTGGAAGACCTACGAGGTTTGGTAGCAACTTGATCTGAAGTTTCATGATCATCATCATTAACTTCCTCACTAATTGGTGTAGGAATCTTTGGAACTGATTTCGTGATGAACTACTTTCCAATAAGGAGAAGGTACAATTACCTCATCAAGTTTCTACTTTCCTCCCACTCACTTCTTTCGAGAGAAACTTCTTCTCTAGAAAGGATCCATCTTAGCAACGAAAAACTTGCCTTCGGATCTGTGATAGAAGGTGTACCCAATAGTTACCTTTGGGTATTCTATGAAGACGCACTTCTCCGATTTGGGTTCGAGCTTATCGGTGAAAACTTTTTCACATAAGCATCACAACTCAAACTTTAAGAAACGACAGCTTAGGTTTATTGCTAAACCATAGTTCATACGATGTCATCTCAGCGGATTTAGATGGTGCCCTATTAAGCGTGAATGCAGCTGTCTCTAATGCATAACCCCAAAACGATATTGGTAAATCGGTAAGAGACATCATTGATCGCACCATATCAAAATAAAGTACGGTTATGACGTTCGGACACACCATTACGTTATGGTGTTCCATGTGGCGTGAGCTGTGAAACTATTCCACATTGTTTTATATGAAAGCCAAACTCGTAACTCAAATATTCTCCTCCACGATCAGATCGTAGAAACTTTATTTTCTTATTACGATGATTCTCCACTTCACTCTGAAATTATTTGAACTTTTCAAATATTTCAGACTTGTGCTTCATTAAGTAGATATACTCATATCTGCTCAAATCATCTTGTGAAGGTCAGAAAATAACGATACTTGCCGTGAGCTTTAACACTCATCGGACCGCATACATCGGTATGTATTATTTCCAATAAGTCATTTGCTCGCTCCATTGTTCCGGAGAAGCGAGTCTTTAGTCATTTTGCCCATAAGGCATGGTTCTTAAGCATCAAGTGATTCATAATCAAGTGATTCCAAAATCCCATCAGCATGGAGTTTCTTCATGCGCTTTACACCAATATGACCTAAGCGGCAAGTGCCACAAATAAGTTGCACTATCATTATTAACTTTGCATCTTTTGGTTTCAATATTATGAATATGTGTATCACTATGATCGAGATCCAATGAACTATTTTCATTGGGTGTGTAACCATATAAGGTTTTATTCATGTAAGCAGAACAACAATTTATTCTCTTACTTAAATGAATAACAGTATTGCAATAAACATGATCAAATCATATTTATGCTCAACACCAAATAACACTTATTTAGGTTCCACACTAATCCCGAAAGTATAGGGAGTGTGCGATGATGATCCTATCAATCTTGGAACTACTTCCAACACTCATCGTCACTTCCCTTCAACTAGTCTCTGTTTATTCTCAGAACTCCTGTTTTGAGTTACTAATCTTAGCAACCGAACAGTATCAAATACTCGGGGCTACTATAAACACTAGTAAGGTACACATCAATAACCTGTATATCAAATATAACCTTGTTCACTTTGCCATCCTTCTTATCCACCAAATATTCAGGGTAGTTCCGCTTCGGTGACCAGTTCCATTGCAGCAAAAGTACTCGGTCTCGGGCTTAGGTCTAGACTTGGGCTTCTTCACTCGAGCAGCAACTTGCTTGCCGTTCCTTTTGAAGTTCCCTTCTTCCCTTTGCCATTTACCTTGAGACTAATAGTCTTGTCAACCATCAACACTTGATGTTTTCCTGATTTCTACCTTCACGATTTTAGCATCGCGAAGAGCTCGAGAATCTTTTTCGTCATCCCTTGCATACTATAGTTCATCACGAAGTTTTACTAACTTAGTGATGGTGACTAGAGAATTCTGTCAATCACTATCTTATCGGAAGATTAACTCCCACTTGATTCAAGTGATTGAAGTACTCGGACAATCTGAGCACATGCTCACTAGTTGAGCGATTCTCCTCCATCTTTTAGCTATAGAACTTGTTGGAGACTTCATATCTCTCAACTCGGGTATTTGCTTAAAATATTAACTTCAATTCCTGGAACATCTCATATGGTCCATGACGTTCAAAACGTCTTTGAAGTCCCGATTCTAAGCCGTTAAGCATGGTGCACTAAACTATCAAGTAGTCATCATATTGGGCTAGCCAAACGTTCATAGCGTCTGTATCTGCTCATATTGAGCTAGCCAAACGTTCATAACGTCTGCATCTGCTCCTGCAATAGGTCTGTCACCTAGCGGTGCATTAAGGACATAATTCTTCTGCGCAGCAATGAGGATAAACCTCAGATCACGGATCCAATCCGCATCATTGCTACTAACATCTTTCAATACAATTTTCTCTAGGAACACATATAAAAACATAGGGAAGCAACAACGCGAGCTATTGATCTACAACATAATTTGCAAAATACTACCAGGACTAAGTTCATGATAAATTAAAGTTCAATTAATCATATTACATAAGAACTCCCACTTAGACTGACATCTCTCTAGTCATCTTAAGTGATTACGTGATCCAAATCAACTAAACCATGTCCGATCATTACGTGAGATGGAGTAGTTTCAATGGTGAACATCACTATGTTGATCATATCTACTATATGATTCACGCCGACCTTCGGTCTCCGTGTTCCGAGGCCATATCTGTTATATGCTAGGCTCGTCAAGTTTAACCTGAGTATTCCGCGCGTGCAACTGTTTTGCACCCGTTGTAGATGGACGTAGAACTTATCACACCCGATCATCACGTGGTGTCTGGGTACTACGAACTTTGGCAACGGTGCATACTCAGGGAGAACACTTCTTGATAATTTTTAGTGAGAGATCATCTTATAATGCTACCGTCAATCAAAGCAAGATAAGATGCATAAAGGATAAACATCACATGCAATCAATATAAGTGATATGATATGGTCATCATCATCTTGTGCTTGTGATCTCCATCGCCGAAGCACCGTCATGATCACCATCGTCACCGGCGCGACACCTTGATCTCCATCGTAGCATCGTTGTCGTCTCGCCAACTATTGCTTCTACGACTATCGCTACTCCTTAGTGATAAAGTAAAGCAATTACATGGCGTTTGCATTTCATACAATAAGCGACAACCATATGGCTCCTGCCGATTGCCGATAACTTCGGTTACAAAACATGATCATCTCATACAATAAAATATAGCATCACGTCTTGACCATATCACATCACAACATGCCCTGCAAAAACAAGTTAGGCGTCCTCTACTTTGTTGTTGCAAGTTTTACGTGGCTGCTACGGGCTGAGCAAGAACCGTTCTTACCTCGCATCAAAACCACAACGATACTTCGTCAAATAGACTCCGTTTTAACCTTCTCAAGGACGGCGTAGCCACACTCAGTTCAACTAAAGTGAGAGAGACAGACACCCGCCGGTCACCTTTAAGCAACGAGTGCTCGGAGCGGTGAAACCAGTCTCGCGTAAGCGTACGCGTAATGTCGGTCCGGGCCGCTTCATCTCACAATACCGCTGAACCAAAGTATGACATGCTGGTAGGCAGTATGACTTGTATCGTCCACAACTCACTTGTGTTCTACTCGTGCATATGACATCAACGCATAAAACCAGGCTCTGATACCACTGTTGGGGAACGTAGTAATTTCAAAAAATTTCCCTACGATCACGCAAGATCATGGTGATGGCATAGCAACGAGAGGGAAGAGTGTCCGTCCACGTACCCTCGTAGACCGAAAGTGGAAGCGTTATAACAACGCGGTTGATGTAGTCGTACGTCTTCACGATCCGACCGATCCAAGCACCGAACGTCGGCACCTCCGAAGTTCTGCACACGTTCAGCTCGATGGCGATCCCGGACTCCGATCCAGCAAAGTGTCGGGATGAGTTCCGTCAAGACGACGGCGTGGGGCGATGTTGATGCTCCACCGACGCAGAGCTTCGCCTAAGCTCATGACGATATGACTTCTCCGCGAGGGCTTCGCCTAAGCTCATGACGATATGACCGAAGTGGAATATGGTGGAAGGGGGCACCGCACACGGCTAAGGAAAGATCCGTAGATCAACTTGTGTGTCATGGGGTGCCCCCTGCCCCCGTATATAAAGGAGACAAGGGGGAGGTGGCCGGCCAAGGGGAGGCGCCAGGAGGAGTCCTACTCCCACGGGAGTAGGACCCCCTCTTCCTAGTTGGACTAGGACTTGGGGAAGGGGGAAGAGAGAAGGGGTGCGGCCCCTCCCCCTAGTCCAATTCGGACTAGGCCATGGGGGGGCGCGCGGCCTGCCCTAGGCAGCCCCTCTCTCTTTCCCGCAGGGCCCAATAAGGCCCAATACTTCTCCCCGGCGAATTCCCGTAACTCTCCGGTACTTCGAAAAATACCCGAATCATTCGGAACCTTTCCAAACTCCGAATATAGTCGTCCAATATATCGATCTTTACGTCTCGACCATTTCGAGACTCCTCGTCATGTCCCCGATCTCATCCGGGACTCCGAACTCCTTGGTACATCAAAACTCATAATATAACCATCATCGAAACCTTAAGCGTGCGGACCCTACGGGTTCGAGAACTATGTAGACATGACCTAGAACTATTCTCGGTCAATAACCAATAGCGGAACCTGGATGCCCATATTGGTTCCTACATATTCTACGAAGATCTTTATCGGTCAAACCGCATAACGACATACGTTGTTCCCTTTGTCATCGGTATGTTACTTACCCGAGATTCGATCGTCGGTATCCAATACCTAGTTCAATCTCGTTACGGTAAGTCTCTTTACTCGTTCATAATACATCATCTCACAACTAACTCATTAGTTGTAATGCTTGCAAGGCTTAAGTGATGTGCATTACCGAGAAGGCTGGAGATACCTCTCCGAGCAATCGGAGTGACAAAACCTAATCTCAAATCGCCAACCCAACAAGTACCTTTGGAGACACCTGTAGTACTCCTTTATAATCACCCGATTCGTTGTGACGTTTGGTAGTACCAAAGTGTTCCTCCGTAAACGGAGTTGCATAATCTCATAGTTATAGGAACATGTATGGGTCATGAAGAAAGCATTAACATACCAAACGATCAAGTGTTAAGCTAACTGAATGGGTCATGTCAATCAGATCATTCAACTAATGATGTGACCTTGTTAATCAAATAACAACTCCTTGTTCATGGTTAGGAAACATAACCATCTTTCATTAACAAGCTAGTCAAGTAGAGGCATACTAGTGACATACTGTTTGTCTTATATATTCACACATGTATTATGTTTCCGTTTAATACAATTCTAGCATGAATAATAAATATTTATCATGATATAAGGAAATAAATAATAACTTTATTATTGCCTCTAGGGCATATTTCCTTCAGGTTTTAGTATCTAGAATATTTTGGAGTGCTAGGGGGATTAACGACCGCAAGGAAAAGAGGTTTATTAGGGACTATATTACTAATTATATGTTGAGTTTTGAGGCATTACAGGAAATCAAGAATAAAAAACCTGAACATAACACCTTTGACAATTTCAGTAGTGGGGTTGATTTCACTTGGGTCTTGTCTCCTCCCAGGGGTTTGTTGGCGGGAACATTTTAGGAATTAATCATGATTTATTTGATGTTCTGAAAGAATGCATTGGCTTGTCTTTTGTTAGATGTTCTTGAGCTTCTTCTACTTTGCGGCCTTCGCTTTGACGCGTCGAGTTTGTCGCGTCACCGAGTTGATCCTCCGGGCGAGGATGATGCAGGGACCCTCCTTTACGTCCACCACCATCTCCATCTCATGTTGAAATATATTGCCCACCTCCCTCCACTAGTAGAAAACAGGGCTTTCGTCCAGGCCAGTTCAGCCCATTAGTCCCGGTTCAATCCAGAACCGGGACCAATGGAGCTATTTGCCCCGGTTCGTGAGCCTGGGGGCGGGCAGGCCACGTGGGCCATTGGTCCCGGTTCGTCTGGACCTTTTGGTCCCGGTTGGTGGGACGAACCGGGACCAATGGGCCTGGCTCCTGGCCCACCACTATTGGTCCCGGTTGGTGGCATGAACCGGGACCAAAGGCTTCCTTTAGTCCCGGTTCATGCCACCAACCGGGCTAATGGTGCTGCCTATATATAGCCCCCTCAAGAAGCTCAAGCAGAGCACACCGCCTGCTTTTTTCCGCCGAGGGGAGAGGGCTTGGTGGTGCTCTAGCTCACCTCCTATGCACACAAGGTGTTCGATGGAATGCCCGAGCCACACTACTTAAGGTTTCTCCTCTCCAAGCTCGACCGCCAAGCTCCATTTTCCTCAATATTTATCTAGGTTTAGCGGTCTGTCACGCCCGCCCCCGTCTTCATCGCTGCCGATCACCGCGCCGATTTCATCGCCGGCACCACCGTGGTGAGCCTCTTGTTCTTATCTTCTTTCTGAAAGGAATAATATTATTACTTGTTTGTTTAGATAGATACTTGTATTATTTTCTTACTCTTATTATTGCATCTTATATAGTGCGATGGTTTTGGTATCCGCCCGTCGGCCCTCGCCCTGCATCTATGATTCGGATGTGGTATATATATTCTCTTTTCATAACTATTGGTTCATTTATTGTTTATGAAAATTATGCCGACCAACGTGACATAGATTTTATTTATCTAGGAGGTTGTTGAACCGAAATTCCAACCGACCCTATTGTCGAGAGGTTAAATTTAGTTGAATAAAAACAATTTCTTGAAGGAAAAAATAAAAAAACTTGAGGAGGAGAAGATGATATTGGAGTTGCATGTTGCGGATGTCGTCGATGATCACAAGATCAAGATGGATGCAATGCGCTTGAAGATGAGAAAGATTAGAAAATATGCCATTCATACCGAGGCTTTGTATCATTATGCCGTTGGATCAGTTGTTACCTTGGTTGCGATTATGATCGTATTTGTTTTTTGCATTGAAATGTTTTACATAGTTTCAATGTATGGTTTAATTAATTTAGATGCTCTGCAGAGCTTTATGTTGTTAGATGAGAACTATGTATGTACTTTGGTTTTTATGTGATGATGAATTTCTATTAATTTGGTCACTTAATTATCTATTCATGATGTTATGAAATGATTTTTGACACACTTAATTATATATAATGCACGCAGATGAACCGGCAATGGATGTACGGTGACAGACACACCTCCCAGTACATTAAGGGCGTGCATGATTTTCTCGAAGTGGCTGAGGCAAACAAGCAGAATGGTTTTATGTGTTGTCCACGCCCTATATGTGGGAATCTGAAGTCTTACTCGACGGAAAATCCTTCACACCCACCGCTTTACAAGGGTTTCATGCCAATGTTTGGACGAGGCACGGAGAAATAGGGGTTATGATGGAAGACGGCGAGGAAGAAGAGTACGATGACAACTATGTGCCCCTGAATACGGTGATGCTCTCGAACATCAAGATGCACTGACGATGTGCACGATGGTGCTGGAACGGCGAAGCTGCTGAAGATCAAGAGGAACCAGATGATGTGCCCGATGATGATGATCTCCGCGGGTCATTGTCGATGCAAGGACACAATGCGAAAGTCATAATGAGAAGCTGAAGTTCGATCGCATGTTAGAGGATCACAAAAAGGGTTGTACCCCAATTGCGAAGATGGCAACACAAAGCTCGGTACCGTACTCGAATTGCTGCAAAGTGGAAGGCAGAGAATCTGTGCTCGATAAAGGATTTGAGAAGCTCTGAAAATAATGAAGAAGAAGCTTCCAAAGGATAACGAATTGCCCGACAGTACATACGCAGCAAAGAAGGTCGATGCCCTCTAGGATTGGAGGTGGAGAAGATACATGCATGCCCTAATGATCTGCATCCTCTACCGTGGTGCCTACAAGGATCTGAACGCATGCCCGGTATGCGGTGCATTGCGTATAAGATCGACGAGATGACCCCGGTGATGTTGACGGCGAGCCTCCCGGAAGAGGGTTCTGCGAAGGTGATGTGGTATGCTCCTATAATACCACGCTTGAAACGTCTGTCGAAACGGAGAGCATGCCAAGTTGATGCGATGGCACAGTGAGGACCGTAAGAAAGACGGAAGTTGAGAGCACCCACGACGGGTCGCATGATGGAGAAAATCGAGAGAAAGTCTTGGGATGAGTTTGCAAAGGACCCAAGGAACGTATGGTTTGCTTTAAGCGCGGATGGCATTAATCCTTTCGGGAGCAGAGCAGCAATCACAGCACTGGCCCGTGACTCTATGTATGTATAACCTTCCTCCTTGGATGTGCATGAAGCGGAAGTTCATTATGATGCCGTTCTCATCCAAGGCCCTAAGCAACCCGGCAACGACATTGATGTGTACCTAAGGCCATTAGTTGAAGAACTTTTACAGCTGTGGAATGGAAACGGTGTACGACGTGGGATGAGCACAAAAGGAGGAATTTGACCTAAGGCGTTGCTGTTCGTGACCATCAACGATTGGCCCGCTCTCAAGAACCTTCGTGATGACAAACAAGGATACCACGCATGCACGCACTGTTTACTTGACACCGATAGTATATACAGGAAGCTGCGGGAAGAATGTGTACCGGGCTATCGTCGATTTCTTCCGACCAACCATCAATGTCGAAAGAAAGGAAAGCATTTCAAAGCGAGGCAGATCACCGGAAGAAGCCCGCCATGCGCATCGGTGATCACGTACTTGCTATGGTCAATGATTTACACGTAATCTTTGGAAAGGGTCCCGCGGACTAGCTGTTCGAATGACGCTGAGAAACACGCACCCATGTGGAAGAAGAAATCTATATTTTGGGACCTACCCTCACCGAAAGACCTAGAGGTCCGCTCTTCGATCGACGTGATGCACGTGACGAAGAACCTTTGCGTGAACCTGCTAGGATTCTTGGGCGTGTATGGGAAGACAAAAGATACACCGAGGCACGAGAGGACCTGCAACGCTTGTACGAAAAAGAGGGCATGCCTCAAGCAAGATGAAGGTCCTGCCAGCTACGCTTCTTTTAAAGAAGAGAAAGAAATATTCTTTCAATGCCTGCTCAAGATGAAGGTCCCGACCGGCTTTTCGTCGAATATAAAGGGAATAATAAATATGCGGAGAAAAGTTCCGAACCTAAAGTCTCATGATCGCCACGTGATTATGACGCAATCGCTTCCGGTTGCATTGAGGGGCTTCTACCGAAAACGTCCGATTAGCCATTGTGAAGCTATGTGCATTCCTCAATGCAATATCTCGAAGGTGATCGATCCGAAATCGTACCAACGCTAAGGAGTGATGTGGCGCAATGTCTTGTCGGTTTCGAGCTGGTGTTCCCACCATCCTTCTTCAATATCATGACGCACGCCCTAGTTCATCTAGTCGACGAGATTGTCATTACGGGGCCCGTATTTCTACACAATATGTACCCCTTTGAGAGGTTCATGGGAGTCCTAAAGAAATATGTTCAGAATCGTGCTAGGCCGAAGGAAGCATCTCCATGGGCCATCAAACGGAGGATGTCATCGGGTTTTGTGTTGACTTCATTCCTGGCCTTAATAAGATAGGTCTCCCTAAATCGCGGTATGAGGGGAGACTGATTTGGAAAGGCACGCTTGGAAGAGACTCAATAATATGGGGACGGATATTCTTGGTCTCAAGCACACTACACAGTTCTACAAAACTCTACCTTGGTGACCCCGTATGTCGATGATCACAAGAACGATCTGCGCTCCAAACACCCGGAGCGGCGACGATCGGATTACATGTGAACACATCGGGACTTTCAGCAGTTGGTTGGAAACACGTCTCGAGGTGATAGCACTGTTTGTGATGAGCTGTACTTGTTGTCCAGGACCATCTTCGATTGTAATGATTTGGAAAGGATACGAGATAAATGGGAATACATTTTACACGATTGACCAAGATGAAAAGAGCACCAACCAAAACAGCGGTGTCCGCTTTGATGCAGCAACCGACAAGGAAATGACACATATTATGGTTACATAGTAGACATATGGGAACTTGACTACGGAGTAGATTTTAAGGTCCCTTTGTTTAAGTGCAAGTGGGTCAATCTGTCAGAGGCGGGTGCAGGTAGACCCACGAGACGGAATGACAACAAGGATCTGAAAAATCTTGGGTACACTCGACGAACCGTTCGTCTAGCCAATGATGTGGCACAGGTTATCTATGTGAAGGACATGTCTACCGGACCGAGGAAAAGAAAAGATAAGGAAGCGAATACATCATACAATGAGCCAAAGCGCCACATAGTTCTTTCAGGAAAAAGGGACATCCTGGGAGTGGAGGGCAAGACAGACATGTCTGAAGAGTATGAAAAGTTTCATGAAATTCCCCCCTTCAAAGTCAAGGCTGACCCAAGCATCCTGATAAACGATGAAGATTATCCATGGTTACGGGCGCAATAAGCAAACGACACAAGCGAAGAAAAAGTGAAGACTTTCTCCTGCAACTATTATGATGATACCATGCCAACTTTGTAACACACGAGTATGATACCATTGTCCGTTTTGTTCATGAACATGCTATGCCAACTTTTTCAGAGTTCATTTGAAAACTATGAATTTGAAAACCTCGCCAACCAAGGGCGCCACACCGGTTTATAAGCCCGTCCCTCTACGCCTTGTTGAGCTCACAAACTTGTGATTCACACAAATTTCAAAGAATTCAAATTTTATAAAACTAATGGCACAAACAGAAAGTTTATAATTGTTCTAAAACAAATGGCACTAACCGAAAGTTTATAATTTTGCTGACCTAAAAGCAAAAATAATTAAAAATAAAGCAAAAACCAAAAGAAAATAAATAATGCAGAAAACAAAACAAAAAAATTGAAAAATAAAAATAAAAATAGCAACAATAAGCATTTTGTTGTAAGTACAAACAAAATAAAATAAATAAAGCAACAAAGAAAACAAAAAAGTGTTTTCAATTTTAAAACTAATGGCACTAACAGAAAGTTTATATTTTTTCTAAAACTAAAAGCACTAACAGAAAGTTTATAATTTTGCTGACCTAAAAGCAAAAAGAACTAAAAAATAAAGCAAAAACCAAAACAAAATAAATAATGCAGAAAACAAAACAAAAAACTTGAAAAAAAATAAAAATAGCAACAATAAGTATTTTGTTGTAAGTAGAAACAAAATAAAATAAATAAAGCGACAAAGAAAACAAAAAAGTGTTTTCAAATTTTAAAACTAATGGCACTAATAGAAAGTTTATATTTTTCTAAAACTAAAAGCACTAACAGAAAGTTTATAATTTTGCTGACCTAAAAGCAAAAAGAATTAAAAAATAAAGCAAAAAACCAAAAGAAAATAAATAATGCAGAAAACAAAACAAAAAAACTTGAAAAAAAATAAAAATAGCAACAATAAGTATTTTGTTGTAAGTAGAAACAAAATAAAATAAATAAAGCAACAAAGAAAACAAAAAAGTGTTATCAAATTTTAAAACTAATGGCACTAATAGAAAGTTTATATTTTTCTAAAACTAAAAGCAAAAAGAAATAAAATATAAAGCAAAAAAGTGCCACCCATCGGGCCCCACGGCCTGAATACGACTAGAAACCCTATGGGCCAGGATTCAGGCCAGCGGAAGGCCCAAGACACCTGAGCATAGATGGCGAGTTAGGCCCGAAAGCCTGCTTTAGAGAGGAGCTCGAGAGGAAGCCGCACCGCACCTTATAAACTGGTGCGGCTCCTCTCAACTAGCGAGTGGGACTAAACATTTGGCGCTGGGCAGCACATGGCCTTTGGTCCGGTTGGTGGCACCAACCGGGACTAAAGAACATTAGTCCCGTTGGTGGCACCAACGGGACTACAGTGGGCTTTGGTCTGGTTGTTGCCACGAATCGGGACCAATGCTTTGCTATATATACAAAGACTTAGCAGTTTTCGCCAAAATTCATCTGTTTTTCTCGCCCGACGCCTTTTCGCTCCTCGCCGCCGCCGCCGAGCCCTGCCTCGACGCCGCCGTCAGCTGGTCCACCGCCGTCGCCGCCGCCGAGGCATCGCTTCGACACCGCCGCCGCCCGCCGCCGCCGCCGCCCCGACCCGCCGCCGTCGCCGCTGCTCCTTCTACACCGACCCGTCGCCGCCGCCGAGGCATTGCCCGACACATTGCCGCCGCCGCCTGCCGGCGCCGACCGTCGTCTGCCGCCCTGCCGCCCTGACCGACCCGTCGCCGCCGCTGCCAGCCACCGTTCCTCGACCCCATCGCTGTCGCCGCTTGGCGCCTTCCCGACCCGTTGCCGTTGCCAAGGCCGCTCCGCCCTTCCCAACCCGTCGCCGTCGCCCGCCTGCCGCCGCCGCCGGTCCGGCCATGGCGCCTTTCCTCTTATTTTTGTGCATTTTATGTATATGTTCTGTGTATATATGTTCATATATGCAAAAGTTAGATTTTAGAAAAACTTTATATATGCAAAAGTTTCTATATGCAAAAATTTATACATATATGTAAGTATATATGTATGTATAGATGTATACATATGTATGTGGATACATGAGGGGGTCGATATACCCTCTTGATAGCATTTTTGTGCATTTTAGGTTAGTGTATATATATGTTGATGTATATATGCAAAAGATAGATTTTAGAAAATATACTATTTTTTTCTGTTGATGATATGATGATGTTTTTTAATATATGCATTTTTTAATAGAGGAGAAGAAGAGGGATAGGAAGAAGAGGAGAAATAAATAAGAAGAAAAAGAAGAAAAAGAAGGAGAAGAAGAAAAGAATAGAGAGAAGAAGAAAAATAGATTCTTTTTTCTATTTTTTCTTCTTCTCTCTATTCTTTTCTTCGCTCTCCTCTTTTTTTTCTTCTTTTTCTTCTTCTTCTTCCTTCTTCCTTCTTCCTCTTTTCTTCATTTTCCTTATTTTCCTTTCTCGAGGATAAGAAGAAAAAGAAGAGGAGAAGAAGAAAGAAAGGAATAGAGGAGATAGAAGAAAACTTTGACACGAGGGGGGGGGGGTACCGATACCCCCTCCCCGATACCATTATTTTCCCATGTATATGTATGTTGCGTCGTTGTCGATATAACGAGGGTGTCAAGGATCGCCGAGGGGTTGAGGGTCGGGAACTAGGGTAGAGGGTCGAGGGTAGTTAAGGGGTCAAGGGTCGAAGGTTTCAGGGTCGAGGGTTCCTATAGTGTCAAAGTATTGAAGAAATCCATGGCTTCATCATTAGCGGAAGTAACCATGGCATGATGGTGCGAAGTCCTCAAAGTTGTTACGGAATGGAGTCCGGATAGGATAATTTGCCTTTTGCTGAACTTTGTACCAAAAAGCTAATTATCCTATCGGGACTCCGCTCCAAAACAACTTTGAGAGCTTTGCACCATCATGCACCACATTTTCGCCTAATGATGAAGACATGGTTTTGTTTGAATCCTTTGACACTAGGCGATCCCGACCCCTCGGCGATCTTCGACCCCTTGAACCCTCGACCGCTCGGCGATCCACGACCCTCTACCCTACCGCGGGCGTCGATGCCCACGTCACTTGTGGGACATAGATGTACGATTGTTCAACGCCGACCCCTCCCGATAGCTTCAACACGTGGGGGGTCGATATTACCCCCTCCTAGCTTGAAGCGTTCTCGAGGCCACCCCCTAACCCTTGAAGCGTTGTCGAGGCCACCCCAAACCCTAGAGAAGCAGCGTCGAGGCCACTAATATGATTCCTTATTGTGATTAGCTAGCTAGTTCTACGCTTGCCACTAATATATCCATATCTGTCATGTTTGAATAATAATTGTCATGTTGTAAATATTTGTAGAAACTATGGACACCCCCGAGACGAAGCACAAGAAGCGTTGTTGAGGGACATAATCGCACAAGGAAGTGATGCCGCCTCGCTCGTAGATGTTTCTCAACGACAACGATGGTCCGGAAGGAGAGGGTGAAGAAGCAGCTGGCTATGATTTACATGGTCCGATGACCCAATGCCGTGCAAGAAGGAGAGGGTGAAGAAGTAGACCGTGAGGACGGCTCGGTGATCACCAAACCGAGTCCGCCAGGTATATATATTAGTTAAGCCTGTCTTGACTAGCTCTCGCCTTTGTTTTGGTATATATGTACACATATTAATTAACTCTCGTCTTTGTTCTTTTTCTAGCCCTCCGGATCGAGCACAACTTCGTAAAGAGACGAGGCCCAAGAAAAGTTGAGCTCCGATGAAAAGTTTGAGATCATACAAATCGCAAGGCGACGGCCAACCGATTGAACCCTACCGGACAAAGAAGGCATTTGTTGCTCGGTCGGGGTTACGGTTAGGGACAAGATCCCGATCAGCATCCACCAATGGTATAAGCCTAAGAACGAAGACCACGAGGTGTCTTGTGTCAATGATATGCGAAAAATGATCTTTGGACTGAGCTGAAGTCAAATTTTACCCTACCGCTAGAGGATGATCCGAGAAGCCATAATAGAGCCATTAATCAAGTCTTTTGCTCTTAAGAAGATGGCAGAGCTATTCAGAAATTGGAAGAAAGAACTCAATACGTATGTCGAAAAAATGAGACACCAGAATTCAAGGGCAAATATGAGAAGATCGAGATGGTGGCCCGCATTTGTGGCCTACAAGACATCGGAAAAGAGTAAAAAGATGTCAGCGACAAACAAGAGAAATGCTGCGAAGAAGAAGCTTCACCATCGCATGGGGTCGGTGGCTACCTCGTAGCCCGGCCTAAGTGGGCCAAGGCTGAGAATGATCTGCTTGATAAAGGGATCGAACCGAGACAATGAACTGGCGAGACCATTGCGGACTTGGTTCTTGGGGCGGCGGATCCTTGGACCCTATAACAGGGAAGTGCATTTGGACGGACGAACAATTGGACATACCGGTCAAGAGGCTTCACATTATATCGAAGCAGCGCAGCAAGGGAAGTTCGTTCGAGACATGGGAGAAGGACGAGCTCACAATGGCCCTCGGGAATCCGAGCACCACGGACGGACACGAGGCACGCCAGCTCCGTTTCGTGGAAGGCTGGATTTCGGACGCAGGGGTTACAAAACCCATGAGAGAAGGAAGAAGCGGAGCAGAGCCTAATGCAGCGCTGCGAAAGGGTAATGGGGCTAGAGGAACGAGAAGAGGAACGAGAAGCAGCGGATCACAACAAACGACTGCGAAGCTTCCCCGGCTACCCGCCATCTCGGCGGAGAAGCAGCGTGGCTTCCACCGAGCTGCTTCAGCCGAGCAGCATGCCTTGACGGCTCCTCGCCAGCTATCCCGTGGATGCTATCACGAATGCTGAACATTGCCACCTTATGGCGCAATGGAGCAATTTGAAGGTCAAGGCGGCTGTTGGCTCTGTTTATCCTACTAAACCCGACTCAACTTTTCACTGTCGGTCGATTCCAAAAGGATATGCTAAGGTGATGGTCGATGAAATAACGGAGGATTTGAGGACCTCGGCTTGACCACCCTACCGGTGAAGGGAGTATCGGCTGGGTTACGCTCTCAAGACTCCATGCCTATGGCGGAAGGATCTCATCAACCTTCCGGCTGGACGCCTCCGCCTCCTCCTCCTCCTCCGCGAGTCAGGCACTCCGCCTCCTCCACCGCCTCCTCCTCCCGTGAGTGACGATCAGGGCACTCGGCGGCTCCTTCTCCTGCGTGTGGCGGCACTCCGTCTCCTTCTCCGCCTGCACTGGCGCGCCCGAGCAGCCAGCCTCCTCCTTCTCCGCCTCGTCAGCAAGGGCGGAAGAGACCCGCCGCCGCTCCGGCTGCTCCGGCGCGTCGTAGTCCTTCTCCTCCGCCTCGTAAGCAAGGAAAGAAGACATCCGCTCCGTCTCGCTCTGCCAGCGTCTAGCAAGACAGCCAAAGGCGGGAGGAGATCTGATTCGGTCCTTCTCTGAAGACTCCAGAGAAGTTACCGTACGAGAGGAGCGAGGAGGAAAACGCGAAGATTGCGCAGACCGAAGTGGATGACTGGCTTCAAGGGTTGAAAGCAAAGAGACATCCACCTCCGGAGGAGAAGGTAGATCCGGTCAAAGCGAAGCGCACTTTGGCTGCCCTGACAAAACCACCCAAGTCTCCGCCGAAAGGCAACTATGAGCGCATTATTGGAAAGGCATTTGCCGAAGCGGAGAGGTCGGGAAGTACTGTCAGTGATCAAAGGATGAAAGAACGACGAGCTGGGAAACAAATTGCCCAGCTCGGCGAACAAGCAAGCAATCGTGCCCCCGCTCAAGGTGCACGCTAGCGACATCGTCGATCCAAGGATGGTACCGGTTATGGCAATCCTGCAGATTACCCGCCTGACGATGTACATTATGATTTCTTGGAGGTGCAGATACAAAGATACGAGTACGGAAGCCTCTCGTCAAATATGAAAGCTCTCTATCAACGATGATGCGAAGATTGCATGATTGGTACATGAAAACCTGTAAAGAGTCCGAGGGAGGAGTACTTTGTATTTGAGAGTTAAAAGGAGCATGACCTCCTTGGAATTGAACTATTGCCTATTCCATTTGAGGAGTTCTATCAGTTTTCAATCAATTGGCCCTCGATAAAGCAACGGTCACCTGCTCATGTCGTAAGTAGTACTACTTCTGTCATTAAGTATCTCTATATAACTCAGCCCTTTCATTGCATGTATTTATAAATATCCTCACTATATTATGCAGATTGAAGATCGCGAATTGAAGAAAAGACAAGTGGGTGATATTGGGTTCATTAACACATATCTCATAGATGCAAATGAGGTTGAATTCGTGCCAAAGATACCGAGGCCAACTTGCTACAATCGTTGGTAATAAATGAACACAAAGATATAATACTCTTTCCTTACAACTTCAAGTGAGTGTTACTGTCTTGTGGCATATTCGGTTTCCTTATTAGTCCAGGTTATAGTAATGTAATATTGATGAGTTATGCATGTAAAAGCAGCTACCACTATATTCTCCTACAGATTAAGCTTGAGAAGGAGTAGTAACTGTCTTTGACTCGAGACGAAAAGATCCCAAGGAGTATGTGGACATGACTGAAATGCTCGAGAAGTAAGTTAAATCGATCATTATCCACCATATCAGCAACTTTGTTCATTTCTGATATCAAGTAATTGTTTTCTTTGTATGGCAGGGCTTGGGAAAATTCACCAAAAAGCTCGGGACTACCGAAGAAGCTGCAATTTAGACACCAAAGTAAGTACTATATAGTAGCATATTCACACGCATCTCCTAGTGATTCAAGCACTAGTTTCATCAATACCATTTAGCATGCTTGCTAATTATCAGTTTGATTGACCTCTGTTTCTTGTAAAGTGGTTGTGGCAGGAACAAGGAGCGATTTCTGTGGATACTACGTTTGCGAGTCCATCCGCCACACGACCTGTGAGAGGGCTACTCCGACAAACAATATGAAGTGCGTAAATAAAAATATTCACAATTTTATTTTATTACCATCATTTGTGTTGAGTTTCATTCATTCATTCATATATATATATATATATATATATATATATATATATATATATATATATATATATATATATATATATATATATATATATATGTATGTATGTATGTATTGACCCTTTTCTTAAAATTAGATGTCTCGGAAGCGGGATGAACTCCTAGCACCAGATCGCATGCGAGCAATTCAAGAGGAATTGGCGGCATTCTTTCTTGACCACGTGATCGCTGAAGACGGAGAATACTATATGGACCACGCGTCCGTATTGTAAAAGATAACTATTGTATATATGTAGCCGGTAGTGTCGGATAGATATACGAGAACTTGTTGTTCGACCAATCTCTCGGAGAAGGAGAGGTGGTCGATATCACTTCTCTCTGTATGCATATATATATGTTCATGACGATCTTCTGTTTGCTTAATTACTAGCTAGCTAGCGTGTCTAGCTAGTCCTCTCTATAGGTATGTATAGTACGTAGCGTCGACCAAGCACGGACAAAAGAGAGAACACTTTTCTCTATTAATTAGCTAGCTATAGCACAATATATGAAACACCTAAATTAACCCCCAAAACCCCCAAACCCCCCTTTTAAAAAACAAAAACCACAGCCATAGAAATCTTGACGCGTGGATGTTTATTGGTCCCGGTTGGTGCCACCAACCGGGAGCAAAGGCCCTCCGCTGAGCTCGTGGACAGGCCACGTGGAGGCCCATTAGTCCTGTTCTGGATTGAACGGGACTAAAGGGCCAGGTATTAATCGACCCTTTAGTCCCGGTTCATGAACCGGGACTAAAGGCCCTCACCAACCGGGTCAACAGGCCCTTTTTCTACTAGTGCTCCATCAGTTCGGACTTTTGAATAAGTTGGCTGGAGCATGAATTTAATATGGTATCCGAGCCAAGAGGTCTTGAGTTCAAGACCTTGCCAACGCAGTATTAAATAAAACGATTATGCGGCTTACATCGATCCCATGTCTAAGGACTAAAATAGACTAGACGTGAGGGGGAGTGTTGAAATATATTGCCCACCTCCCTCCATCGGACTTTTGGATGAGTTGGTTGGAGCATGAATTCAATATCTCCAGCAGATCCTCGCCCGGTTCCATGTGTCGACGGAGGGAGCGAGGAAGGAAGTGGGAGAAAAGAGCGGGAATTGTTTGAAGAGCAGCGGGATGGAAGAAGGTAGTGGGGAATTTTGGCGCGGAAAAAGTTCGGGTGCTACAAAAGCGCGGGCTCCGCCTTTCTTTTGGGTGGGCCAAGGGTATAAGATTTTGACGTGGCTTGTGTCCGGACTCCCGCAAAACCCTTCATGTTTGATTTCAGTTTACGAAAAAATGTGGTCCAGACCATGCGGCGGATCGAGACAGATCCACGTTAGATGGTTTCTAGAGTCTGAACCACACGGATCCAAATGCATGCGGGCGGTTTTAGGATCGGCGTTGGAGATGCCCTCACTGCATACTCCCTACGTCCGGTGAAGAGTGTACGTTTGAGTTTAAATTTTATACACAAAAAAATGTACTTCTATCTTCCCAATGTATTTTAAAGTGGAAAAAATGTTCCTCTCTCATTACACGGTAATCTAGAATGATAACATTCTACGCATGGTCTTTCTAATTTCTACATGCACTTAGCTTATTGGGGGTTGGGCAATTAAAAAGGAGAGAGCCCACGGTGACTTCGTAAATCTAAAGATGATATGCCGGCTCAGTCTCTCGGAGGTGCTCATAGGGATAGGGTGTGTGTGTGCGTTCATAGGGATGAGTGTATGCGCGTGTATATAAGCGCTTATGTCTGTACTGATGCTTAAAAAAAATTAAAGAGGAGAGAGATAGTGGTTTACATCTTTTCGATGCGTCTTTTACTTTACTTCATAATTTGTGCTAAAATTTCTACACGTACGCTTTTCATGGGACGGAGGGAGTTTAGTAGGCCGGTAAACCAGTCTCGCAGTTGTATAACTAACCGCCACCGCCGATAGCAAGGAAACACTGCGATTACTGTGGGTGCACCTGAGAGACGCGGCGGGTGTGCGCGGCGCAGAGCAGGCATCGGTAAATGGCGCCTATAAAACTCGAGGAAAACACCGCCGGGGCCGTGCCGGGTTGCAGGCGGCAGCGGACATCACAGGCGTGCGTGTGCGTGCCCGTGCACTGCAAGTTTTGCCCTCATGCTTCCCAAGGAGAAGATTCAAAGCCGAGCCAGCGCGTGCACTGCTTGCCAGTTTACACTCTTTCACCCAGCCTTCCCTCAAGTTTACACCTCCAAAGGCAGCAGTGTCGCAGTCGTATCACTGCCAATGGAGGTGGAGGCCCCCAAATCTCTCGTCAGTCAACAGCAACCGGCGCAAGAGCTGCTCCCACCACTACGACGGCGCCACCTTCCCACGCCCAGCTGGACGCACAGCACAGAGGCTCCATGGCCGCGCTTGCGAATGGTGGCACTGCTGGGCGCCCAGGACTGTGGGCGCCGGCCCTACGACCCTCTGGTTAACTTTTGCGGTACACAGACCGAAGCCATGGCCATGAAGCCTGTGAGCCATGCCAGCCAGTCCTCCCCTCCTCCTCATTGGGGAGCCGGGGGCCCTTTCTGTTGCTACTCTACCGCTACAAATTTATTACCAGTAGGCAGGGCAGGGCAGGCAGCTGAAAGTTCCAAGGAGTGATGGACGCACAGCTCAACGCGACAGGATCGAACACAGGAGCGGCTGATGCTTGCACCAGTAGGCTCGTAGCATACCATTTTTCAAAAACCTGCAACTTTTCCACAGTGACCCACTGACATTCCATTTATGTGGAAATTTTGAAAACCCGAGCATGTTTGAACAGGTCGCGGCAGCGCTGTCGCCGGCGGTCACTCAAGCGTTGACCAGCATCAGTTGCCCGTTAACCTAATTATCTGATGAGTGGTGCAGGCAGAGCCACGGTTCAATCTGAACCTACTGCGAGCAGAAGCGTACGCCTACTGTGCAAGCGCTAGGGCAGTAGTACGTGCTGGGTGAGGGGGAGGAGCCGGAAGGAAGGAAAGGCGTGCTACTGTACATCTCTCCCAAGATGGCAGTGATCTGATGGTTCACGACGGAGACGGCCGCTGAGTTGACCGGAGCTGGGCCGATCGGCTGCCTGCTCGCCGCCGTACCGACCCCGGCGCGTGGCCGGCCGGAGAAGACCTAGCTAGCTACAAGCTACTAGCTGGGGTCTTCTCCGGCCCATCATCTCGACCTCTCCATGCCCGCCGTACACGGTGGAGAAGGAGCACATATCTGCACTGAAACCGAGAGATCAGATCACGTTGCGTGCCTGCTTGCAGTTGCACCAGCTTGTGAAACGTGATTGTCTCCGCTGCGCACCAGGTGGAGCTGCATTTTGCTCCTGCCTGCACTGCCGCGCTTGCCACACGAGGCGCGGCGCAGGGCGTGGTGGTGCCAAACTGCCAGGGTGACAGAGAAAGTTACCACACACAGACGCACAGTACGCACCGAAGGAGGGAAAATTGAATTTTTGGACAAGGTGTTGTTGGAGCAGTGAATTCTTTGCAGGCAGGCTCGCAGTGAGTTCATGAGAGCTTGTGCCTCTTCCTTTTTTCTTTCGAGGGAAATGAGAAGTTGTGGCTGAAAGGATCCAAAGTTTTTGTTTTTGTGAGGGGTTGAAAAGGATCCAAAGTGGGAGCTTGTGACCGACGCAGTGTGCAGGTTGGGCCCATAGCCCAAAAGATAAATGGAGCTGGTCAGTTGGGCCAATAGCCCAGAAAACCAATTGAGCTGGTCAGTTGGGCCAATCCCATTAATTCACACAAAATAAAGTTGGGCCAATCCCACTGATAAGTGTTAGTTGGACGTGGCTGCCAGTTAAGAACGACGCACCATGCCCCTAGATTTTGGGATGAAAATAAAGTGGAATCTTTCCGCTTTTCCAGAGGAAAAATCATGGAGAGGAATTTGAAAACGAAAATAGAAATTTCTAAAACAGAAACAACAAAGATTTTTTTATGCAGAAACAGAAACAAAGTGGAATGGTGTTTTCCGGTGGAACAGACGTTTTCGTTCCCATGAATATGGGATTTCTATTTTTACTAGAGGCATATGACTGCTTCGTAGCCCAACCATCAAAAACACACAATGCCACAATGAATAGAATGAGTAGAATTGATCGTTTGAGGCCCACGTATTGAACTTGACCATATACGCATTTGTCCAATACTATTACAATACTACGCTATGTTGCTAACATAATCATATTATTTTTGTAGCCATGTTAACAAAGCGTTAAATTAGTTTGTTTTTTGTGCGTGTTTCTCTATGGTTCAAGAGAGCTTTAAGTGCCGGTCAAAACCGACTTCCGTTTTCGTGTCCGCTCTCTGTTTGCTTTGTGTCTATTTCCAATAGTATATGTTCCTTATTCATTTTCGAGGCTTCTGTATTCGTTTCCGCATGTGCAAAAAGAATTTGAAAACAAATGCGATAGCATCTAGTTTCGTCCGTTTCCGCTTCATTTTCATCCCTACCGAGATTACGTCGGCTTGTTTCTTTTTCCTTTCTTTGCGACGACGTGAGAGATTAAGGTATGTAAGGCAAAGCATAATCGGATGCGATCATCGGAAAAGGATCGTTACCGAATCTAAACCACAAATTCGGAGACGTGCGGCGCCCCGCTCCCCGCTTTCGACGTGGCGAGCGCGACCCGACACCCGCACAAAATACAAGTCTAATCCCACCCGAAAACGATATTAACGCCCAAAGCAGGCAGCTTTTGCTTAGCTAGGGGCCGCATTACATTACATTACATTACTCTCCGCTGAACTAACCTGGAAAGCAAGCAAGCAGCTGAGAGCATCTGGCCTGCCTGTCTGCCCACCACTAATTAAACAAGACCCAATCATGGGACTCGATCGACAGATCGTCGATCGCCTCCACTAATGTTAGTGGCCAAGATCCGTCTCACCATAATCGATCTAGACCACTATTTATGCGTTCTAGTTGACGCGGGATATACCAGTGCTCATGTCAGAACCACTGAATGGTGCTACGTACGTGCTCGGTCGTGCAATGCATAACCAAGAATTCGGAAGAGAAAATATATATGGAGCCGGCAGGACAGGGGGAACCAGTCGACGGACACGAGCTTTAGATGTTGGTTTAGTGTATATAACATTACATTCCAACGTTTTTTTTTTTGTGCCTTCAACGGTCACGAATTAATCGTGCCATCCTGTCCCGTTCTTTTACTTGGTGGCTGACATATACCCAATCACAAGACTTCAGGACTGAAGCTTTTTTTTTCTTTGACATTTTACTTCAGGACTGATGAAGCTAGCTAGCTATCCCACGGTACGTCGTGCCTTCTCTTTGCCGTTTACCAGAGAAAGCACGTAGACCCTACCCGTGCACGTGCATGATGCATGCACGCACGCACGGCGCCCATCGATCAGCTCCACGCGATCAGCGAGGCGGCTGCCTGCTCGAACGTCCCGACGCCGAGACCGGCGGCCGCCGCGTACAGCTGGTTGAGGGCGAGCGCGCGACGAGCCGCCACCTCGAGGCGGCGGCTCAGGGCGGCGGCCTCGACGCGGAGCTCGTCGTTGGCGTGGAGGACGATGGCGACGCGGCTCCGCGCGGCGTGCACGCGCGCCGCGAGCTCGCGGCGGCCGCCCCGCAGGCTTTCGGCCAGGGCGCGCAGGTCGTCGAGGCGGCGCTGCTTGCGCGCGCGCGACCGGCGCGCCGACTCCCGGTTGGAGATCTTCCGCCTGAGCCTCCGGCCGTCGACGTCGTCCGCGGTGTCGACGCCGACCGCAACGGCATCCGTCACCGGCGGCGAGGCCGCTGCCGCATCCTCGATCGGAATTGGCTGGTGTGCTCCCGTGTTCGGTCCGAACCCGTCATTGTGTGGCGGGAAGGATTGGAGGGAAGCCGAACTTGAGAACGGCATGATAAGGGTAAGGGTGGTAATTGAGCGAATTAGGAAGGAGAAGAGGGAAAAAGGGAGGGAAGAAATGAAGAGCCCGGGTATTTATAGAGGGTTTAAGAGGGGTATTTTGGGATTTTTTGAATCATTTGTGGGGCCATTTTGTAGTGGTTGCTGAGCTGTCTACTTTAGGTACTGTGCAAAATAATTCAATATTACTCAGGCGTATGCTAAAAGCCTATAGACCATCCAAGTTCATTAGTGTACATCGTAAGGGAAAAGTCGCAGATAATCTTTTGAATTGTCAGCTACATTTTTTATGGTTAAAAAGGATTTCATTCATCAAATAGCATCGTTACAATCTTTGGCAATAACCTATCGTAGTTCCTCCGTGCCGCTAGATATCCTAGCCAAACACATAGTTCAGCCCTAGGTACGCCCGAAGTAAGCTCGTCATTCACAAGGCAGCTCGGTTCTCCTACTTCCTCCTGTAGCCACTTGACACCGCTTTGCCGTTGCGAGTTTGCGACCTTCGGACAACATCTATGGAGTATCTCTTTTTAAAATATCGCTGCGTTATTCTTTAGTTACCATTCTTTTTGAAGGGAATACGACCCCCGGTCTCTGCATCGGGGCGATCATATAATTATTTTATTAATTATTCATCAAACCTTATAAAGAAATACATCAATATGTCTGAAGCCATGTTCTTTGGCAACAACAGTCGCTACACCTATCAAATGATGAAGGGGGCACATATATTGGTGGCCGCCTGCCCTGACCTCACACCAACGCCGAACATAAAAATCGGAGGCCCCAACCAAGCCACCCAAAGGCGGGTCGAGAGAACAAACCGGTCCAGCGTGCTCTCAGTGGGCACCACATGCGCACGCTCCTTAGTTATCAGTTACATAGTTTTACCTAATTCTGTTATTATATTGTCTCCAAATGATAAGGTGGATCCATATGGGTGTGCGATAACTTCGTAGTGGACTAGGCGGAGTAAGAGGGTCCGTGGAGCATTGCAGTGCAACCAGACACATCTATTCTGCAAACTTGACTAAACCTGAGGGAGTCCGGCATAGTTTTGCATGTTTTGACTGCAACAAGGTACTTTTGCAAAGAATATCTCATAATTTCTTGTATCATTTTAGAAACATCTCTTATTGCATTTTATGATTTTATGAGCATATTATTGTAGGAAATGCAATAAAAGACGTGTCAGATAAGACAGATAGTTGGCTATAAGCTAAGGTCTAAGAGCATGCTTGGTTTGATTTGAATTTTTGCGGGAGGTTGATTTGAAATTTCAAATATTGGCTAGTGATTGGTTGGTTAATTTTCTAACCGACCTCATATATTCACCAACTTTTGGCCGGTCTTGGCATCGCCAATTTTCGGCTTGCAACACGTCGGATAGCCTAATTTTGGTAGCAAAGCAAGCATATGCTCCAAAACCAAATATGTCTTCCCAATGCCAAGCTAAACTACATGCATGTTCGAGTTAGGTCAATAATTAATGTTCCATAGCATTATGAGATGATTAGAGAAGACATCTCATACAATGGAAAACTAACATGATTTTCTCACTATCACTAGACATACCATCTCTTAGTTCAAAGAAGTTTATCCAACCGAGCAATTGTCTAATGTGGGTTGCTAAGATGATAACATTGTACGTGCTGTGGGCGTGCATAATGCACACTGTGACGCTGGTCGACATGGCTCAGATGAGACAAGGGGTTCATGGGACTGGCACCACATTGTTGAAGTTTCTTCGTGATTTTGATTGAATACGACCCAAAGCCGCAAAGACAGACCTTAATCACGAAGGAATGACAGAGATATTTACGCCCCTCTCCGGATCTAATGATTTCGGTCGACCTATATGCTAAAGCAGATCCGGCCAGGGGGATCCAGTTAAATTAAACGAGCAATTGTCTGTCCATGGATGTAGGGCACGGCTACTGGTAATTGTCTGTCCGTTTGGGTGCAGCCGCGGTACGCTTGATCTATCAAACGACGTGACCGGTAGTCGGCCGGGGCGGACGCCGTGCTGCTGCCGACCTGCATTGTTATCCATGGCTCCATGCTACGTACTACGGAGGAAGAAGAAAAGAGCACGAGGGCGGCGACATGGGCCATGCAACCCTTGGACGTCGGACGTCGGCGTCGGGACGGGCCGCTAGAACGACCAATAGAATTGCAATAACAGTATACGTCAGGCCATCACTGATCATCAAGTTGTTATTGCAGATAATATATGTTTTTTTTTTTGCGAAGTGGAGTACGAACTAACCAGACCTCCAGTCGCACCCAGGAGATAGGAAAGGGACTATCGATCTATATTCAAATCCGTTTCAGGTGCAAGTAGCATCTCATTGGGTCTGTTGCTACCGAGAATCGACGGCTTTAGTACAGCAAATGAAGAGGGTGTTTGTTTCCAGGGACTTATTGGTTTAGGGACTTAAAAAAGTCCCTATAAGTCCCACCTAAACCAAACACAAGGGACTTATTGGGACTTATTGTAGTGATTTGGGACTTATCAAATAAGACTCTCAGGGAGGAGCTTATTGGGACTTTTCCATCGATCCCCCCGCCCCGCACCTTCCCCGCATCTCTTCGCTCCTTCCCCGCCCTGCACCTTCCCCGCATCGCCCCTCTGCTCCAATCGCCGCCGCCGCCCCCAGTACCCAGAACCGCCGCCGCCCCCAGTACCCAGAACCGCCGCCGCCCCCAGTACCCAGAGCCGCCGCCGCCATGGCCGACGACAAGGACGACCGGATCCCCTTCTTGTCTCCGTTCCACACGCATCATCAGGCATCGCAGGGCTCATCCGCCGGGGGAAATCTCGGGAGGGGAATGGGATTCTTGGATCTCAACCTGCGTCCGTTCGTCGCCCCGGGCGCAGCTGCCGGTGAGGGAGGCGTGATAGGGCGTGGGAGGACCGTGTCGCAGGTCACCGGACACGGTGTAGGTCGAGCCCATGGGTCCTCATCGGCCGACAGTAGAGGAAAAGCAACTTATAAGTCCCTGTAAACAAACAGGCAGGGACTCGGGACTTATAAGTCGATGTAAACAAACAGGCAGGAACTTATGACTTATAAGTTGGGACTTAAAAAAGTCCTAGGACTTATGAAACAAACAGGGCCGAAGGCCTGAAGGACGCAGATGTTGCACCACTGTCCAACAGACAGCATGACCCCACGCACTCCACACCGTCCCAAAGCCTCGCTCACAGCCACATGAGAAACCACACAATGAAAATTACGGATCGGCCCAGTGCTAGTCGCCGCAGTGTCACCAATCATTCAGGGTTTAGGGCCAGCCGCGGACGGAGTAGGGCAAGGAGAAGAAGAAAATTGCTTTGGGCTGGCATCGATAGCATCCACACGTTGGTCGATGGATCTCCAGGGCATGCAGCCGCAGCAAGTACCCATCAACCTCTGGTCTCAGTCTCGCTAAAGCTTTCCTATGTAGCTCCTTTTGGCTAAAGCAGCGTTGTGCCAATGTGCATGCCCATCCCATTCCAACGATGAGTGCAGCGGCTTAGTTAGTGGGCGGCACGAGAGATCAGGCACCGATCCAAAAATCAAAAGAGATCAGATGCATGCACCGTTCATTTTTTTAGCGTCGACGTTCTGGAATACCTGCCGGCGATGAGTGTCACTAGCTGGTGAAATGCATCTCTTCCTCTTTTCTTTCTTTATTTATCAAGTCTCCAAATACTAGTGGTTGGTAGCAAAGGAGAGATATGTCTCTAACGGACAGCCCTAGCTACATGAAAGCCTCACACAAAGTTAATAATGTTCCCAGCAGCAAGCTTGCATGCAGTGGACAGATGGCACCCTTAATTTGGTGGATATGTAGAGTTAGTTAGTTGCAGCTATCTTGCATGAACATACGTATGATTGGTGCTATGTCCATGCCTTTGCATGGTTTTAGCTTTGTAGTGCCAAAAGGTACGTGGCAATATAGCCAAACACATGGGGTGCATCCAAATTTCGGGATAAAGCTGCGTGTTCCTCCTACTTTCGATCAAATCCAGATTGTTGTGGTCGAGCTTTTCAGGTCTGCATGCATGTGAGCGGTTTGGAACAGGTGTCCAGCCGAGGGGCACCTCTGGGCCGTTGGTCCTCTCTTGGGAGTCCCCTTTGGGATTTGCCTGCTTTTTACATTTCTGGTTAATTTTTGCTTTGGTTAATACAAGCATAAAAAGCAAAGTTATATAGGTTATTGTCTACTAATATAGTCCCTGCCAAAAAATGCGATCGAAATTTTTACGTGAAACCGCATTATGCTCGCATGTGCCACGATCACTAGTCGCCCGGTAGTCACTGCTAGATAAGAGATTTTGTGATAATCATTGTAGAGTGTTTCATCTACGTGCAAAGTTTCGTGAAGAAAAAACATTTGTAATGCTGTGGGAAAAAACCCATTGCTTAAAAATGTTTTTGGAGCACTGATTGTTTTTGCCCACACTACCACAAATATCATTTAATCGTGGAAATTTGAATGTAGGTAGGTCAATGTTTGTTGGGGAAAATCATATATGTTTTGGTTTCTTTTTCTCTGTCCCTATATTTAACCGTTTATTTCTAGAGCTAGATTTTACTGTTCATGGCAGGACCATTCAAGAACCTTTTTTTGGCGGCAGCATTCGAGAACTATATACTGTAAATATAAATAATGGAAGAGCAAGCTTGGTGGGCTTTAATTTGAATACTTCTAGCCTATGGACGGATGGGCTTGGACTACTCTGTAGCAACGAATAATATTGACACCCTCGTCCTTATAACATTGTCGGCCCAAGACAGTTTGTGTGTAAGACAGTATGAAGGATGGACCAACAAAATAATGACGCATTACATTCTAAAAAATGATATACATTTTTCTCCAAAAAAAACAAAAACTATGTCTTTACTCCCCCCATCCCGCTTGCCAAAAATATCTCGTCCACGCCAAAACAAAGTGTGTTTTTCTCTTTTGAAAAACAAACTTCATAATATTTAACAAATTTTATAGAGAAAAATACCAATGATACAAAATAAATATACAGCATAAAAATATGTTTGGTATATCTAATGATATTTTCTTGTAGTGTAGATATTGAAATCAAATATAAATTTGGCCAATAAACGCTTGACTTTTAGGAAGTATACATGAGAAACATATTTTTATACACATTTAACATTTTTCAAATGCTTGGTTAACATTTTCTTAATACATGGTCAACATTTTTCAGTACTCATTTTTTCAAATGCTAGATTAAAAAGTTTCAAATACAAGATTAACATGTTTTTAATACATGGTCAACATTTTCTATACACATTTTAACATTTTAAATGCATGATTAAAAATTTAAATACAAGTTTGATATTTTTATTACATGCTCAACATTTTTCTATACAAAATAAAAAATTCAAATGCTTGATTAATTTTTTGAAATACCTATTTAAGATATATTTTTCAAATGCTTGATTATGATTTTCCAAATACATGATCAAGTTTTTTACAAATATTTTATACTTTTATATAAAAATTTTGTATACATGAGAAACAATTTCTTTATACACATTTAACACTTTTCAAATACTTGTTTAACATTTTTCAAATATTTTTATGTAAAGTGGTTTTGTAATACATATATTTAACATCACAGCGTACGCGGATGGCGGCCGCTGAAATCAACATCGCGCTAGGAGATGCGTCGTCCTGGGGCTCCAACGACGAGCGGTTCCTTGACGCCTTTCATTCAGACGTCGGAGGAGGACATCACCGAGGCGGAATTCGAGTCGGAGGAAGACGACGAGTTGTAGTTTTTCGTTTTATCTATCTATCGTAGGAGAAGACTATGAACTATCTATGCATTATCTATGTATCGTTTTATATAATCTATCGTTTTATCTATCTATCTATGTTTATAGAATCAAAGTCAAATGTGTATCGAGTCGTAGTACAAAAAAGAAGAAATATCGCCCGTCTGCTGGAGCGGCTCGGGCGTGCTTTATTTTACGGCGGCCGCTGGAGCCAGCGCATCGCCGCGTGCAAAAGCTGGCTCATCCGGCGCTGTATACTGTTTTTTAGCGCGCCGTGTACTGCGCGTCTGTTGGAGATGCTCTAAAAGAGGGATGAGAAGTTTGAGTCTGTTGGTCAGTAGCTTTGCAATGGCTTTAGGGGGACAGCTTTGCAGGGAAATAGGCCTGAAGGGCTCATGAGTTCTCGCATCCTCAGACCATGGAAGTAAGACTACGAAGGCTCTGTCAAAACGTTGCACGTCCGAGATCAGGTGGTAGAAACCATTGAAGAAAGGCAGAAACGGTCTGTTTAACGGAGTGCCGAAACTTCCGATAGAACGAACCCAGGCCAAAGCTGGCTGAGTAGCTGTACCTGAACTGCAGAAATTCAGCAAGACAACGCCGTATCGAATCTAGTGCATGCTGCAAGTAGATTTGAATATCGTCAGCACTATTTTAATGGAAGCACTAAGCACCAGTTCCACTAATACTGGCCACTTAATCTTCTACGTGTTTTACTCCATTTTCTAACTCGAAGGCATCGGAGGAGCGAAGTGTATCGTCAACAAACATCAAGCAGAGTATGCAATGAGAGCATCAGAATCGATGCTAGCTTAAACAAATCACAACTTTTTCCGGCAAAAAAATAAACATTTCACATCTTCTCCACTTCTTTTGTTTTGCTATACAAATTGAAGCATAACATTCGGTATACACTGTGATGGAATTTAATTCACAGCCCATAATATAATTACACTTATACGTACATAAGGTAGTAGTTGGACTCGGTTAATCAATCATCCATACACCATTAATCAGACTTTACAAGGGCACTTGCAACGAAGCTTAAGAATCAACATCAAGAAGCTACAGATTCTTATTAGCGTCGGTCGATCGGTCCTTCAGATTTGATCACCGTAGTAACCCATGCCGCCGCCGCCGCGGCCGCCGCTCCTCCTGCCCTTCCTGCTTCCTCCTCCGCACCTCCTCCTGCTCCTCCCCCTGCCCTCGTCGACGTCGTTGCCGTCGTTGCCGAGCATGAGCGGCGCCACGGAGTCCCTCTGCTCGTCGTCGTCGAGGTCGTCGTGCGTGCGGACGTTGACGCAGGAGCACCGCTCCAGGGAGGCGAAGAAGGCCGCGGCGATGCCCCCGCCGACCCACCCGGCCACGCGGTCCAGCGGCCGCGCGCAGCCGCCCTGACTGGAAGACGATGGTGGGCGGCGCGCGCGCTGCCAGCCGGAGCGGCCGCAGAAGGGGGCGGGCGGCCGCGGGGACGACGCGATGGTGGTTGACGTGAGCGTCGTCGCCGCCATGATGAGCTGAGCTAGCAGCCTATGTGATGGCTGATGAAGGGGAAGGGAAGGAACAGAGGCCGCTCCTTGCGGGGTTTGTTTAAAAGGGAAAACGTAAGCGGCGCAGGAAGGAAGGTTCTTAATTGGCGCCAATGGCTAAAGGGCGCTTAAAGCTACTCCAATGCTGCATTTTGTATTCCTGTTTTGCCCCTGATAAACTTTGTAAAAAGCAAGCACGCATCACTGTCTATGATAATTAGCTCAGAGGCAGGAAATTGGACACTTTGAGCAAAATAATTTCCTCTCGGTCGAATCTAGTACTCCCTCCGTCCCAAAATTTTGAGACGGAGGAAGTATTCTCTTCGCACTTGTCAATGCTTGGCCATTTTGAAGCTAACTCCGCGGTAGCGCATCGTGCAGTATAATCACTGTCATGTGGACCCGAACTCACATGTCATCTACACTACTTCAGATGGTCTTGGCCTCTCATCTCTGGCTTGCGATCCTTTCTAATATCACATTGTTAAGTATGATCTCTGTCCAGTGGATTCGACCCCACATGTCATCCACACTACTGCATAGGATCTCGACCCTCTCGCCTCCCTATCACCAAGCGTGCGATCTTAACTCGTCCTTTTTAATAACTTCATAAAACATTACCAGTACTAGCCAGCACACAGGGTCGGCATCCAGTTTGGTGGCGAGTACTTATGAAAAGTCTGCCCGTGTAAGAGTTGCAAGGCTAGCGGCCATTAGTGTCCTTTGCTGTCTCCCTTTGTAGTAGGAGAAGGGACGGGGTCGCATTAGGTACACATAAATAGTGTCACGGGTGTGGGTTATGGGCGGAGTGAGTAGCACATGAACGCATGATGGTGGTGGTGGTGCTGGTGCCCCAAGGAAAAGGGCGGAAGGAGGAGCTCCCCCATCATGCATGCATCTTTGCCAGTTGCCAGGAATAGTTTCATGTGTATTTTCCCTGAATTTAGGGGTCAGCATCCAGTGTATGAGCGACAAAATTTCGAATGGGACTAATAGTCTAAGAGCAACTCTAGCAGACCCCGCATCTGGCGTGAACCCGCATAATTCCGGCGATTATGCGGGCTCGGCTCATTATTCTGACCGGACCAGAGCCCGCATTGGTGTCCGGCCCGTAAACATTTTTGCCGCAGCCCGCAAACGCTACCCCCGAACCAGTGTAACTGCGGGCTTGCGGGGCAGATGCGGGTCGAAACTCTATCCCCCCGCAGCCGCGTTTGCCCCCAATTTCCCACCGCGCCGCTTGATTTGTCGCCGCCGGCGAGGCTGCGAAAGCCATGGACGACTCTGGGGATGAGGCGGAGCGCCGCCGCCGCGACAGATCTGACGCCGCGCGCAAGCGAGGGGCGCGTCGGTGGCTCAACCGCCGGCCTTCGACCACCGCGAGCTCGAGGACTTCGATCGCGAGCTCGCCCGTCGCCGTCACGCTGTGACGCCCGGATAATTAGACTATAGTAATTCCCTGCTAATGATGCCACGTCACCTCGGATTACTGTTGATAATCTCGCGGTTCAAAACGATTTAAATTCAAATTGAATTAAAGGCAAACAACAAAAGTTTTCGAACAATAAAACTAAAAAGTTTGGGTTGTGCCAAATAATGCGTATGTAATTATGGTGAAGAAACCACACTGTTGTAGTATATCTAGATGCACCAAAATAATAAAAACAGCAGCAAAAACAATTATTTAAATACCTTTTGTAATTAGTAAAATATCAAACTAATTTATTTGGGGACTAGATATTTTCTAACTGTGGACTAAGTTGAGATGCCAATTTAGATGCTAGGTGTAAATTTTACTAAAACTAAAATAAAATGTAAAGAAAATAAACAAAATAAGAAAAAAGAGAGAGAAGGTTGCACTATGCACTATAGCCCATGGCTACAGTACCCAACCCAGCCCACCTATCCCTCTTCTTCCTACTGCTCACCGAGAGCACTGTGGCCGCACTCACAGCGTCCACGGCGTGGATCCTCCACGCGTTGGCCATCCACCGGTGCCCTGAGGGGATAAGAGCCTCGTCGACCCCTTAGCGAACCCTAGTATCCACTCACTCCCTCTCCCTCACTCGCTCTCTCCCTCTGTATTCCGCCCGACGCCGCCGTTACCGTGCGCCGCTCGATCCCGCGGCCACCGCTGTCCCGGCGCCCCGCCAATGTGTCCAGCAGCTCCGGCGTGGTCCTCTTCATCGTCATCGTCCATGGGTCAAGGCTGAGGAGCCGCCGCAACATCGCCATCGACCACCTCGTCCTCTACCTCCGCCACCGCGGCGCCATCGACGGATTAAATCGTCTTCACGCATCTCGCGCCTCCCGAGCCTCTTCCGTCAACGATGTGAGTGGCGCGCCTTTCCCTCTGCCTCCCCCTCGATCTGCATCCTCTAGCCGCCGTGCTCGTCGTTGCCATCTCGCGCTAGAAGTCGCCATTGCCGGCGCTCCACTCACGTTGCCTCTGCCTTGCTCCCTCACTCACACACCGCCCAGTCGCGCCCGACCTCCGCTGCCAGACTTCGCCCGCGCCTGTAGCCGCCGCTACCCACACCCTTGGCCCGCGCGCGTGCTGCCTTGCCCCGTCCAGCGTGGCCTCGCCTCCCCGCTGGCTGCTCCTGTGGTTGGCCATGGCCGGCCATGGCCGAGCGGCCATGCGCGCATGTGTGCGTGCATTCTGTGTGTGTGCGTGCGTGTGCGTGCAGTGTGTGTGTGTGTGTGTGTGTGTGTGTGTGTGTGTGTGTGTGTGTGTGTGTGTGTGTGTGTGTGTGTGGCCATGCCCACCTCCGGCCGCGTCCGCCTCTGGCCTTGCCCGCCTCCGGCTGCCGCTGCTGCGTTGCTCGCTGCCTGCTACTAGTGCAGCGCTGCTACAGTAACATTCAGTTACTGTAGCAGCCGCTAGCTTTTATAAAACAACATTGGTTAGCCCCCTGAACAACCTCAAAACAACAGCAAAACAGCATTGATAAAAATATTCTCCATGCTTGGCTTCATATTTAATTCATGTGCCACCTTCCTAGTGCTCTATTCTGGTATCAGACGCAATACTTACTCTCGCTACTCTGAACCCCTTTCTCACTCTGGTTCAGACTTCGAGCAACTATATATCCGCTTGGAACCTCTTATTGTACCTTCGTACCTTACTCTCGATGTATTCATATGTTCAACTCAGAGATAATCTTATGCTCATTCATGGGTTAACCCCAGATTGTTTCCCTCAAAAGCATTCTGTCGTAGCTGAGCTGCCCCTTATTCTTTCGTAAGTACGATGGAGTTTCCGAAGAGAGAATGCTAAATTCAACATGATGACCTAAAGCAGAGGAATAAAGACATCAACGAGGAGGATCAACTACTTCAGGAAGAGCAACCAAGACCGAGAACACTCATTAGAATTTCGTAACCAAATCCCTTCCCTATCACTTCCCGTCTTAAATCTCGGGACGAGATTTCTTGTAGTGGAGGAGAATTGTGACGCCCGGATAATTATACTACAGTAATTCCCTGCTAATGATGCCACGTCACCTCGGATTACTGTTGATAATCTCGCGTTAGTTCAAAACGATTTAAATTCAAATTGAATTAAAGGCAAACAACAAAAGTTTTCGAACAATAAAACTAAAAAGTTCGGGTTGTGCCAAATAATGCGTATGTAATTATGGTGAAGAAACCACACTGTTGTAGTATATCTAGATGCACCAAAATAATAAAAACAGCAGCAAAAACAATTATTTAAATACCTTTTATAATTAGAAAAATATCAAACTAATTTATTTGGGGACTAGACATTTTCTAAGTGTGGACTAAGTTGAGATACCAATTTAGATGCTAGGTGTAAATTTTACTAAAACTAAGATAAAATGTAAAGAACATAAACAAAATAAAAAAAGAGAAGGTTGCACTGTGTACTGTAGCCCATGGCTACAGTACCCAACCCAGCCCACCTATCCCTCTTCTTCCTACTGCTCACAGAGAGCTCTGTGGCCGCACTCACAGCGTCCACGGCGTGGATCCTCCACGCGTTGGCCATCCACCGGTGCCCTGAGGGGATAAGAGCCTCGTCGACCCCTTAGCGAACCCTAGTATCCACTCACTCCCTCTCCCTCACTCGCTCTCTCCCTCTGTATTCCGCCCGACGCCGCCGTTGCCGTGCGCCGCTCGATCCCGCGGCCACCGCTGTCCCCGCGCCCCGCCAATGTGTCCAGCAGCTCCGGCGTGGTCCTCTTCATCGTCATCGTCCATGGGTCAAGGCTGAGGAGCCGCCGCAACGTCGCCATCGACCACCTCGTCCTCTACCTCCGGCCACCGCGACGCCATCGACGGATTCGTCGTCTTCACTGCATCCCGCGCCTCCCCGAGCCTCTTCCCGTCAACGATGTGAGCTGGCGCGCCTTTCCCCTCTGCCTCCCCCTCGATCTGCATCCTCTAGCCGCCGTGCTCGTCGTTGCCATCTCGCGCTAGAAGTCGCCATGGCCGGCGCTCCACTCACGTTGCCTCTGCCTTGCTCCCTCACTCACACACCGCCCTGTGTCGTGCCCGGCCTCCCGCTGCCAGACTCGGTCGCGCCAGTAGCCGCCGCTACCCACACTCCCCAGGCCACGCGCCGTGCTGCCTTGCCCCGTCCAGCGTGGCCTCGCCTCCCGCTGGCTGCTCCTGTGGTTGGCCATGGCCGGCGGCCATGCGGCGCATGTGTCGTGCTTTACGTGTGTGTGTGTGCGTGTGCGTGCGTGTGTGTGTGTGTGTGTGTGTGTGTGTGTGTGTGTGTGTGTGTGTGTGTGTGTGTGTGTGTGTGTGTGTGTGTGTGTTGAGTGTGGCCATGCCCACCTCCGGCCGCGTCCGCCACTCGCCTTGCCCGCCTCCGGCTGCCGCTGCTGCGTTGCTCGCTGCCTGCTACTAGTGCAGCGCTGCTACAGTAACATTTTATAAAACAGCATTGGTTAGCCCCCTGAACAACCTCAAAACAACAGCAAAACAAGCTTGAACGTAGATATAAATTATATGGGCGTGTAGTACACTTGGCAGGGTTCAATTCTTTCCATTGGACCAAATTCAAAAGTCGCCTAGATTAATTCTTATAAAAATGACAAAAGTCTATGTTCTGTTAACTGGAAGAACTGAAAAACAAATTCTGGAATTGACATCCAGTAGCACTTTTCAAACGAAGATTTGGACAGGCAAATGGGCACTAATGTAGATGACCTTGAAACTGTCATGTAGATCATGGAAAGATGATAAAAATTGGTAAAGGGCACTAAGCCATAGGATGGAAAGAACTACAGTTATAGCCTTCGGAAAACAGCCAAGTGATGTTTAAAACTGAGGATTTCTCAGACTTAGCCAATTTTCAGGGAATTCCAAATAACTATTTAAATCTTTAAAAATTAATATAAAATAATCCATAACTCGGATGAAAATACTTTGTACATGAAAGTTGCTCAGAACGACGAGACGAATCCGGATATGCAGCCTGTTCGTCCGCCACACATCCCTAGCATAGCAAACACGCAACTTTCCCCCTCCAGTTCATCTGTTCCAAAACGCGAAACTCCGGGAATACTTTCCGGATGTTTCCCCCCCTTCGTCGGTATCACTTACTACCGCGTTAGGGCATACCTAGCACCGCGTATTGCCTCATTATGTTTTGTGATGCTTTGTTTGCTCCGTATTTACTGTTTCTTCCCCTCTCTTCTCCTAGAGACCCGAGACGGCGCCGATGCCACCGAGTGCGGCTACGTCACCAACGACCCTTCTCCTCAGACTGTGAGCTTCGTGCAAGCCCCCCTTTGATCACGGATATCGCCTATTCTTCTCTATCTGCTTGCATTAGAGTAGTGTAGCATATTATTGCTTTGATTAATCCTATCCGCTGCATAGCCTGTCCTTGCTACTCTGTTGTTACCTTTACTCGCTATCCTATTATGTAGTATAGGATTGCTAGTGTTCCATCAATGGCCCTACACTCTTGTCCGTCGCCATGCTATACTATCGGGCCGTGATCACTTGGGAGGTGATCACGGGCTTATACTATATACTTTACACTATTACATTACCGTGATACTGTTAGGAGATGGGGCTGAAAGGACGGTGGCTCCATCTCGGTAGAGGTGGGCTGGGTTCCGATGGCCCCGACTATTACTTTGTGGCGGAGCGGCAGGCAGGTTGAGACCACCTAGGAGAGAGGTGGGCTGGCCTCGGTCGGCGTTCATGGATACTTAACACGCTTAACGAGATCTTGGTATTTGATCTGAGTTGGGTCGTTGACCTTATACGCACTAACCGCCACGTGGGACAAGATATGGGCAACCGACGTTGTGGTATCGGCCAAGCATTTCGTGACGTCGGCGACTAAGCGGGCGCGCGCGGATTGGACCGAAAGCTCTGCTAGGCTAGGTGCGCTTCGGCCGCCCGCAAGCGTCAAGGTGTGCTAAGGCGATGGACCCGGACCCTGTGCGCTTAGGTTTAGACCGGCGTGGTGACCTCTGTTATGCCTAGGTGGGGCTGCGATGTGTTGATCTTCAGCGGCGGGCATGACCCAGAAAGTGTGTCCGCCAAATGGGATCAAGCGTGTCGGGTAATGTGGTGCACCCTGCAGGAAGTTAATCTATTGAATAGCCGTGATCTTGATGCAGGACGACTTGAGTTGTACCTTGACCTTATGACAACTAGAAGTGGATACTTAATAAAACACACCTTCCAAGTGCGGATACAACCCGGTGGTCGCTCTCTAACAGGCTACGAGGAGAGGATCGCGGGTAGGATTATGCTATGCGATGGTACTTGGAGGACTTGATCTACTCTCTTCTACATCTTTGCAAGGCGGAGGCTGCGAGCGTAGTCTTGACAGGATTAGTTATCCCCTCTCATTACGGCATTCTGCAGATTCACCCCGATATGGCCCTTTACACATATACCCATGCATATGTAGTGTAGCTCCTTGCTTGCAGTAGTTTGGATGAGTACTCACGGTTGCTTTTCTCCCCTTTTCCCCTTTCTCTTCTACCGGTTGCTGCAACAGATCTTTGGAGTCCAGAGCGACGCCACCGTCGGCGGCGACTCCTACTACTACTGGAGGTGCCTACTACTACGTGCAGCCGGCCGGCGGCGACCAGGAGTAGTTAGGAGGATCAGGCGGGAGGCCCGCGCCTCTTCGATCAGTATCCCGGTTTGTGCTAGCCATCTTATGGCAACTTGTTTAACTTATGTCGTACTCAGATATTGTGGCTTCCGCTGACTTCGTCTATGATCGAGCAATTGTGTTTGAGCCCTCGAGGCCCCGGCTTGTATTATGATGCTTGTATGACTTATTTATGTTTTAGAGTTGTGTTGTGATATCTTCCGTGAGTCTCGATCTTGATCGTACACATTTGCGTGCATGATTAGTGTACGATTGAATCGGGGGCGTCACAAGTTGGTATCAGAGCCGACTGCCTGTAGGAATCCCCCTTCCAACTCCTTGGCCGAAGTCGAGTCTAGACTTTACAAAACTTTTACTGACATGGCTGTGCGGCCCATGGGCCCACGTCGCCATTGGGTGGTATTAGGATCTTTTACTCCTTGTCTATACTCCGGGACTCTGATCTCTCTTTTATTCGGGTTAAATGAATTTTGCTAAATCTAACATTAGGATCTCGTTATCACTTTCACCCGGAGAGCCCCTTATTCGATGATAAATCGCTGCATGTGAAGACCCAAGATACTCTCCGCTGTTAACCCGAGAATTTGTCTCCGTTGCTTTTGCAATTCCCTACCACCGAAATATCCCTATGGATAAATACATACATCTGTCGTTCTTACTTTTGTTCCCAGTTGATCTTGTCATTGGAAGATACCCTGAAATTCTCTCTATTGATCCAATAATACTTTGTGCCTACTGCCTTGCAGTTCCTTTCCACCTGAATACCCCTACGGATAATTTCTCGCCCTTATCGAGTATCCAGTCATCCCCAGTTGTTCATGTGTTTCACAATGGTCTTTGAAATACTATTCGATCCTCCAAAATTCCTCAGTAGCTTATTGCTCTGCAATACTTGTCTGCTTGCATTATGGATGCTTTCCATATGTCTGGCAATATTCGTTAGTATCCTTAGACACCGTAATTTTGATCCTATTGATTCAACAGGAGTGCGAATGCACGCAATCATCAGTTGATCCTTTTAAATTATCTTTCTGGCCCAGACGTCATTTTGAACATGGGCTTGTTCTCGACCAATCAAATTGCCGTCGATTGTAACCCTAAGTCTGTTCAACTTATCCATCCTTAATCAGAGCATTGCTTCTGATCCCTTGAATTTGAAATCATAATTCCTTTGCAATTGAGCTTTGAATTAGTCAGTTGTTTCTATAATCCAATGCCTTTGCATTGTTTCTTCCTTTGATTATGCCGGTGCTCATATCACCTTTGTTATGGACCATCAGATCCTTGTTGGATTTTAACTGACAACATCCTTCATGTTCAATCACTTTGGAAGTTCTTTCCCTGATACATAATGCCATTGGTAAATCCTATCCCTTGATGTGCCAACCATGCTCTGCTTTCGAGCTGGTGATATTTACTATTGAAGATTGTGGTATATGTTTCCACGATGCCCCGATGGGTTGAACCTATGCCTTCCTTAATATGTGTGAACTCGAAAGTTTTCACGAATCATACTTTTCTGGTATTTTTCCAGATAAAATTTCAACACTACAGCTTCATCGAACGTGAGAAGTGAATGAAAGATTATACATTGAAGAAGTGGGAGTCGACCTTGAACCTTGTGTTCATGCCCATGGACACGATGTAGATCTTATCATTAAAAGCTTCTCTTAAGTTAATTATTCCCTTGGTATAAGTTCAACTTATATCTGGGATCTGGCCTTTTGCAATCGTGGTTCCGACCATATGTTCTTCGTTGATCCCATTTCTTGGGCAAGTTTAAGCACTTGTCCTCTGCAAAGTAATACCCCAGTCCAACCTCTCGTTGGTGCGTAAGTGAATATTACCCCTGGTATCTCGAGGATATCATGCCATTGCACTACATTACCCTGTCCTTTGATGGAGTACTACCTTTACCTGTCTTTGTCACTTCATGCTTCGGGTTGTTTGTTAAGCGAGAAAACCGATAAGTGAATCGATTCAGCACTCGATTCAATAACTCTAAGTAATTTTCGTTGCTTACGAGTTTAATAATCCTTTAAGTCATTCCTAGCCTGATCAGCTATATCATCATCATACTAAATTTTTTAAGCGTGCTACGGTCCTTATTCCCGAGCACAACTTTCAACGATGAACTAAGCTTGCGTCGATTTTCGTCGTCATATCATTTCTCCTTGAACAACAAACTTGATTTGAGTTTGTGTCCTAACCGGGTTCCAATAACCTTTCGCTTCATCATTCGTTTGACTTGATGTCATCGTCGATCGATTACATCTTCGTGTAACCTCTCGACAAATGTGTCGTGATCATCATCAACCTTATGAGCTCTTCCAGGATATCAATCGGATTCATGATGAGAAATACCATCCTTGCCTCGATGATTTGTGTTATCATCAACCACTTTATTACCTTCCCTCCAACACAAACTTGTTCCTGTTTTGTGTTATACCTTGAGTTCCTTGCTACCCAGCATTGTTCTTCTTTACCTTGGAATATTACCACCTTTTATGTCAAGAATGTCGTGAGAATTTCACCACCTCTTTAGAATTCTTGGTATGGTGATACTTCTCACCATCACCATTCTTTCTTGGGTCCTCGTGTTGGTTCCAACCAGGGTACCAACAAGTGAGCAGTGATGTTTGGATTCCGCCCTTCTAGCAACCCTATTGCTTTGAAGTTAATGGTCGGCCGTTCATTCTTAGACTATTGATTATTGAATCACCATTCCAATGTTGGCCGTGCAACCCAGCCCATATTTCGGGTGCACCTTTCAACCATTGTTAAATTATGTATGTTTTCCTCGAGCATACATCAATATATCATTTTGATCTGACAAATGTTATCTCCTTGTTCACATAATTGTGGAAATCCATCCTTTGGAAATCTTGATGAATTGTCGCTGAGTTCATCAGCCACCTCCTTGTCCTCTCCTTGGGTTAATGATGAAATCTTGTTAACGGAAATCACTTCATAGTTCATTTCGAGAATCTTACTGATGTCATCCCGTCAAATTGTGTCGCACCTTTTCTTCTCAAGCATCCCGAGTCCGAGGTATCCTAACACCGATCAGATCTGAATCTCGGTCGATATGATGGTTGGAACACTTTCAAGAGTCACAACATTGGTGCATATATGACCCGGTAAGGTGATGTCATGCCCAGCACAACTGGCCGGAGGACCTACTGTTATAGTTTCCCTTTTAGCAAGGTTATCCATTCTTCCATGAGGAAATTGTAAGACTTATTCTATAAGTTGTTCCTGATGGATCCTTTTTGTTTCCAAAGTCTGATCTTCACCTGTTGACCATGTCAATGCTATCTCGAAGCATGTCTATGGTACTCCGATGTTTCAACAAGAACATTTGAAGCCCAATGCTAAACGTTTCTTGCTCAATTATCCAAACACAACTTTATGGATAATGTCATGAAAATTTCTCTCCCCTCACCTAGAGGCTTTTCTACTTAATATCATGTCATGGTTATCATGTTCTGCTTGTCCTTGGGAAGGATATACCCCTGACATATGTGTTTAAACACATTTTCTTTCCATTGTTCTGTTTAATCTAATGATCACATTTAACTTTCCATTGTCTTGTTTAACATTTCTCGTGGTTTATATGATCTAAGCGGTAATGATTCGCTGCTTATATAAACACCTCGGTTGTACAACTCTGTCAATAAGACCCTGTTACTATTGTTGATGACATCCCGATAACCACCGATGGACGAGAACTTTGCCTATTGGTCCGCCTCGTTCAACGAGCAGGAAAATGGTTCTCTTCGTCCCTCGCCCTTGGTATCGATGTTGTTGCCGACATAACTGAGAGGCTACCCTCTGACATGCCTTGCTATCATGACCGTGCAAGATGTCAACCCCCCTTTCTACTTTAACCCACATGGTGAGCCCATAACCCACAGTTCCACAGGATCGAAACCTGACTCTCCTGTACAACCCTGTTTCTAATGGTTATTCTCCATGCTTGGCTTCGTATTTAATTCATGTGCCACCTTCCTAGTGATCTATTCTGGTATCAGACGCAATACTTACTCTCGCTACTCTGAACCCCTTTCTCACTCTGGTTCAGACTTCGAGCAACTATATATCCGCTTGGAACCTCTTATTGTACATTCGTACCTTACTCTCGATGTATTCATATGTTCAACTGAGAGATAATCTTATGCTCATTCATGGGTTAACCCCAGATTGTTTCCCTCAAAAGCATTCTGTCGTAGCTGAGCTGCCCCTTATTCTTTCGTAAGTACGATGGAGTTTCCGAAGAGAGAATGCCAACTTCACCATGATGACCTAAAGCAGAGGAATAAAGACATCAACGAGGAGAATCAACTACTTCAGGAAGAGCAACCAAGACCGAGAACACTCGTTAGAATTTCATAACCAAATCCCTTCGCTATCACTTCCCCTCTTAAATCTCGGGACGAGATTTCTTGTAGTGGAGGAGAATTGTGACGCCCGGATAATTATACTACAGTAATTCCCTGCTAATGATGCCACGTCACCTCGGATTACTGTTAATAATCTCGCGTTAGTTCAAAATGATTTAAATTCAAATTGAATTAAAGGCAAACAACAAAAGTTTTCAAACAATAAAACTAAAAAGTTCGGGTTGTGCCAAATAATGCGTATGTAATTATGGTGAAGAAACCACACTGTTATAGTATATCTAGATGCACCAAAATAATAAAAACAGCAGCAAAAACAATTATTTAAATACCTTTTATAATTAGTAAAATATCAAACTAATTTATTTGGGGACTAGACATTTTCTAACTGTGGACTAAGTTGAGATACCAATTTAGATGCTAGGTGTAAATTTTACTAAAACTAAAATAAAATGTAAAGAAAATAAACAAAATAAAAAAAGAGAAGGTTGCACTGTGCACTATAGCCCATGGCTACAGTACCCAACCCAGCCCACCTATCCCTCTTCTTCCTACTGCTCACCGAGAGCTCTGTGGCCGCACTCACAGCGTCCACGGTGTGGATCCTCCAGCGTTGGCCATCCACGGTGCCCCGAGGGGATAAGAGCCTCGTCGACCCCTTAGCGAACCCTAGTATCCACTCACTCCCTCTCCCTCACTCGCTCTCTCCCTCTGTATTCCGCCCGACGCCGCCGTTGCCGTGCGCCGCTCGATCCCGCGGCCACCGCTGTCCCCGCGGCCCGCCAATGTGTCCAGCAGCTCCGGCGTGGTCCTCTTCATCGTCATCGTCCATGGTTCAATGATAGATTGAGATATTGGAGAAGTAATTGTTGTATTGATCGGGGCCTCATGGGCTGTTTATATAGATTACAAAGCTTGGGCTCCAAGACTAGACTAATAGAGATAGATTACAATACGAATAGACTTATACTCTAAGATCCCCATGAGTCTCAACGTCGGGTGAAACAATGTTGAGGCCGGAGAGTATGTCGGTGAACGATGCGATCGATCGGAGTCCTTTGGTAAAAATGTCAGCAAATTGGGCACTTGTAGGAACATGAAGAACGCGGACCTCGCCAAGAGCCACCTTTTCACGAACAAAGTGAATGTCAATCTCAATGTGCTTTGTGCGACGATGTTGAACTGGGTTGGAAGCCATGTAGACTGCAGAGATGTTATCACGATAAACAATGGTAGCACGTGGGAGCGAACGATGAAGTTCAACGAGAAGCTGCCGTAGCCACACCGCCTCGGCCACGGCGTGAGCAACCGCCCTATACTCAGCCTCGCAGAAGACACAGAAGCTGTTACGCCTTTTAGAACACCAAGAAACAAGATTATCACACAAATAAACGCAAAATCCGGATGTAGATCGTCGAGTATCCGGACAACCTGCCCGATCTGCATCGAATATCTTGTCAAGCTTGTAGGTGAAGAAGAATAAATAAGGAGACCGTGATCAAGAGTGCCTTTTAAATAGCGGAGAATGCGTCGACATGAGCGGATGAGGAGCACGAGGATCATGCATAAAGAGACGAGCTTGCTGAGCAGAATAGGAGATTTCAGGATGAGTAAGAGTGGCATATTGAAGGCGCCGATGATGCTACGATATAAAGTAGGATCAAAAGAGGATCACCATCAGCCGACAGTTTAGCACCAACGTCGGCTGGAGTCTGAAGGGTTGACAATCGGACATACGAGCGAGAAAGCAAGTCCAAAATGTATGATCGTTGAGAAAGAAAGAGGGAAGATGTTGTGCGAGAAACATGAATACCTAGAAAATGATGAAGAGGACCAAGATCTGTCATGGAAAACTCCCGATTGAGAGAAGAGATGGTATGTTGAAGAAAAGAATCGAGAACTAGCCGTGAGAATGATATCATCAACATAAAGCAAGAGGTAGGCGGTGTGAGTAGGAGACCGATAGACAAAAGAGAAGACTTCGGTTTGGAGGAATAAAGCCTATGGTTTGAATAAAAGTAGCAAAGCATTGAAACCATGCACGAGGAGCTTGTTTAAGGCCATAAAGAGATTTGTGGAGGAGACAAACAAAATTTGGAGAGGAGGATTCTCAAAACCGGAGGGTTCTCGACAATAAACAGTTTCATTGAGAGTGCCATGAAGAAAAGCATTTTTAACATCAAGTTGATGAATAGGCCAAGAAGAGGAAACAGCAAGACTAAGAACAACATGAATAGTGCTTGGTTTAACAACAAGAGAAAAGTCTCATCAAAGACAATACCATCTTCTTTGGGAGAAACCACAACACACCCACCGAGCTTTGTAACGGCGAGAGTGCCATCGAATGAAATTTATGACGAAAAACCCATTTGCGAAACAATGTTAACACGGAAGGTTTGGGAACAAGAGTCCATGTATTATTTTGCTGAAGAGCTTCATATTCATCACGCATAGCGGAAAGCCAGAGAGGGTCAAGAAGAGCTCGCTTATAACTGGTTGGAATAGGAGAGATGGTTGGGGTGGCGGTAAGATTGAGGCGTTTGGTGGGAGAAGAAATCCTCGTTTTCCACGGGTGCACATGACATGATCATTGGTGGCGGTGGTATAAAACGACATTGGGTGGCGATGGGTTTTCGGTTGAAGAAGACGGTGAGGAAGAAGAATCAGAGGTGGTGGGTGTCGAGGTGGTTGCCGTGGTAGGATGTGGTGAGGGAAAGACGGCTGGGGTAGAGGATGCATTTGCGGGAGAGGTGGGGGACGGGGCAGGAGGGTGGCTGACGGTGGGCGATTTCGGCGGAGAGACGGAACAAGATTCCACGGCAGCAGAGTGAAGGAAATATGCCCTAGAGGCAATAATAATGTTATTATTTATTTCCTTATATCATGATAAATGTTTATTATTCATGCTAGAATTGTATTAACCGGAAACATAATACATGTGTGAATACATAAATCTACAGAGTGTCACTAGTATGCCTCTACTTGACTAGCTCGTTAATCAAAGATGGTTATGTTTCCTAACCATGAACAAGGAGTTGTTATTTGATTAACGGGATCACATCATTGGTTGAATGATCTGATTGACATGACCCATTCCATTAGCATAGCACCTGATCGTTTAGTTTGTTGCTAGTGCTTTTCTTCATGACTTATACATGTTCCTATGACTATGAGATTATGCAACTCCCGTTTGCCGAGGAACACTTTGGGTGCTACCAAGCGTCCTGGCAACGGCTGGGTGATTATAAAGGTACATTACAGGTGTCTCCGAAGGTACATGTTGGGTTGGCATATTTGAGATTAGGATTTGTCACTCCGATTGTCGGAGAGGTATCTCTGGGCCCTCTCGGTAATGCACATCACATAAGCCTTGCAAGCATTGCAACTAAATGTGTTAGTTGTGAGATGATGTATTACGGAGCGAGAAAAGAGACTTGCCGATGCGAGATTGAACTAGGTATTGGATACCGACGATCGAATCTCGGGCAAGTAACATACCGATGACAAAGGGAACAACGTATGTTGTTATGCGGTCGACCGATAAAGATCTTCGTAGAATATGTAGGAGCCAATATGGGCATCCAGGTCCGCTATTGGTTATTGACCAGAGAGGTGTCTCGGTCATGTCTACATAGTTCTCGAACCCGTAGGGTCCGCACGCTTAACGTTTCGATGGCAGTTATATTATGAGTTTATGAGTTTTGATGTACCGAAGGAGTTGAGTCCCGGATGAGATCGGGGACATGACGAGGAGTCTCGAAATGGTCGAGGCGTAAAGATCGATATATTGGACGACTATATTGGAGTTGGAAAGGTTCGAATGATTCGGTATTTTTGAGTACCGGGAGTTACGGGATTACGGGAGAAGTAATGGGCCTTGATGGGCTTTAGTGGGAAGAGAAAAAAAAAAAAGGGCTGCTGCGCCCCCCCTCCCCTCTAGTCCGAATTGGACTAGGGAAAAGGGGGCCGGACACCTCTCCTTCTCCTCCTATTCCTTCTCCCTTCCTCCCCTTTTGGTGGACTCCTACTAGGACTTGGAGTCCTAGTAGGAATCCATATCCTGGCCGCACCTTTGCCTTGGCCGGCCTCCTCCTCCTCCATCCTTTATATACAGGGGCAGGGGGCACCGCATAGACACAAGTTGATCTACGGATCGTTCCTTAGCCGTGTGCGGTGCCCCCTTCCACCAAACTACACCTCGAATATACCGTTGCGGAGCTTAGGCGAAGCCCTGCGACGGTGGAACATCATCATCGCCACCACGCCGCCGTCGTCTTGTGAAACTCTCCCTCAACACTCGGCTGGATCGGAGTTCGAGGGGCGTCATCGAGCTGAGCGTGTGCAGAACTCGGAGGTGCCGTGACGTTCGGTACTTGGATCGGTTGGATCGGGAAGAAATGCGACTACTTCCTCTCGTTGCGTCAACGCTTCGTTGCTGGTCTACGAGTGTACGAGACAACACTCTCATCTCGTTGCTATGCATCACCATGATCTTGCGTGATCGTAGGAAAATTTTTGAAATTACTCGTTACCCAACAGTGGCATCCGAGCCTGGTTTTATGCGTTGATGTCATATGCACGAGTAGAACACAAGTGAGTTGTGGGCGATACAAGTCATACTACCTACCAGCATGTCATACTTTGGTTCAGCGGTATTGTGAGATGAAGCGGCCCGGACCGACATTACGCGTACGCTTACGCGAGACTGGTTTCACCGCTGTGAGCACTCGTTGCTTAAAGGTGACTGGCGGGTGTCTGTCTCTCTCACTTTAGTTGAACCGAGTGTGGCTACGCCCGGTCCTTGAGAAGGTTAAAACGGAGTCTATTTGAAAGTATCGTTGTGGTTTTGATGCGTAGGTAAGAACGGTTCTTGCTCAGCCCGTAGCAGCCACGTAAAACTTGCAACAACAAAGTAGAGGACGTCTAACTTGTTTTTGCAGGGCATGTTGTGATGTGATATGGTCAAGACATGATGCTGAATTTTATTGTATGAGATGATCATGTTTTGTAACGAGTTATCGGCAATGGCGAGAGCCATATGGTTGTCGCTTTATTGTATGAAATGCAAGCGCCATGTAATTGCTTTACTTTATCACTAAGCGTAGCGATAGTCGTAGAAGCAATAGTTGGCGAGGCGACAACGATGCTACGATGGAGATCAAGGTGTCGCGCGGTGGCGATGGTGATCATGGCGGTGCTTGGAGATGGAGATCACAAGCACAAGATGATGATGGCCATATCATATCACTTATATTGATTGCATGTGATGTTAATCTTTATGCATCTTATCTTGCTTTGATTGGCGGTAGCATTATAAGATGATCTCTCACTAAAATTATCAAGAAGTGTTCTCCACGAGTATGCACCGTTGCGAAAGTTCTTCGTCTTTGAGACACCACGTGATGATCGGGTGTGATAGGCTCTACGTTCAAATACAGCGGGTGCAAAACAGTTGCGCACGCGAATACTCAGGTTATACTTGACGAGCTATGCATATAAGATATGACCTCGGAACACGGAGACCGAAAGGTCGGCGTGAATCATATAGTAGATATGATCAACATATTGATGTTCACCATTGAAACTACTCCATCTCACGTGATGATCGGACATGGTTTAGTTGATTTGGATCACGTAATCACTTAGATGACTAGAGAGATGTCTATCTAAGTGGGAGTTCTTAAGTAATATGATTAATTGAACTTTAATTTATCATGAACTTAGTCCTGGTAGTATTTTGCAAATTATGTTGTAGATCAATAGCTCGCGTTGTTGCTTCCCTATGTTTTTATATGTGTTCCTAGAAAATTGTATTGAAAATGTTAGTAGCAATGATGCGGATTGGATCCGTGATCTGAGGTTTATCCTCATTTGCTGCGCAGAAGAATTATGTCCTTAATGCACCGCTAGGTGACAGACCTATTGCAGGAGCAGATGCGAGGCGTTATGAGCGTTTGGCTAGCTCAATATGAGCGATCTGAGCGTTATGAGCGTTTGGCTAGCTCAATATGATGACTACTTGATAGTTTAGTGCACCATGCTTAACGGCTTAGAATCGGGACTTCAAAGGCGTTTTGAGCGTCATGGACCATATGTGATGTTCCAGGAATTGAAGTTAATATTTCAAGCAAATACCGAGTTGAGAGATATGAAGTCTCCAACAAGTTCTATAGCTAAAAGATGGAGGAGAATCGCTCAACTAGTGAGCATGTGCTCAGATTATGCAGGTACTTCAATCGCTTGAATCAAGTGGGAGTTAATCTTCCAGATAAGATAGTGATTGACAGAATTCTCTAGTCACCATCACTAAGTTAGTAGAACTTCGTGATGAACTATAATATGCAAGGGATGACAAAAGTAATTCCCAAGCTCTTCGTGATGCTGAAATCGACGAAGGTAGAAATCAAAAAAAAAAGAGAGCATCAAGTGTTGATGATTGACAAGACCACTAGTTTCAAGAGAAGGTCAAAGGGAAAGAAAGGGAACTTCAAGTAGAAAGACAAGTAAGTTGTCACTCCTGCAAAGAAGCCCAAAGCTGGACCAAAGCCTGAAACTAAGTGCTTACACTGCAAAGGAAATGGTCACTGGAAGCGGAAATGCCCTGAATATTTGGTGGATAATAAGGATGGCAAAGTGAACAAAAGTATATTTGATATACAGGTTATTGATGTGTGCTTTACTAGTGTTTATAGTAGCTCCTGAGTATTTGATACTTGTTCGGTTGCTAAGATTAGTAACTCGAAACAGGAGTTCTGAGAATAAGCAGAGACTAGTTGAAGGGAAGTGACGATGAGTGTTGGAAGTAGTTCCAAGATTGATATGATCATCATCGCACACTCCCTATACTTTCGGGATTAGTGTGGAACCTAAATAAGTGTTATTTGGTGTTGAGCATAAATATGATTTGATCATGTTTATTGCAATCGTTATTCATTTAAGTAAGAGAATAAATTGTTGTTCTGTTTACATGAATAAAACCTTATATGGTTACACACCCAATGAAAATGGTTCATTGGATCTCGATCATAGTGATACACATATTCATAATATTGAAACCAAAAGATGCAAAGTTAATAATGATAGTGCAACTTATTTGTGGCATTGCCGTTTAGGTCATATTGGTGTAAAGCGCATGAAGAAAACTCCATCTTGATGGACTTTTGGAATCACTTGATTATGAATCATTTGATGCTTGCGAACCGTGCCTTTTGGGCAAGATGACTAAAACTCCGTTCTCGGAACAATGGAACAAGCTCTTGACTTATTGGGAATAATACATACCGATGTATGCGATCCAATGAGTGTTGATGCTCGTGGCAAGTATCGTTATTTTCTAACCTTCACAAGATGATTTGAGTAGATATGGGTATATCTACTTGATGAAACATAAGTCTGAAATAGTTGAAAGGTTCAAAGAATTTCAGAGTGAAGTGGAAAATCATCGTAACAAGAAAATAAAGTTTCTGCGATCTGATCGTGGAGATGAATATTTGAGTTCTGAGTTTGGTCTTCAATGAAAACAATGTGGAATAGTTTCATAGCTCCGCCACGGAACACCACAACATTATGGTGTGTCGAACGTCAGTAACCGTACTTTATTTTGATATGGTGCGATCTATGATGTATCTTACCGATTTACCACTATCGTTTTGGGGTTATGCATTAGAGACAGCTGCATTCACGTTTAATAGGGCACCATCTAAATCCGTTGAGATGACACCGTATGAACTATGGTTTAGCGATAAACCTAAGCTGTCATTTCTTAAAGTTTGGAGTTGTGATGCTTATGTGAAAAAGTTTTCACACGATAAGCTCGAACCCAAATCGGAGAATGCGTCTTCATAGAATACCCAAAAGAAACTGTTGGGTATACCTTCTATCACAGATCTAAAGGCAAAACATTCGTTGCTAAAATGGATCCTTTCTAGAGAAGAAGTTTCTCTCGAAAGAAGTGAGTGGGAGGAAAGTAGAACTTGATGAGGTAATTGTATCTTCTCCCTTATTGGAAAGTAGTTCATCACAGAAATCAGTTCCGGTGATTCCTACACCAATTAGTGAGGAAGTTAATGATGATGATCATGAAACTTCAGATCAAGTTACTACCAAACCTCGTGGGTCTTCCGAGTAAGATCCGCACTGAGTGGTGCGGTAATCATATTCGGAAGTCATGTTACTAGAACATGATGAAACCTACGAACTATGAGGAAGCGATGATGAGCCCAGATTCATGAAATGGCTTGAGACCATGAAATCTGAGATAGGATCCATGTATGAGAACAAAGTATGGACTTTGATTGACTTGCTCGATGATCAGCAAGCCATGTAGATAAATGGATTTTCAAGAGGAAGACAGATGTTGATAGTAGTGTTACTATCTACAAAGCTCGACTTATCGCAAAAGGTTTTGACAAGTTCAAGGTGTTGACTACAATGAGATTTTCTCAAGCTGTAGCGATGCTTAAAGTCTGTCCGAATCATGTTAGCAATTGCCACATTTTATGAAATCTGGCAAATGGATGTCAAAACTACATTCTTTAATGGATTTATTAAAGAGGAGTTGTATATGATGCAACCAGAAGGTTTTGTCAATCCTAAAGGAGCTAACAAAATGTGCAAGCTCCAATGATCCATCTATGGACTGGTGCAAGCATCTCGAGTTGGAATATATGCTTGATGATTTGATCAAAGCATATGGTTTTTGAGACTTTTGGAGAAGCCTGTATTTACAAGAAAGTGAGTGGGAGCACTACAGCATTTCTGATAAGTATATGTGAATGACATATTGTTGATCAGAAATAATGTAGAATTATTCTGCAAAGCATAAAGGAGTATTTGAAAGGAGTTTTTCAAAGAAAGACCTCGGTGAAGCTGCTTACATATTGAGCATCAAGATCTATAGAGATAGATCAAGGCGCTTGATAAGTTTTTCAATAAATACATACCTTGACAAGATTTTGAAGTAGTTCAAAATGGAACAGTCAAAGAAAGAGTTCTTGCTGTGTTACAAGGTGTGAGATTGAGTAAGACTCAAAACCCGACCACGGCAGAAGATAGAAAGAGAATGAAAGTCATTCCTATGCATCAGCCATAGGTTCTATAAAGTATGTCATGTTGTGTACGGATCTATTGCATACCCTACCACTGAGATTGGCAAGGAGTGCAATAGAGATCTAGGAGTAGATCAATGGACAGTGGTCAAAATTATCCTTAGTAGAATAAGGATATATTTCTCGATTATGGAAGTGAAAAAGGTTAAATGCGTAAAGGTTACGTCGATGCAAGTTTTAACACTAATCTAGATGACTCGAGTCTCAATCTGGATACATATAGAAAGTGGGAGCAATTAGCTAGAGTAGCTCCGTGCGAGCATTGTAGACATAGAAATTTGCAAAATACTTACGGCTCTGAATGTGACAGACCCGTTGACTAAAATTATCTCACAAGCAAAACATGATCACACCTTAGTACTCTTTGGGTGTTAATCACATAGCGATGTGAACTAGATTACTGACTCTAGTAAACCCTTTGGGTGTTGGTCACATGTCGATGTGAACTATGGGTGTTAACCACATAGAGATGTGAACTATTGATGTTAAATCACATGGCGATGTGAACTAGATTATTGACTCTAGTGCAAGTGGGAGCTGAAGGAAATATGCCCTAGAGGCAATAATAATGTTATTATTTATTTCCTTATATCATGATAAATGTTTATTATTCATGCTAGAATTGTATTAACCGGAAACATAATACATGTGTGAATACATAAATCTACTGAGTGTCACTAGTATGCCTCTACTTGACTAGCTCGTTAATCAAAGATGGTTATGTTTCCTAACCATGAACAAGGAGTTGTTATTTGATTAACGGGATCACATCATTGGTTGAATGATCTGATTGACATGACCCATTCCATTAGCATAGCACCTGATCGTTTAGTTTGTTGCTAGTGCTTTTCTTCATGACTTATACATGTTCCTATGACTATGAGATTATGCAACTCCCGTTTGCCGAGGAACACTTTGGGTGCTACCAAGCGTCTGGCGAATCTGGGTGATTATAAAGGTACATTACAGGTGTCTCGAAGGTACATGTTGGGTTGGCATATTTGAGATTAGGATTTGTCCTCCGATTGTCGGAGAGGTATCTCTGGGCCCTCTCGGTAATGCACATCACATAAGCCTTGCAAGCATTGCAACTAAATGTGTTAGTTGTGAGATGATGTATTACGGAGCGAGAAAAGAGACTTGCCGATGCGAGATTGAACTAGGTATTGGATACCGGCGATCGAATCTCGGGCAAGTAACATACCGATGACAAAGGGAACAACGTATGTTGTTATGCGGTCGACCGATAAAGATCTTCGTAGAATATGTAGGAGCCAATATGGGCATCCAGGTCCCGCTATTGGTTATTGACCAGAGAGGTGTCTCGGTCATGTCTACATAGTTCTCGAACCCGTAGGGTCCGCACGCTAACGTTCGATGGCAGTTATATTATGAGTTTATGAGTTTTGATGTACCGAAGGAGTTCGAGTCCCGGATGAGATCGGGGACATGACGAGGAGTCTCGAAATGGTCGAGACGTAAAGATCGATATATTGGACGACTATATTCGGAGTTCGGAAAGGTTCGAATGATTGGGTATTTTGAGTACCGGGAGTTACGGGATTACGGGAGAAGTAATGGGCCTTGATGGGCTTTAGTGGGAAGAGAAAAAAAAGGGCTGCTGCCCCCTCCCTCTAGTCCGAATTGGACTAGGAAAAGGGGCGGACACCTCTCCTTCTCCTCCTATTCCTTCTCCTTCCTCCCTTTTGGTGGACTCCTACTAGGACTTGGAGTCCTAGTAGGAATCCATATCCTGGCCGCACCTTTGCCTTGGCGGCCTCCTCCTCCTCCATCCTTTATATACAGGGGCAGGGGCACCGCATAGACACAAGTTGATCTACGGATCGTTCCTTAGCGTGTGCGGTGCCCCTTCCACCAAACTACACCTCGAATATACCGTTGCGGAGCTTAGCGAAGCCCTGCGACGGTGGAACATCATCATCGTCACCACGCCGTCGTCTTGTGAAACTCTCCCTCAACACTCGGCTGGATCGGAGTTGAGGGGCGTCATCGAGCTGAGCGTGTGCAGAACTTCGGAGGTGCCGTCGTTCGGTACTTGGATCGGTTGGATCGGGAAGAAGTACGACTACTTCCTCTACGTTGCGTCAACGCTTCCGTTGCTGGTCTACGAGGGTACGTAGACAACACTCTCATCTCGTTGCTATGCATCACCATGATCTTGCGTGATCGTAGGAAAATTTTTGAAATTACTACGTTACCCAACACAGAGATGACCGAAGGACGAACTAGGGTAGGGGTTTTGGTGGTGGCGAATTGTGGTGGAATTGGTTTTGTGGTTGTAGTGACAGAAAAAGGAAAAGTATTTTCATCGAATGTGACATGACGAGAGAGAATGACACGACCAGAAGATGGATCGAAACAACGATATCCTTTGTGATCATCAGAAAGACCATAGGTAGTGAGCGTGGTTCTAGTTTGTTGGAGGCGGTAGAGGCGATGTTGGGAAAGCATAGACAGCCAAAAACACGCAGACAAGAATAGTCAGGGTGGGAGAGAAAAAGAGATTGGAAAGGCGAATAAAGAGGGCAAGTTTTAGTTGGTCGAATATTAAGAAGTAGTGTGGCGGTGTTCAACCCAAAAACGGGAAGGAAGAGAAGCTTGTAAAAGCAATGTGCGAAGAACATCATTAATAGAGCGAAGACAGCGTTCAGCTTTACCATTTTGAGAAGATGTATAAGGGCATGAAAAACGAAGAAGAATGCCTTGAGAGAGAAAGAAGGTGCGGTTTTGGGTGTTATCAAATTCACGACCGTTATCACATTGAATAAATCGAATTGGCAAGCCAAAGTGTGTGATTACATATTGTCGAAAGTTGAGAAAGATAGCAGGTACTTCAGATTTAGCGCGAAGAGGAAAGGTCCAAGTATAGTGAGAATAATCATCCAAGATCACAAGATAATATTTGTAGCCGAAACACTAGGGACCTGAGAGGTCCATAAATCACAGTGAAGTAACTCAAAAGGAAAAGTACTAATGGTAGTAGAGGTTCCAAAAGGTAATCTAACATGTTTGCCACATTGACATGCATTACGAGAGAGAGGGATTATGAGGACTGCTAGAACTAGGGATACAAAATTCTTGGAGTAAAGGCGTCAAAGTGTTTTTGCTGGGGTGACCGAGGCAGCGATGCCATAGATCAACAGAGGCGAGCATGGCACGAGAGGTGGATGTGGGCGCCATGAAGAGGATAAAGATCGCCGTGCTATTATACCGAGCGAGGGCGGCCTCCGTTGTCGGATCCTTCACAGACAAACCAAAAGGGTCAAAGGCCAGGATAACTTTGTTGTCAATGCAAAATTGTCTAACAGAGATAAGATTTTGATGATGGAAGGAACCACAAGAATATTGCGAGAAGAAAATTGGCATGAGAGGAAGGGATGTAAGAGTGACCGAGTGCATGAAACAGGGATGGTGGAGCCATCGCCAATGGTGATAGTGGAAAAGCGGAAGGAAAACAAGCGACAATAAATTCATATTTGAAGACATATGCATTGATGCACGAATCGAAAATCAATCCATTACTGCGTCGTTGAGGACAAAATTGTTCATGGCGTTGATGAAGGCGGCTTGGTCCCAAGCCGGCTGTTGGGGAGGAAGCAGAGGGGCCAGGAACTTGCATGTTGGCGTGGGGATAGCAAATGGGTAGTATGCGATTGGGGCCTGCATGTTGCCGTAGAAGGCCGGCATGGTGTTGTTGGCGGCGGTGGTCTGGCGTCTTTGGTAAGCGGAGTAGGAGTGGCGGTGTAGGCGTGCGCGCGGCGGCTGGGTCAAGGAGTCCCGAGAGCCTGTGTGGCTGGGCGAAGACCGGGGCTCCATGTGCCCGTGCACGCAGGAGGGGCACCATCTGGCGAGGGCCGACCATGGCATCGACCAAGCACAGGACGAGGCCAGTCCAAGGATCATCTTTGAGGAGGCCATGGCGACAGAGCTGGTGGCGCGGGAGCGGTGGATGACGAGGCTGGTGCAGGTCCGGCATGACAAGATGCAGGAGGCCGATAGACGGGATTCTTGCCCTTGTAGTTGGGACTCGGGCACCAGCTTGGTGGTGGTGTTGGGGCCGTGGCAGCCACAGCAGGAGTTGGAGGGGCGGTCGGTTGCCATGGCAGCCCAGGCGTGGGAGCTGCAGAAGAGGGTGCAGCAGCATGAAACACCTGCGGCGCCCGTTGCGCCTTGCAAGCCTGGTTCTTCTCTTCTTGCTGGAGGATCGAGCGGACTTCCTTGAAGGTGGGGTACGGCTTGAGCATGGGGATGAAGGACTGCTGCTTCTCGAATTGATCGCGAGACCTTGGAGGAGGCGTTGATGAGAGTCACGATCCTCGGCGTGATCACCCAGTTCACGGAGTTCATCGCCAATAGCCTTCATTCGCTGGCGAAGATGGAGTCTGGGACATCTCCTGCATGGTTGTGCGTGGCTTCGGTGTTGGCGCGTTGATTCGCGCGTCGGAGTTGTCTGAAACATTTGTTGAAGGAAGCCCGAAGATCGGCGGCGGTGGCGTCATGCCGGACACCAGTTGAAAAGCTCCGTGGAGATGCGTGTGTAAATCCTTTGGATGATGATGAGATCATCTTTCACCCAGCGAGGATCAGCGGGCTGTGGCGGGTAGGAGGATCAATGTGGTGGCGTGGGCATGGCGCCGAGATGGATGATGAAGAGGTGGCGCCAATGGTAGTAGTTGTGGATGCGAGGTCTAATGAGATTGGTATGAAGGGAGAGGCGTCGGCAATGGTGTCGGCTAGGGAGAACATAGGGTTTGGAGGGAAGGTGTTTGGGTAGTTGTAGAGGAGGAGGTAGGGGTGGGGCACGGCGCGGAACTCGGCCATGGAGAAGTGGGGCGAATCGGCCGGGGCGGCCTGGTGGTGCGGAGCCATACCAGTCTGGAAAACCTAGGCGTCGGATACCATGATAGATTGAGATATTGGAGAAGTAATTGTTGTATTGATCGGGGCCTCAAGGGCTGTTTATATAGATTACAAAGCTTGGGCTCCAAGACTAGACTAATAGAGATAGATTACAATACGAATAGACTTATACTCTAAGAGTCAAGGCTGAGGAGCCGCCGCAACGTCGCCATCGACCACCTCGTCCTCTACCTCCGGTCACCGCGACGCCATCGACGGATTCGTCGTCTTCACTGCATCCCGTGCCTCCCCGAGCCTCTTCCCGTCAACGATGTGAGCTGGCGCGCCTTTCCCCTCTGCCTCCCCCTCGATCTGCATCCTCTAGCCGCCGTGATCGTCGTTCCCATCTCGCGCTAGAAGTCGCCATGGCCGGCGCTCCACTCACGTTGCCTCTGCCTTGCTCCCTCACTCACACACCCGCCCAGTGCGCGCAAGACGGCCTCCGCTGCCAAGACTCGGTCGCGCTTTGTAGCCGCCGCTACCCACACTCCCGGCCCGCGCGCCGTGCTGCCTTGCCCCGTCCAGCGTGGCCTCGCCTCCCGCTGGCAGCTCCTGTGGTTGGCCATGGCGGCCATGGCGGCGGCCATGCTGCGCATGTGTGCGTGCATTCTGTGTGTTTGTGTGTGTGCGTGCGTGTGCTTGCGTGTGTGTGTGTGTGTGTGTGTGTGTGTGTGTGTGTGTGTGTGTGTGTGTGTGTGTGTGTGTTGAGTGTGGCCATGCCCACCTCCGGCCGCGTCCGCCTCTGGCCTCGCCCGCCTCCGGCTGCCGCTGCTGCGTTGCTCGCTGCCTGCTACTAGTGCAGCGCTGCTACAGTAACACTCAGTTACTGTAGCAGCTGCTAGCTTTTGTAAAACAACATTGGTTAGCTCCCTGAACAACCTCAAAACAACAGCAAAACAAGCTTGAACGTAGATATAAATTATATGGGTGTGTAGTACACTTGGCAGGGTTCAATTCTTTCCATTGGACCAAATTCAAAAGTCGCCTAGATTAATTTCTATAAAAATGACAAAAGGCTATGTTCTGTTAACTGGAAGAACTGAAAAACAGATTCTGGAATTGACATCCAGTAGCATTTTTCAAACGAAGATTTGGACAGGCAAATGAGCACTAATGTAGATGACCTTGAAACTGTCATGTAGATCATGGAAAGATGATAAAAATTGGTAAAGGGCACTAAGACATAGGATGGAGAGAACTACAGTTATAGCCTTCGGAAAACAGCCAAGTGATGTTTAAAACTGAGGATTTCTCAGACTTAGCCAATTTTAAGGGAATTCCAAATAACTATTTAAATCTTTAAAAATTAATATAAAATAATCCATAACTCGGATGAAAATACTTTGTACATGAAAGTTGCTTAGAACAACGAGACGAATCCGGATACGCAGCCCGTTCGTCCGCCACACATCCATAGCATAGCAAACACGCAACTTTCCCCCTCCGGTTCATCTGTCCGAAAACGCGAAACTCCGGGAATACTTTCCCGGATGTTTCCCCCCCTTCGTCGATATCACTTACTACCGCGTTAGGGCATACCTAGCACCGCGTATTGCCTCATTATGTTTTGTGATGCTTTGTTTGCTCCGTATTTACTGTTTCTTCCCCCCTCTTCTTCTCCGGTAGACCCCGAGACCGGCGCTGATGCCACCGAGTACGACTACGTCACCGACGACCCTTCTCCCTGTACAACAAAGCTTCCAGGCAAGCCCCCCCCCCCTTGATCACCAGATATCGCCTATTCTTCTCTATACTGCTTGCATTAGAGTAGTGTAGCATATTCTTGCTTTCGATTAATCCTATCTTTGCTGCATAGCTTTGTCCTTGCTACTCTTGTTGTTACCTTTACCTGCTATCCTATTGCTTAGTATAGGATTGCTAGTGTTCCATCAGTGGCCCTACACTCTTGTCCGTATGCCATGCTATACTACTGGGCCGTGATCACTTCGGGAGGTGATCACGGGCTTATACTATATACTTTACACTATTACATTACCTGTGATCTTGTGCGGAGATGGGGCTGAAAGGACGGTGGCTCCATCCCGGTAGAGGTGGGCTGGGTTCCCGACGGCCCCGACTATTACTTTGTGGCGGAGTGTGGGGCAGGTTGAGACCACCTAGAGAGAGGTGGGCTGACCCTGGTCGGCGTTCGCGGATACTTAACACGCTTAACGAGATCTTGGTATTTGATCTGAGTTGGGTCGTTGACCTTATACGCACTAACCGCCACGTGGGACAAGATATGGGCAACCGGCGTCGTGGTATCAGCCGAAGCATTTCATGACGTCGATCGAAGCGGCGCACGCCGGATTGGACTGGAGCGCACGCTAGGCTAGGTGCGCTTTGGCCGCCCTCGCAACATGCAAGTGTGGTAAGGCGATGGGCCCGAACCCACGTGGCGCTTAGGTTTAGACGGCGTCTTGACCTCTGTTATGCCTAGGTGGGGCTGCGGCGTGTTGATCTTCGCGGCGGGCATGACCCGGAAAGTGTGTCCGCCAAATGGGATCAAGCGTGTTGGGTAATGTGGTGCACCCTGCAGGGAAGTTAATCTATTGAATAGCCGTGATCTTGATGCAGGACGACTTGGAGTTGTACCTTGACCTTATGACAACTAGAACTGGATACTTAATAAAACACACCCTTCCAAGTGCGGATACAACCCGGTAGTCGCTCTCTAACGAGGCTACGAGGAGAGGATCGCGGGTAGGATTATGCTATGCGATGCTACTTGGAGGACTTGATCTACTCTCTTCTACATGCTGCAAGGCGGAGGCTGCGAAGCGTAGTCTTGACGGATTAGTTATCCCCTCTCATTACGGCATTCTGCAGTTCAGTCCATAGATATGGCCCTTTACACATATACCCATGCATATGTAGTGTAGCTCCTTGCTTGCAGTACTTTGGATGAGTACTCACGGTTGCTTTTCTCCCCTTTTCCCCTTTCCCTTCTACCTGGTTGCCGCAACCAGATCTTTGGAATCCGAGGCAGGGCGCCACCGTCGGCGGCGACTCCTACTACCTGGAGGTGCCTACTACTACGTGAAGCCCGGCGGCGGCGACCGGGAGTAGTTAGGAGGATCCAGCGGGAGGCCAGCGCCTCTTCGTCTGTATCCCGGTTTGTGCTAGCCATCTTATGGCAACTTGTTTAACTTATGTACGTACTCAGATATTGTGGCTTCGCTGACTTCGTCTATGATCGAGCAATTGTATTCGAGCCCTCGAGGCCCCTGGCTTGTATTATGATGCTTGTATGACTTATTTATGTTTTAGAGTTGTGTTGTGATATCTTCCCGTGAGTCCCTGATCTTGATCGTACACATTTGCGTGCATGATTAGTGTATGATTGAATCGGGGGCGTCACACACGCCTCCTCCGGCAACTGGTCCGCGGGCAACTGGTCCGCGGGGAGCTCATCCGCAGGCGCATCGAGCTCTTGGCTCGTTCCGGTGAAGAGGGAGCCGGAGGAGGCTATGAAGAGGGAGCCGGAGGAGGCTATGAAGAGGGAGCCGGAGGAGGCCGTGCCCGATGCGCCACCTCGCCGAGGCGTCATCGGGCCCGAGGACTACCTCCCCCCGGGGCAGGAGGAGCTCCTCGAGCGCGTCGTCCTCGAGCGATGGGCAAGGGAGCAGGAGGAGATGGAAGAGCGCATCCGGTGCGAGCTCGAGTACGAGCGGCTCTTCTTCCAGACGGGCGTCACGACATCGCAGGCGCACGCATCGAAGGAGGCTGACCTGCGCATGATGAAGGCGGAGCAGGCGAAGCTCTACGTTGACCTCGACTCCTACTCCTCCGACTCCGGCTGAGCGCTGCCGGTGGGTAGCTACCGCAGGAGCTCCAGTGAGCTCAATTTTGTTGTAGTGGTACGGCATCGTAGGCCCTGTCTAGCATCTATGACCTTTAATATGTATGTATGTGTTGTGTACGAACTTATGCAAAGAAGAACCATCTATGCGAGGGAGCTCCGGCGAGCTACTGCTTAAATTTCTCCCGCGAAACAACTTTTTTTTAAATATTACGGCTTTGTTTGCTGTTTCTTTTCTGCCGCCGTGTTTTTCAGCCTGCATAAGCGCCCCCGTGCGATCTGTAAACACAGTTTATAGTTCGGTAAAATGCCGGGTCTGCTAGAATTGCTTTAATGGGCACGGTACGATAAACTGCAGGGATGCACATCACAGGAAGCGGGATCAACCTGAACCTTGTTATAGGTCTGAAAGCGATGGAACAGAACCTCGATCCCGTGGGTTGGCCTAGGTTCTCCTAATTGTAAACTTGTGGACTAAAAAAGGCCCCTAAAAACCGAAAGTGCTAGTGCTCCCGAGCTCAAATGATCCCTTATGAACAGCAAAATCAGAAGAAAAAAATATGATCTTTTTAATTTTTTACTATTATTTATTTTACTATTTCATAAGGGAGCATTTGAGCTCGGGAGCATGTACTCCATGTCGCCTACAAACATTCTTCCCTAATTTCCGTTCAACTCCAGCGGCTCCCCTGAAGGAAATATGCCCTAGAGGCAATAATAAAGTTATTATTTATTTCCTTATATCATGATAAATGTTTATTATTCATGCTAGAATTGTATTAACCGGAAACATAATACATGTGTGAATATATAGACAAACAGTATGTCACTAGTATGCCTCTACTTGACTAGCTTGTTAATCAAAGATGGTTATGTTTCCTAACCATGAACAAGGAGTTGTTATTTGATTAACAAGGTCACATCATTAGTTGAATGATCTGATTGACATGACCCATTCCGTTAGCTTAACACTTGATCGTTTAGTATGTTAATGCTTTCTTCATGACCCATACATGTTCCTGTAACTATGAGATTATGCAACTCCGTTTACGGAGGAACACTTTGGTACTACCAAGCGTCTGGCGTAAGCTGGGTGATTATAAAGGAGTACTACAGGTGTCACCAAAGGTACTTGTTGGGTTGGCGTATTTGAGATTAGGTTTTGTCACTCCGATCGTCGGAGAGGTATCTCTAGGCCTTCTCGGTAATACACATCACCTAAGCCTTGCAAGCATTACAACTAATGAGTTAGTTGTGAGATGATGTATTACTGAGCGAGTAAAGAGACTTACGATGCGAGATTGAACTAGGTATTGGATACCGGCGATCAAATCTCGGGTAAGTAACATACCGATGACAAAGGGAACAACGTATGTCGTTATGCGGTTTGACCGATAAAGATCTTCGTAGAATATGTAGGAACCAATATGGGCATCCAGGTTCCGCTATTGGTTATTGACCGAGAATGGTTCTAGGTCATGTCTACATAGTTCTCGAACCCGTAGGGTCCGCACGCTTAACGTTCGATGACAGTTCATAATGAGTTTATAAGTATTGATGCACGAAGGTTGTTGAGTCCGGATGTGATCACGGACATGACGAGGAGTCTCGAAATGGTCGAGACATAAAGATTGATATATTGGAAGCCTACATTTGGACATCGGAAGTGTTCGGGTGAAATCGGGATTTTCTCGAGTACCGGAGGTTACGGAACCCCCGGAGGTCAATGGGCCTTAATGGGCCATAGGAGAAGAGGAAGGGCAGCCCAAGGTGGGCTGCGCCTCCCCTCTAGTCCGAATAGGACAAGGAAGGCGGCGCCTTCCCCTTCTCCCTCCTCCAAACCTAGTCCAACTAGGAAGGGGAGTCCTACTCCGGTGGGAGTAGGACTCCTCCTTGTGCGCCTCCTATAGGGCCGCCACCTCCCCTTGTCTCCTTTATATCTGAGGCAGGGGCACCCCAATACACACAAGTTGATCTACGGATCTTTCCTTAGCCGTGTCGGTGCCCCTTCCACCATATTCCACTTCGGTCATATCATCGCGGAGCTTAGGCGAAGCCCTGCGGGAGAAGTCATATCGTCGCGGAGCTTAGCGAAGCCCTGCGTCGGTGGAGCATCATCATCGTCACCACGCCGTCGTCTTGTGGAACTCATCCCGACACTTTGCTGGATCGAGTCCGGGATCGTCATCGAGCGAGAATGTGCAGAACTCGGAGGTGCCGTGACGTTCGGTGCTTGGATCGGTCGGATCGTGAGAGGCGTCGACTACATCAACAGCGTTGTTATAACGCTTCGCTTTCGGTCTCACGAGTGCGTGGGCGGACACTCTTCCCTCTCGTTGCTATGCCATCACCATGGTCTTGCGTGATCGTAGGAAATTTTTGAAATTACTCGTTCCCCAACAGATGGTATCGAGCCTGGTTTTATGCGTTGATGTCATATGCACGAGTAGAACACAAGTGAGTTGTGGGCGATACAAGTCATACTGCCTACCAGCATGTCATACTTTGGTTCAGCGGTATTGTGAGATGAAGCGGCCGGACCGACATTACGCGTGCGCTTACGCGAGACTGGTTTCACCGCTCGAGCACTCGTTGCTTAAAGGTGACCGCGGTGTCTGTCTCTCTCACTTTAGTTGAACCGAGTGTGGCTCGCCCGGTCCTTGAGAAGGTTAAGCGGAGTCTATTTGACGAAATATCGTTGTGGTTTTGATGCGTAGGTAAGAACGGTTCTTGCTCAGCCCGTAGCAGCCACGTAAAACTTGCAACAACAAAGTAGAGGACGTCTAACTTGTTTTTGCAGGGCATGTTGTGATGTGATATGGTCAAGGCGTGATGCTATATTTTATTGTATGAGATGATCATGTTTTGTAACCAAGTTATCGACAATGGCAGGAGCCATATGGTTGTCGCTTTATTGTATGAAATGCAAGCGCCATGTAATTGCTTTACTTTATCACTAAGGAGTAGCGATAGTCGTAGAAGCAATAGTTGGCGAGGCGACAACGATACTACGATGGAGATCAAGGTGTCGCGCGGTGGCGATGGTGATCATGGCGGTGCTTGGCGATGGAATCACAAGCACAAGATGATGATGACCATATCATATCACTTATATTGATTGCATGTGATGTTTATCCTTTATGCATCTTATCTTGCTTTGATTGACGGTAGCATTATAAGATGATCTCTCACTAAAATTATCAAGAAGTGTTCTCCACGAGTATGCACCGTTGCCAAAGTTCGTAGTACCCGGACACCACGTGATGATCGGGTGTGATAAGTTCTCGTCCATCTACAACGGTGTAAAACAGTTGCACACGCGAATACTCAGGTTAAACTTGGCGAGCCTAGCATATAACAGATATGGCCTCGGAACACGGAGACCGAAAGGTCGAGCGTGAATCATATAGTAGATATGATCAACATAGTGATGTTCACCATTGAAACTATTCCGTCTCACGTGATGATCGGACATGGTTTAGTTAAATGGATCACGTGATCACTTAGATGACTAGAGATGTCTGTCTAAGTGGGAGTTTTTAATATGATTAATTGAACTTAAATTTATCATGAACTTAGTACTGATAGTGTTTTGCTTGTCTATGTTTCTTGTAGATAGATGGCTCGTCTTTGTTGTTCCGTTGAATTTTAATGCGTTCCTTGAGAAAGCAAAGTTGAAAGATGATGGTAGCAATTACATGGACTGGGTCCGTAACTTGAGGATTATCCTCATTGCTGCTGAGAAAAATTAAATCTGGAAGCACCGCTGGGTAGCGAACTGCTGCAGATCTTGAGCGAAGTTGTGAGCGTCGGCAAAGCGAGTGATGACTACTCTATAGTTCGAGTGTGCCATGCTTTACGGCTTAGAACCGGGTCTTCAACGGCGTTTTGAGCGTCATGGAGCATATGAGATGTTCCAGGAGTTGAAGTTAATATTTCAAGCAAATGCCGGATTGAGAGATATGAAGTCTCCAATAAGTTCTATAGCTGCAAGATGGAGGAGAATAGTTACATCGGTGAGCACATACTCAAAATGTCTGGGTATAACAATCACTTAATTCAGCTGGGAGTTAATCTTCCGGATGATAGTGTCATTGATGAATTCTCCAATCACGCCACCAAGCTACAAGAGCTTCGTGATGAACTATAATATGCAAGGGATGACTAAGACAATTCACGAGCTCTTGGCGATGCTAAAAGCTGCGGAGGTAGAAATCAAGAAAGAGCATCAAGTGTTGATGGTCAACAAGACCACTAGTTTCAAGAAAAGGGCAAAGGAAGAAGAAGGAAACTTCAAAAGAACAGCAAGAAAGTTGCTGATCAAGAGAAGAAACCCAAGTCTGGACCTAAGCACTGGCGAGTGTTTTACTGCAAGCGAGACGGACCTTTGGAAGCGGAACTGCCCCAAGTATTTGGCGGATAAAAGGATGGCAAGGTGAACAAAGGTATATATGATATACATGTTATTGATGTGTACCTTACTAGAGCTCGTAGTAGCACTGGTATTTGATCTGGTTCGTTGCTAATATTTGCAACTCGAAGCAGGGACTACGGAATAAGCGAGCACTGGCAAAGGGCGAGGTGACGATCGGCGTGGGAAATGGTTCCAAAGTCAATGTGATCGCGATCGACACGTTATCTCTACATCTACCTTGGGATTAGTTTTAGACCTAAATAATTGTTATTTGGTGCCGGCGTTGAGCATGAACATTATATCTGGATCTTGTTTATTGCGAGGCGGTTATTCATTAAATCAGAGAATAATGGTTGTTCTATTTATATGAATAATATCTTTTATGGTCATGCACCCTTGAAGAATGGTCTATTCTTGTTGAATCTCGACAGTAGTGATACACATATTCATAATGTTGAAGCCAAAAGATGCAGAGTTGATAATGATAGTGCAACTTATTTGTGGCACTTGCCGTTTAGGTCATATCGGTGTAAAACGCATGAAGAAACTCCATCTTGATGGACTTCGGAATCACTTGATTATGAATCACTTGGTACTTGCGAACCGTGCCTCATGGGCAAGATGACAAAACGCCGTTCTCGGAACTATGGGCGTGCAACTGATTTGTTGGAAATCATACATCTTGATGTTTGTGGTCCAATGAATGTTGAGGCCTTGGCGGTATCGTTATTTTCTCACCTTCACAGATGATTTGAGCAGATATGGGTATATCTACTTAATGAAACACAAATCTGAAACATTTGAAAAGTTCAAAGAATTTCAGAGTGAAGTGGAAAATCATCGTAACAAGAAAATTAAATTTCTACGATCTGATCGTGGAGGAGAATATTTGAGTTCTGAGTTTGGTTTACATTTGAAAAATTGTGGAATAGTTTAGCAACTCCGCCACCGGAACACCACAGAGAAATGGTGTGTCGAGCGTCGTGTCGTACTTTACTAGATATGGTGCGATCTATGATGTCTATTTCCGATTTACCGCTATCGTTTTGGGGTTATGCTTTAGAGGCGGCGCATTCACGTTGAATAGGACACCGTCAAAATCCGTTGAGACGGCGCCTTATGAACTATGGTTTGGCAAGAAACCAAAGTTGTCGTTTCTTAAAGTTTGGGGCTGCGATGCTTATGTGAAGAAACTTCAACCAGATAAGCTCGAACCCAAATCGGAAAAATGTGTCTTCATAGGATACCCAAAGGAGACTGTTGGGTACACCTTCTATCACAGATCTGAAGGCAAGATTTTCGTTGCTAAATTCGGATCCTTTCTAGAGAAGGAGTTTCTCTCGAAAGAAGTGAGTGGGAGGAAAGTAGAACTTGATGAGATAAGCTGTATCTACTCCCTTATTGGAAAGTAGTTCATCACAAGAAATGGTTCTGTGACAACCACACCAATTAGTGAGGAAACTAATGATGATGATCATGAAGCATCAGATCAAGTTACTCTGAACCTCGTAGATCAACGAGTAAAATCGCACGAGTGGTACGGTAATCCTATTACGGAAGTCATGTTACTTGACCATGGCGAACCTACGAACTATGAAGAAGCGATGGTGAGCCCAGATTCCATAAAATGGCTGGAAGCCATGAAATCTGAGATGGGATCCATGTATGAGAACAAAGTATGGACTTTGGTTGACTTGCCCGATGATCGGCAAGCCATTGAAAATAAATGGATCTTTAAGAAGAAGGCGGCGCCGATGGTAATATAAGCTGTCTACAAAGCTCGACTTGTTGCAAAAGGTTTTCGACAAGTTCAAGGGGTTGACTACGATGAGACTTTCTCACCCGTAGCGATGCTTAAGTCTGTCCGAATCATGTTAGCAATTGCGCATTTTATGATTATGAAATTTGGCAAATGGATGTAAAACCGCATTCTTGAATGGATTTCGGAAGAAGAGTTGTATATGATGCAACCAGAAGGTTTTGTCGATCCAAAGGGTGCTAACAAAGTGTGCAAGCTCCAACGATCAATTTATGGTGCGGTGCAAGCCTCTCGGAGTTGGAATAAGCGTTTTGATAGTGTGATCAAAGCATATGGGTTTGTCAGACTTTTGGAGAAGCCTGTATTTACAAGAAAGTGAGTGGGAGCTCTGTAGCATTTCTAATATTATATGTGGACGACATATTATTGATTGGAAATGATATAGAATTTCTGGATAGCATAAAGGATACTTGAATAAAAGTTTTTCAATGAAAGACCTCGGTGAAGCTGCTTACATATTGGGCATCAAGATCTATAGAGATAGATCAAGGCGCTTAATTGGACTTTCACAAAGCACATACCTTGATAAAGTTTTGAAGAAGTTCAAAATGGATCGAGCAAAGAAAGGTTTTTACTGTATTACAAGGTGTAAGATTGAGTCGGACTCAATGCCCGACCACCGCAGAAGATAGAGAGAAAATGAAAGATGTTCCTATGCTTCAGCCATAGGCTCTATCATGTATGCAATCTTGTGTACCAGACTGACGTATGCTTAGCTGTAAGCTTGGCAGGAAGGTACCAAAGTAATCCAGAGTGGATCATTTGGACAGCGGTCAAGAACATCTGAAATACGAAAAGGACTAAGGATATGTTTCTCGTATATGGAGGTGACAAAGAGCTAGTCGTAAATGGTTACGTCGATGCAAGCTTTGACACTGATCCGGACGATTCTAAATCGCAAACCGGATCGTGTTTTTATTAAGCGGTGGAGCTGTCGGTTGGTGCAGTTCTAAACAAAGCGTCGTGGCGGGATCTACATGTGAAGCGGAGTACATAGCTGCTTCGGAGCAGCGAATGAAGAGTCTGGATGAAAGAGTTCATTTCCGATCTAGGTGTCATACCTAGTGCATCGGGACCGATGAAGATCTTACGTGACAATCTTGGTGCAATTGCCTTGGCAAAGGAATCCAGATTTCACAAGAGGACCAAGCACATCAAGAGGCGCTTCAATTCCATTGGGACCAAGTCCAAGTGGGAGACATAGAGATTTGCAAAATACATACGGATCTGAATGTTGCGAGACCCGTTGACTAAGCCTCTTCCACGAGCAAAACATGATCAGCACCAAGACTCCATGGGTGTAAGGATCATTGCTTTGTAATCTAGATTATTGACTCTAGTGCAAGTGGGAGACTGAAGGAAATATGCCCTAGAGGCAATAATAAAGTTATTATTTATTTCCTTATATCATGATAAATGTTTATTATTCATGCTAGAATTGTATTAACCGGAAACATAATACATGTGTGAATATATAGACAAACAGTATGTCACTAGTATGCCTCTACTTGACTAGCTTGTTAATCAAAGATGGTTATGTTTCCTAACCATGAACAAGGAGTTGTTATTTGATTAACAAGGTCACATCATTAGTTGAATGATCTGATTGACATGACCCATTCCGTTAGCTTAACACTTGATCGTTTAGTATGTTAATGCTTTCTTCATGACCCATACATGTTCCTGTAACTATGAGATTATGCAACTCCCATTTACCGGAGGAACACTTTGGGTACTACCAAGCGTCTGGCATGAGCTGGGTGATTATAAAGGAGTACTACAGGTGTCACCAAAGGTACTTGTTGGGTTGGCGTATTTCGAGATTAGGTTTTGTCACTCCGATCGTCGGAGAGGTATCTCTAGGCCTTCTCGGTAATACACATCACCTAAGCCTTGCAAGCATTACAACTAATGAGTTAGTTGTGAGATGATGTATTACTGAGCGAGTAAAGAGACTTACGATGATGCGAGATTGAACTAGGTATTGGATACCGGCGATCAAATCTCGGGTAAGTAACTATACCGATGACAAAGGGAACAACATTATGTCGTTATGCGGTTTGACCGATAAAGATCTTCGTAGAATATGTAGGAACCAATATGGGCATCCAGGTTCCGCTATTGGTTATTGACCGAGAATGGTTCTAGGTCATGTCTACATAGTTCTCGAACCCGTAGGGTCCGCACGCTTAACGTTTCGATGACAGTTCATAATGAGTTTATAAGTATTGATGCACGAAGGTTGTTGAGTCCGGATGTGATCACGGACATGACGAGGAGTCTCGAAATGGTCGAGACATAAAGATTGATATATTGGAAGCCTACATTTGGACATCGGAAGTGTTCGGGTGAAATCGGGATTTTACGAGTACCGGAGGTTACGGAACCCCGGGAGGTCAATGGGCCTTAATGGGCCATAGGAGAAGAGGAAGGGCAGCCCAAGGTGGGCTGCGCGCCTCCCCTCTAGTCCGAATAGGACAAGGAAGGGGCGGCGCCCCCCCTCTCCCTCCTCCAAACCTAGTCCAACTAGGAGGGGGAGTCCTACTCGGTGGGAGTAGGACTCCTCCTTAATCGCCTCCTATAGGGCGCCACCTCCCCTTGTCTCCTTTATATCTGGGGCAGGGGCACCCCAATACACACAAGTTGATCTCGGATCTTTCCTTAGCCGTGTCGGTGCCCCTTCCACCATATTCCACCCGGTCATATCATCGCGGAGCTTAAGCGAAGCCCTGCGCTGGAGAAGTCATATCGTCGCGGAGCTTAAGCGAAGCCCTGCGTCGGTGGAGCATCATCATCGTCCACGCCGTCGTCTTGTGGAACTCATCCCGACACTTTGCTGGATCGGTCAGGGGATCGTCATCGAGCGAATGTGTGCAGAACTTCGGAGGTGCCGTCGTTCGGTGCTTGGATCGGTCGGATCGTGGAGGCGTCGACTACATCAACAGCGTTGTTATAACGCTTCCGCTTTCGGTCTCACAGTGCGTGGACGGACACTCTTCCCTCTCGTTGCTATGCCATCACCATGGTCTTGCGTGATCGTAGGAAAATTTTTGAAATTACTACGTTCCCCAACATCCCCTACCCTAAGATATCTCCCATATACTCGCCTTTATTGCACATGAGCTGAATAAATAATCGCTTGGGAGAATGTTTGGAATCCATTATCCTCCCAAACGGTGGGTCAACTACCTTATTTTGTCTAGACACATGGCTATGCTCACTGATAAACCCTCTGTCCACCACTTTCAAACATTTTTCTCATTCCACATACATAAACATTTTAGCTTCCTCTGTCATGAAAAATGGGTTACTTGCGAATCTCGTGGTCGTCTTGGTCGCCTCTCATGACTTGTCTTTGTTGTAGGATTTCGAGCTCTGTAGTGATCCAACATCAACTCACACCTAGATTGGCAGTGCAAATTGACAAACAATGCACAAATTCCCCTCAATCTCCCTCTCTTGATTATTCGAGTGAATTGCAAAAAACCACCACATTTCAAGAGCCGGTGGCTGCCCTTTCGTCAGGCGGGCGTTCCCCCTCTCCGCCGCCGCCGCCACCCCCTCCCCCCTCTCAATCGTCGCCGCGTTCGTCTGGTTCTTCCTCTTCCCACTCGGCCCGTCTGAGCCAGCATGGGTCTCTGGATCAAGGCGACGGGTCGCGCCTGGGCTCTGCTCAGAACTGTGGTGGTGGCTTTGGGCGACGGCGGGCGGTGGCCGGCGACAAGTCCGATGCTCCTGGAATCGGCGGTTCCCATGGCGAGGTTCAAACTCTGGCCGTCGGTAGGGTCCAACTTGCTTTGGACGGATGCGTGTCATCCACTGTGGGTGAAAGTTGGGCTGGCTCTATCCCGGTCAGGCCGCAGCAGGTGGGCCTTTTTGGTGGCCAATCAGCGGCTCATGTGGACTCCTCCTGCAGCTCGATCGGGCTGGCCGAGCGGATCTGCCAGGATGGGTCGGAGCAGGGGTCCACCCCGGATCCTACCGTTGAGCTCCTGATTGGTGAGCAGAGTTCTTCAGAGCTGCTGCGGTCGGCCCAGTCGCCTGCGTCTGTCTCCATGCCGCGGAGGGACCACGCGGACCAGGATCCGTTCGTTGGCGCTATTTGTGGACCGGTGCATCGGGATTCCTGCTTTCCATTTGCTGCGGCCTGCGCTTCCCCTTTGGCCGCTGCCAGCTTGCAGTCCGTCCTATCTACGAGGCGGGGCGGGCAGCGTGGGCACGGATGCATGCACCTTGCATGCTACTGACGCATGCCAGCATTCTAGTGGAGCAAGAGATCGTGAGCCATGCAGCACTGCGGATGGCTCCCCCACATCGCCGCTACCACCTCATCAGGATCGTTTTTCCTTGGTTACCCCTGACACTTCACCGTCTCCTGTGGGACAAGTTGCGTCGCCGGCATCGTTCTTCTCGGTTGATCTTTCCTCCGCTGGCCGTTCTTTTCGTTCGCCAATGGCGCATGCTCAGCTTGTCCGCTCACCGCTGACGCCTGTTCCGTTGAATGGGAATCATGAGTTGGCCAAAGTTATCAAGCAGATAAGGGCGCACATTGAAGATCCTCTCCTCCCACTTCCCACCGTCCGGCGAGGGAAGCGTCGCGCGCATTCCTTACGGAAGATCAGCTGCGACGTAGTGCAAGAATCGCTAAAGTTACAAAGGGCTGCCATCGTCCTATGTGCAGCGTCTTAGCGAGTCCTCATGGCAGATTGGGTTTTGCACACAGACGACGAGCCATCGTGGACTGCTTTGCGGATATGCTGATCTGTTCAAAGATCCACTTGTCCCGTCTAAGCATTGACGCGCTGACTAAACTGTTTGCTCTGGAGCCATTTATGCCAGAGGCGCCGATTGTGCTGGCCTGCTAAGGGCGTGGCTTTCTGTATGTGGGTGTGGGCTTTTCTGATGTCGATGAAGTGCTGCAATCATAATGTGCTCGTGTGGAACGTCCGCGGACTAAACAATCCTAGTCGTGTCGCTGTTATCCGTTCCATCGTGGATGATGCCAATGCCTCAGTTGTTTGTTGTGTTGAGTCTAAGCTGGCCACTGTGGATAGGTTTCCCATCTCGAGGGTTCTCGGCGCAAAGTCGACTCTTTCGTTGCCTTTTGCCGTCAACACGGCGGGTGGCATCATCGTTACTGGCAGTCCTCATTGGCCTCTGTCTCTTCATCTATAGTTGACACATTCTCGATGAATCGTGGAGCTCGGCCTGTTGGATGCCCCAAGCTGGAATCTCCTTTGTGGTATACGGGCCCATCGACGGCCTTTGAAAGTGCAATTTCTTGAGAGCTGCGTGATATCCGCGCGGACAGGCCGGGCTTATGGGCGATAGCGGTGATTTCAATCTCATCGTGAGACGCCTCGGACAAAAGCAATGACATGATTAATAAATGGCATGTTGGGGAGATTCAGCGGTTGCTTAATGATCTACAGCTCAAGGAATCTGATCTTGTAGGGCGTCGGTACCGGAGTAACGAGAGGAGGGCTCCTACTTTGGAAAGGATTGATCGATGGTTTGCATCCGTGGGTGGGACTTTGCCCATCAGAATCATCATCTTGTGGCTCTATCCACATCGCTCTCGGACCCTTTGCGCCGTTCTTGATGGCGACCAATGTTAACTTTCAAAGGAAGGAAGGTTCCATTTTCAGTCCTCTTGGCCTAAAATTGCTGGGTTCCATGAAATTTGCCGCGGGATGGTTCTCCACTACGCCTGCGCCGGATCCCTTTCTGGATCTATTCTATAGACTGAAAGCTACTGCTAAAGCCCTGTCAGCGTGGAGTCAACGCTCCATAGGCAACCTCAAGGAGCAAATCCAAATGGCGCACGAGGTCATTCACCTTATGGACGTTGCTATGGATCAGCGCCCGCTTACTGATGCTGAGTTCTGGTTACGTCGCCAACTGAAGAAGAAGATTTTGGGGCTCGCTTCTCTTCAATGTACCATCGCCAGGCAGCAGTCCCGCCTCCTGTGGCTCAAAGAGGGCGACGCAAATACGGGGTTCTTTCAGTCATATGCTAGTGCACGTCGTCGACGAAATCACATTTTCAAGTTGCAGAAGGATGGATTGGAGGCCACTACCCAGCAAGCTATGGACGACCTAGCTGCAGACCATTTTGGCAAGTTAATTGGGACTCCGGGGCAACGCCAGCACTGCCTAAATCTTCAGCACCTGGACCTCCCTCCTGTGGATGCAGCGCATCTTGAATGCGACTTCTCTGACAGAGATATCTGGACCGCTATCAGTTCCCTGCCTCCTGACAAAGCCCCGGGGCCGGACGGTTTCTCATTGCGCTTCTATCAATCCTGTTGGCCGACTATCAAAGAGGTGGTATGCAAAGCCATCCGCACTTTCAGCTCTGGTGATGGCCGTGGCATCGCTCGATTAAATGAGGCATTCATCACTCTGCTACCGAAGAAGCGAGGCGGTGGACATCAAGGATTTCAGGCCAATCAGCTTGGTTCATAGCATTGGGAAGATCGTCTCCAAAATCATGTCAATCCAGTTACCCGCTCATGCCACTGCTTGTGCATTCCAACCAAAGTGCGTTAAATGCATGAGCCGTTCCATTGTGGACAATTTCTTCTTGGTGCAGCAATCGATTAAGACTCTCCACGGTGGCAAGTTCCTACAATCATGATGAAGATTGACATAGCAAAGGCCTTGATTACATCAACTGGGCTTTCTGTTAAAGTTGCTCAAGCACCGTGGTTTTGGACTAAAGTGGATTGCCGCTTTGGCCTTCCTATACATCTCGTCCAGCTCAAGTGTCACGATCAATGGTAGTCCGGACAAGGTTTTCTGGCATGCATGCGGGCTACGACAAGGTGACCCAGTTTCCCCTCTCCTCTTCGTGATCGTTATGGACGCGTTGACCGCCCTGTTTCGCAAAGGGGAGCAAAGCAATCTCTTCGCACCTCTCTGCCGCTGGGGCATCAAGCACCGCTTATCTGTTTACGCTGACGATGCAGTTTTGCTCATTCGGCCTGATGTGGTTGAAGCTGAGACAACCGTGCAACTTCTGACTGCTTTTGGGCACGCCTCTGGCTTGTCTTGTAACATGGCAAAAAGCTCCATCTCATTGATCCGTTGCAGGCAAGAAGACATACCTCAAGTGACTGCCATCCTCAATTGCACCATCAAAGAATTTCCTCTAACATATTTGGGGCTGCCGCTGTCTGTTACTCGACTGCCCAAGTCTGCCCTTCAACCTCTTATTGACAGAACTGCGGACTACTTGCCCCTGTGGAAAGCTCGCTATCTTCGTCGGGCCGGGAGACTTGTCCTGATCAACTCAACTCTGACTGCAACCTCCATCTACCTAATGCTTGTGCTCGATCTGCCGGCGTGGTTTATCTCCTGCATTGATAAGATCAGGCGTGGCTTTTTCTGGTGTGGACACGATGAGGCCAAAGGTGGGAACTGCTTAATTAACTGGAACATGGTCTGCTCGTCGAAAGTGTATGGTGGACTCGGGATTCACAATCTCAGGTTACTGAACCAGGCCCTGCTTCTCAAGTGGCGCTGGTTTGAGAAGGTTGCTGACGAGAAGCCCTAGCATGGCCTTGACATTAAACTACCTGCTGAAGCTGACAGTGTTTTCACTGCTGGGTTACATTGCTTGCTCGGGAATGGCAACAACATCAGGTTCTGGACCGACCCCTCACTACTAGGAAAAGGGCTATAGATGGGATGGACACTAATGGCGCACTGTACATGTGGTGCGCCATTACTAAATACTAATGGCGCACCATGGTGCGCCATTATGTGCAAATACTAATGGCGCACCACATCCCACGAGGCGCCATTAGTAAAAAATTAATTTTTCAAAACTACTAATGGCGCACGGTGGGGTGGTGCGCCATTACTATGTTGACATAGTAATGGCGCACCACACCCACCATGGCATCATTAGTAGTTTTGAAAAAAAGTAAAAAAATAAAAAATATTTGTTACTAATGGCGCACCATGTCTCGTGCGCCATTACTAATTTAACTAGTAATGGCGCCTTGCCCGATCTGGTGCGCCATTATAAATTTTTCAAAAAAAAATTCAAAAAATATCAATTTTTTTATTTTTTTTCAAAACTAGTAATGGCGCACCGTGGGTGTGGTGCGCCATTACTAGTTTAACTAGTAATGGCGCACCACCCCACGGTGCGCCATTACTAACTTGCCCCAACACCGAATGCACCCCCCCTGTGGATCGCCTTTTTAGTTTAAAAAATAAAATAAAATGATGGAAATGTCAAAAAAATAAAAGAAAATAAGTTTCCCATGTGATATGTGGTCTAGTTGTTGGGAAAATTTACAAATATGAATTTCGACTTTATTTGCAAAATCTCTCTGGAAATTTGTAAAATGGGCATAACTTTTGCATACGAACTCGGATGAAAAAGTTTTTTATATGAAAAATCATCTACTCGAAAAGTAATGGGAACCCCGTTAAACATTTTCAAAATCCCCAAGAACCTAACAGAAAAAAGTTACGGGGCTTTCAAGATCTAGAGGCAAAAAAATTCAAAAAATTTCAAACTTACTAGTGGCGCACCGTGGATGTGGTGCGCCACTAGTAACAGAAAAAAAAATTGGTTTTGAAAAAAAAAATTTGAATTTTTTTTCAAAAAATGATACGTAATATGACCGGGAAGTTTGAAATATTTTTCAAAATTTCATCATAGTCATGAACATGAACAAAGTCCTAGACATCAACAAGGTATAATAGGATTGATATGCTAGATATATCAACAAGTGCTCGTGAAGTGAGTATTCTTTGGGGTTGGATAGAACTCTGAAGTTAAGCGTGCTTGGGCTGGAGTAGTGTGAGGATGGGTGACCTTTCGGGAAGTTTGACCACGGAGTTTGATTTGACCTGAGATTAAGCATATTGACCCGAGATTAAGCAATAATGAACTGAGATTAAGAAAAAAAACGAAAAAAAATGTGCGCCATTAGTATACCAGATATGTGGTACGCCATTAGTAAAAAATTCTAATGGCGTGGTACTAATGGCGCACCGGTAGTGCGCCAGGTGTGCCATTAGTAGGCAAAACCGGTGCGCCATTAGTAGGCCTTTTCCTAGTAGTGCCTGGTTGAATGGCGCTAGTTTACAGCAGCTTGCCCCGTCGCTGCTAAAGTTCGTTCGACCTGTCGCCATACAAGGCTCTATTGCAGATAGTCTGCCAAACGGGGCGGGGATGACTGACCTACGTGGGAATCTTGACATACATGCAATTGCGGACGTCCTAAAAATCTGGCCACTTATCTCTGCGCAAAATTTGTTGGAGCAGCCAAATTCTTTCAGGTGGAGGCAAACATCGGATGGATCATATTCATCAAGTAGCGCTTATCACCTTTTCTTCCTGGCGCAGCGGAGCTTTGGACTTCATGGGCACCTCTGGAAATAAAAAAATTTGTCTGGCTGGCCATCCACAATCGGTTGTGGACCGCAGATCGCTTTGCAAGACGGCAGCTTGAGCACCGGAGTCTTGTGTGCTATCGCGCAGGAGGAGGAGAACTGAACCATATTCGCTTGGCTGCTCCTTTGCGTGGAAGTGCAGTACAACATCCTACTTTTGTGGCGTCTACATAGAAGAACTCCAACCTCAAGCGACACTATTAAGGAGTGGTGGTGGCGTTAAACAGCGCGTTCCTAGTCTGAGCCGTCGCAAGGTTAACACCATGGTCTGTCTTGTGTTTCGTTTCCTCCGCTCGAGCGAAACAGGAGGGTTTTTGATAAAATCGCGCTTATGCCGCATGTGGTAGCTAGCAATATCCGAAGAGAGTTTCAACTCTGGATTCAAGCAAAATTAGGTGGGCTAGCGTGAGACATTACGTAGCTTGTAATAACCTAGAACTGTGGACTGCGCGCTCTGCGCTTGTAATTACTCTGTAAATGCCTCTTCCATCTTCTTAAATGAAAAAGCGCACAATGCTCTTGCGTGTGCTTGAAAAAAAAGTTTTGTTTTGGAATTGCCACCACATTCCTTGGGCGCCCTAAAAATCTACCGGTTTTCTTGCTAATTTTTTCAATAAACACTAATTATCGATTTGGAGTGAAATAATCCAATTCTGACATACCGGGCCCACTGATCAGTGCCATATGGCAGTTCAAGTCAACACAAATGGTGTTGACCGTTAAGTTGGACATTGGACCCACCTGTCAGCACACTTGTCTCTCTCAAACCTTCTTCTTCTTCTCGTGGGATATTGATTGAACAGCTTGGATGCGAGGGAGGTTGCGAGAGAGGTGGCTCGCTTCGCCTACACGCCCGTCTGCTTTGCTGTACCATTTCGGCCTGCGCACCTAACACAAGCGATAGTGACAAGCAGCAAGTAGCAACGACAAGCAACAGCAGCACGCATCAAGCTAGCATCCATGAAGTACCACGCGCGCACGAGCAGTACATCCATGGCGAGCTCATTTCGCGCCGCCGGTCGGACAACGATGTGGGACACGACGCTTCTGGGGAAGAGAGGGTGTGAGCTGATAAGAAAATAGGCAGTTTTTCGAATAAATTAATCCATGAATAAATCATGAGCATGACATGGGCAGCATTGATAACACACTGATTACGATCTAACAGAGCATGTACTACGCATATAGTAGAAACATCTACGCATATCGCTAGTACTGGTATAACAGAAAGAAACAAGAGAGGGATAAATGATGTATACCCTCCAACCGGCCACGCGGTAGTGGTGGCGGTGGCAGCAGCCGCGGCATCCTCGGCGGCCTTCTTGTCGGCCTCGGCCTTCTCAGCGGCGGCACAGTCGGCGTCGGTCGACATGGTGATGACGAAGGTGATGCGGACGTAGATGAACAGAAGCGAGCAGTCGCGTAGCCGCTACCCAAAAACCTAATCGCCCCTCTCCCGTACAAGATCCGGAGAGGCGGGGTTTCGGAGGCCTGCTCTCCTGTCAACCGTGTACGCGGTGAACGGGACGGAGTCGCCGGTGGCAGCAGCAGCAGAGGAACAATGCGGGCGTGGAGGCTGAGATGCGTTCTGTTTCGTGGCGGTTAGGGTTGGCAGCGCCCCACATATATATGTGCGGCCGCGCGTGGAGAGACGTGGGCTGAACCCACGTCCAAGTCGGTAGCCCACGATCCGACGTCTCAGATCGTGGCCCTACCTATCAAAGACTCTCCGTTCCTGACCGGCAAAAAGAAGCGCATAGGAATGAACTCGGCTCGGCTCAATCCCGCAACCCGCGTCGCGTCGTGACGAGACGTGGCGTGGCGAGGCGAGCGGAGGAGGAGGAGTGCGCGAGGACTTCTTTCCTTCTCAAGCTCCAATAGCATGAGGGAGAGAATCCCTTATAAACCACTCCAACTCTCCTTCCACTTCCGGGGTGGGACTAAACTTCCCACCACCTTGTCATGCCACCTACATGGGCCCTTGGAGATCAAATCTGAAACTGTCATATGGGCTCTAGGCCCATCTCATATTTCAACAATCCCCCACCAGATCTCAGGGGCCCAGTTTGTCCTTTGTTCCAAACGCTATTTTGATATACCAGCATCTTAGTGGACACCGATTAAGGTTGAGCTCCACCTAGAACAAGTAGTTACACTCCTTCACAACTGAACAATGGACTATGCCTTGAATTGTCAGTTTGGCGTCAAGAAGTTTCACCACAAGTCTCACTGATATGAGGCTGCTAAAGGCCGACCCCTCGGTTGGATCATATTAGTCACACTCCTGGCCTATTCATGAGCTTGCTAGAGATCACCCCAATCTCATAGACTGTGACCAGCAGTCGGGCTCATATAGGTGTGTTCCTCCAAAGATCGCTCTGTAGGATAGCATCTTGCTTATGCATATAAGCCTTGGAACACATTAAGACATTAGTCATCCTTCCATACAGTTTCCGAGAGTATTGCATCTCCGACGAAGTGGGTTAGTAAAGTTACTCTCCTCAGTTCACCACTGGCTTGTTTTCCCAGGTCCTACTTCACGGGATCTCCGATCACATAGATTGGGTTACTACCATGGCAACTCATGTGGGTCTCATATCCATCTCCCTTGATGCGCTATCTATCACAACACGTGATAGCCCTTTAGTAAAGGGACCTGCCAGATTCTTAGCCGTTTGAATATAATCCAACGCTATCACTCCGGAGTTCCTCAATTTTCTGACAGCTTTCAATCTCATTCTTATGTGTTTGTTGGACTTCATGTTGTCCTTTGAACTCTTCACCTTGACAATAACTGTTTGATTGTCACAGTTCATAAGGACGGCGAACAGAGCTTCTCAACCCACGGCAAGTCCATCAACAGATCTGAAGCCATTCGCTTCGCCACCCGATGTGTCTAATGCTGTTAATTCTGCTTCCATTATCGATCTTGTTAAGATCGTTTGCTTGCAATACTTCCAGGAAACAGCACCACCTCCAAGAGTAAACATATACCCAGTTGTGGCCTTCATCTCATCAGCATCAGAGATCCAATTCGCATCACTATACCCTTCATGTACCGTCGGGTATCTAGTATAGTGAAGTCCATAGTTCATAGTACCTTTCAGATAGCGCATAACTCTCTCAAGGGCACGCCAATGTACATCACCCGGTTTGGAAACAACGGCTCAGTTTGCTAACAGCAAATGCGATGTCAGGCCTCGTTGTGCTGGCTAGATACTGGAGTGAACCAACAATCTGAGAGTATCTCAATTGATCTATAGTTGTGCCTTTAGACTTTCGAATCAGCACACTAGAATCATATGGTGTTTGAGATGGTTTGCAGTCCGAATATCCAAAGGGACTCAACACCTTCTCAACATAATGGGATTGCAGAAGTGTAATCCCACCCTCATCATCTCTCAATAGCTTGATGTTCAAGATAACATCAGCCACTCCAAGGTCCTTCATCTCAAAGTTCTGAGATAGGAAAGACTTAACCTCCTCGATCAACTTTAGATTAGTCCCAAATATCAGTATGTCATCAACATACAAACACAAGATAACTCCTTCGCCCCCACCAAAGCGATAGTATACACATTTGTCGGCCTCATTAACAACAAAACCAACAGATGTCAACGTTTCATTAAACTTGTCATGCCATTGCTTAGGCGCTTGTCTCAGGCCATACAAAGATTACACCAACTTACACACCTTTCCTTCGACCATCCATCACAAAGCCATCAGTGTTGCATATAGATTTCCTCCTTTAGCTCTCCGTTCAGGAAAGCCGTCTTAACATCCATCTGATGAATGAGAAAACCATGCGAGGCCGCCAACGAGAGTAATACTCGAATGGTGGTCAGTCTGGCCATAGGTGAATAAGTGTCGAAGAAATCTTCTTCTTCTTTCTGGGCGTAGCCCTTGGCCACAAGCCTAGCCTTGTAATTTTCTATTGTACCGTCAGGCCTAAGCTTCTTCTTGAACACCCACTTGCATCCCAATGGTTTGCAACCATAAGGACGTTCAATAAGCTCCCAAGTCCCGTTAGCCATGATGGAATCCATCTCGCCACGGACCGCATCCTTCCGAAGAGTCACACGGAGATGCATACGCTTCTGAAATAGAAGTGGGATTATCCTCCACGAGGTATATGAAGAAATCATCACCAAAGGTCTTTACGGTCCTTTGTCTCTTGCCCCTACCAAGGGATTCCTTATTATCCTCCTCGGGATTTTCATCATGTGTTTGATTATAATATTCCATCGGAATGGCAGGTTCATGAGTCTCCTCAGATTCCTGTCCAGAAGTGCTTTGTACATCTCTCATGGGAAAATGTCCTCAAAGAATGTAGCATCTTTAGACTCCATAATTGTACCGACCTTCATGTCAGGCACCTTAGATTTCACTACTAGAAATATATAGCCAACACTATTCAGAAGCGTAGCCCAAATTAACACAAATTCCACGTCTTTGGTCCAAGCTTACGCTTTTGGGGATCGGCACATTAACTTTCGCCAAGCAGCCCCAAGCACGTAAAATGAGAGTGTTGTCCTTCTCTTGGTCCACTTCTCATAAGGAGTGATCTCGTTATCCTTTGTCGGAACTTTATTCAGGACATGACATGATGTCATTATAGCCTCCCCCCACCATGCCTTGGATAAACCCGACGTATCTAACATGGCGTTAACCAAATCAGTTAGAGTACGGTTTTTCCGCTTGGCAACCCCATTTGACTGGGGTGAGTAGGGAGGCGTCCTCTCGTGAATAATACCGTGTTCCGCACAAAAGGCATCAAACTCTTTCGAGAAGTACTCTCCACCACGATCTGACCGGACTCGTTTAATTTTCTTTTCAAGTTGATTCTCAACTTCTGCCTTATAGATTTTGAAGTAGTGTAGAGCCTCATCTTTAGTATTTAACAGATACACATAGCAATATCTAGTGGAATCATCTATCAAAGTCATGAAATATTTCTTTCCACCTTTAGTCAACACACCATTCATCTCACAAAGATCGAATGTATGAGTTCCAATGGCGTAAGTGTCTCTCCTCTGCTGCCTTGTGAGGCTTGCGAGGTTGCTTAGATTGCACACACGAATGGCACTTAGAACCTTTGGCTAAAGTGAAACTCGGGATTAAATTCGATTTTGCTAGCCGCGTCATAACACCGAAACTAATGTGACAAAGACGTGAATGCCAAACTTCAGATTCATTAACACTCAAATGAATATTGTACACGACTTTATTACATAGATCTGCAAGAGAAAGGCGGAACATGCCTCCGCATTCATAAGCCTTTCCAACAAATAGTCCATATTTCGTAACAACTAATTTATTAGACTCGAATACCAACTTAAACCCTTCTCTACATAGAAGGGAGCCACTAACTAGGTTCTTCTTGATGGCGGGGACATGCTGCACGTTCTTTAGCTGCACGATCCTTCCCGAAGTAAACTTCAGATCGACCGTGCCAACACCAAGAACAGAAGCACTCGCGCCATTCCCCATCAAGACGGACCCGTGACACGTGGCCTGGTAAGAAGAAAACAATGAAATGTCAAGCACACACATGAACACTGCACTGTGTCGACCCACCAATCGGTGGGCGACCAAACTGAAAATACAGCAAATAAATTACTGCGTCCAGATGCACCACTCTCATTGTTGCTCACAATCATATTGACAGACTTGGAGTCCTGCCCTTGCTTCTTATACTTGTTTGGGCACTTGTTGGCCCAATGTTCAAGCGAACCACAAGTAAAGCAGCCCTCATCCTTCTTGTTCTTCTTGAAGGTCTTCTTACCCTTCTTCTTAAAGTCGGCACTCTGTTGGACACCGTTCTTTCCCTTGGGCTTGTGGGAATTGGAGTTCTTCTGATGCACCATATTGGCCACATAAGTTCCTTCGACACCTTTTCCGTGCGAGTCCTTTGCCCTTGAATTCTGCTCAACACTCAGATGGCCAATGACATCCTCCACAGAGAATTCACGCCTCTGATGTTTCAGAGTGGTGGCAAAGTTCTTCCAGAATTGGGAAGCTTAGCGATTATGCAGCCCGCGACAAACTTGCCCGTAACTTCGCACTTAAGAAGCTCAAGCTCCTTAACAATGCATATTATCTCATGAGCCTGCTCCAATACAGGACGGTTTTCAACCATCTTGTAATCGTGGAACTGCTCTATAATATACATCTCGCTCCTGCGCCGGCAGCCCCGATTTTAGATTCGAAAGCGCCCCACAAGTCCTTGGCAGACCGCACATGCAAATATCGCCAACCAGCTTATCTCCAATCACGCTCGAACTGCTCCGAGGAACACGACGGTGGCCTCCTTGAACGCCTTCTCCTGTTCAAAGCGATCGTTCTGTGGGAGTTACACGGCGACACGAACACGTTCATGGCCGTGAGCCATAAGGTGGTTTTAGTCTGCCAACGCTTAAAGTATGTCCCCGTAAACGGTGACGGTTTCAATGCAGCAGCAAAACCAGAATTCGAAAAACTCCTACACACATTAGGTTTTTGGATTGATAAGAAAATAGGCAGTTTTTCGACTAAATTAATCCATGAATAAATCATGAGCATGACATGGGCAGCATTGATAACACACTGATTACGATCTAACAGAGCATGTACTACGCATATAGTAGAAACATCTACGCATATCGCTAGTACTGGTACAACAGAAAGAAACAAGAGAGGGATAAACGATGTATACCCTCCAATCGAACACGCGGTAGTGGTGGCGGTGGCAGCAGCCGTGGCATCCTCGGCGGCCTTCTTGTCGGCCTCGGCCTTCTCAGCGGCGGCACGGTCGGCGTCGGTCGACATGGTGATGATGAAGGTGATGCGGACGTAGATGAACAGAAGCGAGCAGTCGCGTAGTCGCTACCCAAAAACCTAATCGCCCCTCTCCCGTACAGGATCCGGAGAGGCGGGTTTCGAGTCTGCTCTCCGCCAACCGTGTACGCGTGAACGGGACGGAGTCGTGGCGGCAGCAGCAGCAGAGGAACAATGCGGCATGGAGACCGAGATGCGCTCATTTCATGGCGGCTAGGGTTGGCAGCGCCCACATATATATGTGCGTCACAGGAGAGACGTGGGCTGAACCCACGTCCAAGTCGGTAGCCCACGAACCGACGTCTCAGATCGTGGCCCTACCTGTCAAAGACTCCCCGTTCCTGACCGGCAAAAAGAAGCACATAGGAGTGAGCTCGGCTCGGCTCAATCCCGCAACCCGCGGCGCGTCGTGACGAGACGTGGCGTGGCGTGGCGTGCCGTGGCGTGGCGAGGCAAGCGGAGGAGGAGGAGTGCGCGAGGACTTCTTTCCTTCTCAAGCTCCAATAGCATGAGGGAGAGAATCCCTTATGAACCACTCCAACTCTCCTTCCACTTCCGGGGTGGGACTAAACTTCCCACCACCTTGTCGTGCCACCTACATGGGCCCTTGGAGATCAAATCTGAAATTGTCATATGGGCTCTAGGCCCATCTCATATTTCAACAATCCCCCACCAGATCTCAGGGGCCCAGTTTGTCCTTTGTTCCAAACGTTGTTTTGATATACCAAAGATCTCGGTGGAGACCGATTAAGGTTGAGCTCCACCTAGACCAAGTAGTTACACTCCTTCACAACTGAACAATGGACTATGCCTTGAATTGTCGGTTTACGCCAAGAAGTTTCACCACAAGTCTCACTGATACGAGGCTGCCAAAGGCCGACCCCTCGGTTGGAGCATATTAGTCACACTCCTGGCCTGTTCATGAGCTTGCTAGAGATCACCACAATCTCATAGACTGTGACCAGCAGTCGGGCTCATATAGGTGTGTTCCTCCAAAGATCGCTCTGTAGGATAGCATCTTGCTTATGCATATAAGCCTTGGAACACATTAAGACATTAGTCATCCTTCCATACAGTTTCCGAGAGTATTGCATCTCCGACGAAGTGGGTTAGTAAAGTTACTCTCCTCAGTTCACCACTGGCTTGTTTTCCCAGGTCCTACTTCACGGGATCTCCGATCACATAGATTGGGTTACTACCATGGCAACTCATGTGGGTCTCATACCCATCTCCCTTGATGCGCTATCTATCACAACACGTGATAGCCCTTTAGTAGAGGGATCTGCCAGATTCTTAGCCGTTTGAATATAATCCAACGCTATCACTCCGGAGTTCCTCAATTTTCTGACAGCTTTCAATCTCATTTTAATGTGTTTGTTGGACTTCATGTTGTCCTTTGAACTCTTCACCTTGACAATAATTGTTTGATTGTCACAGTTCATAAGGACGGCGAACGAGCTTCTCAACCATCGGCAAGTCCATCAACAGATCTCGAAGCCATTCTGCTTCGCCACCCGATGTGTCTAATGCTGTTAATTCTGCTTCCATTGTCGATCTTGTTAAGATCGTTTGCTTGCAAGACTTCTAGGAAATAGCACCACCTCCAAGAGTAAACATATACCCAGTTGTGGCCTTCATCTCATCAGCATCAGAGATCCAATTCGCATCACTATACCCTTCAAGTACCATCGGGTATCCAGTATAGTGAAGTCCATAGTTCACAGTACCTTTCAGATAGCGCATAACTCTCTCAAGGGCACGCCAATGTACATCACCCGGTTTGGAAACAAATCGGCTCAGTTTGCTAACAGCAAATGCGATGTCCGCCTCGTATACGGCTGGCTAGATACTGGAGTGAACCAACAACCTGAGAGTATCTCAATTGATCTATAGTTGTGCCTTTAGACTTTCGAATCAGCACACTAGAATCATATGGTGTTTGAGATGGTTTGCAGTCCGAATATCCAAAGGGACTCAACACCTTCTCAACATAATGGGATTGCAGAAGTGTAATCCCACCCTCATCATCTCTCAATAGCTTGATGTTGAAGATAACATCAGCCACTCCAAGGTCCTTCATCTCAAAGTTCTGAGATAGGAAAGACTTAACCTCCTCGATCAACTTGAGAGTAGTCCCAAATATCAGTATGTCATCAATATACAAACACAGTATAACTCCTTCGCCCCCACCATAGCGATAGTATACACATTTGTCGGCCTCATTAATAACAAAACCAACAGATGTCAACGTTTCATTAAACTTGTCATGCCATTGCTTAGGCGCTTGTCTCGGGCCATACAAAGATTTCACCAACTTACACACCTTTCCTTCCTGACCATCCATCACAAAGCCATCAGGTTGTTGCATATAGATTTCCTCCTTTAGCTCTCCGTTCAGGAAAGCCGTCTTAACATCCATCTGATGAATGAGAAGACCATGCGAGGCCGCCAACGAGAGTAATACTCCAACGGTGGTCAGTCTGGCCACATGTAAATAAGTGTCGAAGAAATCTTCTTCTTCTTTCTGGGCGTAGCCCTTGGCCACAAGCCTAGCCTTGTACTTTTCTATTGTACCGTCAGGCCTAAGCTTCTTCTTGAACACCCACTTGCATCCCAATGGTTTCCAACCATAAGGACGTTCAGTAAGCTCCCAAGTCCCGTTAGCCATGATGGAATCCATCTCGCTAACGGACCGCATCCTTCCAGTAGTCAGCTTCTGGAGATGCATACGCTTCTGAAATAGAAGTGGGATTATCCTCCACGAGGTATATGAAGAAATCATCACCAAAGGTCTTTACAGTCCTTTGTCTCTTGCCCCTACCAAGGGATTCCTCATTATCCTCCTCAGGATTTTCATCATGTGTTTGATTATAATATTCCATCGGAATGGCAGGTTCAGGAGTCTCCTCAGATTCCAGTCCATAAGTGCTTTGTACATCTCTCATGGGGAAAATGTCCTCAAAGAATGTAGCATCTTTAGACTCCATAATTGTACCGACCTTCATGTCAGGTACCTCAGATTTCACTACTAGAAATCTATAGCCAACACTATTCGTAGCGTAGCCCAAATTAACACAGTCCACAGTCTTTGGTCCAAGCTTACGCTTTTGGGGATCGCACATTAACTTTCGCCAAGCAGCCCCAAGCACGTAAGCACGAGAGTGTTGTCCTTCTCTTGGTCCACTTCTCATAAGGAGTGATCTCGTTATCCTTTGTCGGAACTTTATTCAGGACATGACATGATGTCATTATAGCCTCCCCATCATGCCTTGGATAAACCCGACGATCTAACATGGCGTTAACCAAATCAGTTAGAGTACGGTTTTTCCGCTCGGCAACCCCATTTGACTGGGGTGAGTAGGGAGGCGCCCTCTCATGAATAATACCGTGTTCGCATAAAAGGCATCAAACTCTTTCGAGAAGTACTCTCCACCACGATCTGACCGGACTCGTTTAATTTTCTTTTCAAGTTGATTCTCAACTTCGCCTTATAGATTTTGAAGTAGTGTAGAGCCTCATCTTTAGTATTTAACAGATACACATAGCAATATCTAGTGGAATCATCTATCAAAGTCATGAAATATTTCTTTCCACCTTTAGTCAACACACCATTCATCTCACAAAGATCGAATGTATGAGTTCCAATGGCGCTAAGTGTCTCTCCTCTGCTGCCTTGTGAGGCTTGCGAGGTTGCTTAGATTGCACACACGAATGGCACTTAGAACCTTTGGCTAAAGTGAAACTCGGGATTAAATTCGATTTTGCTAGCCGTGTCATAACACCGAAACTAATGTGACAAAGACGTGAATGCCAAACTTCAGATTCATTAACACTCAAATGAATATTGTACACGACTTTATTACATAGATCTGCAAGAGAAAGGCGGAACATGCCTCCGCATTCATAACCCTTTCCAACAAATAGTCCATATTTCGTAACAACTAATTTATTAGACTCGAATACCAACTTAAACCCTTCTCTACATAAAAGGGAGACACTAACTAGGTTCTTCTTGATGGCGGGGACATGCTGCACGTTCTTTAGCTGCACGATCCTTCCCGAAGTAAACTTCAGATCGACCGTGCCAACACCAAGAATGAAGCACTCGCGCCATTCCCCATCAAGACGGACCCGTGACTGTGGGCTCGGTAAGAAGAAAACAATGAAATGTCAGCACACACATGAACACTGCACTGTGTCGACCCACCAATCGGTGGATCGACCAAACTGAAAATACAGCAAATAAATTACCGCACCAGATGCACCACTCTCATTGTTGCTCACAATCATATTGATGACTTGGAGTCCTGCCCTTGCTTCTTATACTTGTTTGGGCACTTGTTGGCCCAATGTTCAAGCGAACCACAAGTAAAGCAGCCCTCATCCTTCTTGTTCTTCTTGAAGGTCTTCTTACCCTTCTTCTTAAAGTCGGCACTGCTGGACACCGCTCTTTCCCTTGGGCTTGTGGGAATTGGAGTTCTTCCGATGCACCATATTGGCCATGAAGTTCCTTCGACCCCTTTTCCGTGCGAGTCCTTTGCCCTTGAATTCTGCTCAACACTCGGATGGCCAATGACATCCTCCACAGAGAATTCACGCCTCGATGTTTCAGAGTGGTGGCAAAGTTCTTCCAGAATTGGGAAGCTTCAGCGATTATGCAGCCCGCGACAAACTTGCCCGATAATCGCACTTAAGAAGCTCAAGCTCCTTAACAATGCATATTATCTCATGAGCTGCTCCAATACAGACGGTTTTCAACCATCTTGTAATCGTGGAACTGCTCTATAATATATATCTCGCTCCTGCGCCGGCAGCCCGAACTTAGATTCGGCGCCCCCACAAGTCCTTGGCAGACCGCACATGCAAATATGCGCCAACCAGCTTATCTCCAATCACGCCAGAACTGCCCGAGGAACACGACGGTGGCCTCCTTGAACGCCTTCTCCTGTTCAGAGCGATCGTTCTGTGGGAGTCACACCGCGACTTTAACACGCTCATGGCCGTGAGCCATAAGGTGGTTTTAGTCTGCTAACGCTAAAGTACGCCCCGTAAACGGTGACGGTTTCAGCAACAGAAAAACCAGAATTCAAAAACTCCTACACACATTAGGTTTTGGATTGATAAGAAAATAGGCAGTTTTTCGACTAAATTAATCCATGAATAAATCATGAGCATGACATGGGCAGCATTGATAACACACCGATTACGATCTAACGAGCATGTACTACACATATAGTAGAAACATCTACGCATATCGCTAGTCTTGGTACAACAGAAGAAACAAGAGAGGGATAAACGATGTATACCTCCAATCGCCACGCGGTAGTGGTGGCGGTGGCAGCAGCCGCGCATCCTCGGCGGCCTTCTTGTCGGCCTCGGCCTTCTCGGTGGCGGCACGGTCGGCGTCGGTCGACATGGTGATGACGAAGGTGATGCGGACGAGATGAACGAAGCGAGCGTCGCAGTAGTCGCTACCCAAAAACCTAATCGCCTCTCTCCGTGCAGGATCCGGAGAGGCGGGTTTTGAGGCCTGCTCTCCGCCAACCGTGTACGCGTGAAGGAGACGGAGCGCCGCGGCAGCAGCAACAGAGGAACAATGCGGCGTGGAGGCGGAGATGCGTTCGCTTTCGTGGCGGCTAGGGTTGGCAGCGCCCACATATATATGTGCGCGGCACAGGAGAGTCGTGGGCTGTACCCACGTCCAAGTCGGTAGCCCACGATCCGACGCCTCGATCGTGGCCCTACATCAAAGACTCTCCGTTCTCGACCGCAAAAGAAGCGCATAGGAGTGAGCTCGGCTCGGCTCAATCCCGCAACCCGCGTCGCGTCGCGTCGTGACGAGACGTGGCGTGGCGAGGCGAGCGGAGGAGGAGGAGTGTGTGAGGACTTCTTTCCTTCTCAAGCTCCAATAGCATGAGGGAGAGAATCCCTTATAAACCACTCCAACTCTCCTTCCACTTCCGGGGTGGGACTAAACTTCCCACCACCTTGTCATGCCACCTACATGGGCCCTTGGAGATCAAATCTAAAATTGTCATATGGGCTCTAGGCCCATCTCATATTTCAACATGAGCCGCCCGTGTCAGGGTCCCATCCACAACTCCCTCTCCTCCTCTCCTTCTCTCACCGGAGTGCCTCCTCCTCAACTTCTTCCGCATCGGCCGCCTCCCTGCAAGCAGAGCGCCGCCGAGCCCTCTACCCTTCTCCCGCTCCACTCACCCTCCTCGTCTCCTCCTCCATCCCACCTCCTACGTCCGCTCGCCCAAGCATGGCAACAGTGGCGGATCTAGGATTTGAAGTTACCCGGGGCGGACTTTTAATGGTAAAAAATGAAGCCACAATATAATCATTGACACAAGTAATTTGCCAAGTAGTAGTATGCATTCAGACAAGACAATAAATACTGTTATTTTCTCAAAGCAGTTTCAAATTGAAGAACTAGGTACAATTGAAAATTTATATAGAAGTCTAGCATAAACAACACTTGTTCATAGAAAATATAAGACAAGTATTTACCACTAAGTTGTAGTTTTATGTGGAGGATTTGATAGATGGCCACTAGTGTTCCATATGCCATGGAAATGCTCAACAATTTTCTGGTCTTCGATCCCCAGCAATTCTCTCTTTAGTATCCAATTTTCAGCGAAAGAAGAGAAGATCGGGGGAGAGTCGAAGAACCTGATCTTGTTTGCTCGCTTGTAATTTTGAGCGGGGCACGTGGAGGCGACGGTGGCGATGTCATCTCCCGTGTGTACGGCAAGATTGAGCAAAGACGAACAGGACACCCGTCTCCATCGAGCGCCATCGGCGAGGCGGCGTGATGGGAGGCATGATCGCGATGCCCTGATCGTGGTGGATTGGAAATTGTAGGAGTTGGGAACAATAATAACGGGCTCTTATTCAGTTGGGCCTTTATTTGCTCGCTGGCCCATCTCATGAATCGTTTTCTTCTCTATCTCATCTTCCTGCTCGAGTCGACCTCACAGACCATGACCGAACCTCCTGACTCTCGCTCCCATGGTGTTGCCGGCCAGAGTAGCAGGATGGGTACCCTAGGTACGAAAATTTTACCCGGGGCGGCCGCCCCTACACGACCCCACGCTGGCGCCGCCCCTGCATGGCAGCCTCTTCTTGCACTGGCGCCATGGCCATAGCTCAGGGGCGGCGCGCCCCGCGCGACTCACAGTACCGCCATGGCCGGCTCACGTCACCGCATTGTCAAGTCGTTGTGTGGGCCTTCTCTAGTCAGTGAAGACCGCACCACAGGCTTCCTTGCCTCTGCTGCAGGCACCGACATGGTCACCTCCGAGCCCTCTCGTCCATCTCTATCCTTGCACGCGAGGTGTTCGTTCGAATGCCCCTAAGGAGGAGAATACGGTTTGAGACAGATGACGATGCTGACAGGTGGGCCCTCCATTCAACTTAACGGTCAACACACGGTTTTCACCATTTACTGCCACGTGGCACTGACCAGTGGGCCTGGTATGTCTGAAATTGGATTAATTCGCTTCAAATCAATCATTAGTGTTTATTGAGAAAATTAGCAAGAAAACCGGTAGATTTTTGGGACGCCCAAGGAATGTGGTGGCAATTCCAAAAAAAACTTGAAATGTGATAGTTTTTTGCAATTCACTCCGATTATTCAATCAACAACAACAAGAGCGAGCATGAGAACATCACAATCAATCACCCTAAGTTGTGCCCATCACTATGTCCACAACTCCATCCTGCCAAACCTAGCTATATGGGCTGGCACAACTCGCCTATAAAAGACCTGACACGCCAAGACCCGTGTCGACCCTTTTATAAAAGGGCACGACACGAAGGCCCAAGCTCAGGGATTGGCCTGACACACGACTTAAAAGGGTCGGCCTGACATGACACGGCTGCGGGCCGATCCGCATTCATTTTCCGCCTTCTGCGCTTTAAAAATTCAAAAAAAATAAAAACTATAATTTTAGGAAAAGAATGCAAAAATCTAAAAAAAATATGAAAGAGGCAAAGTGTCATATAGACCGAACGCATGTCGCGCCGGTTCGTGCCGTGCCGGCCCGCGAATAAAAGTGTCATGCCAGGCCATAAGAGTGTCATGTCGTGTCAGCATTAAGGTTTGGCATTGAGGATCAGCCTTGTTCTATGGTGGGCTAAGGGCTAGCCCAACCCTTTTATTCGCCTGCCGTGTTGGACTCGTTGTGTGCCGAAAATCCATGCCCGCGAAGCACATGTCATATGGCAAGGTTTGGCCCCTGACTACTTTTGAAAGGTGTTTTATTTGCTCGGAGTTCTCATTTGATATCCGACAAAAACAGATCTAGGTTTTCACTTTCCTTGCGATGGGCCAGGCCAAGGGGGAACATGTCAACTATCTGCTTGAGATTATGCTTTCTTAGGTTTAATATGGATGCACAATGCAATTTCGGTAGGTGCCCCAATTTCTCATTGAGGATGAACCTCAACATATGCTCGGGAGATAGCTCTCCATACACCCACAATGGATGTATGGATTATCAAGAAGAGAGGAGTTGTGGTGCCCCCTCCCCCGGCCGACCGCCCGGATCCCACGAGTGAATAGAAAATTATATCTATATGGGAGTTGACCTAAATCGCCCCATCCATCCTCCCTAGGAGCTCCATCGTGCCATTCACCGCTGCCCAAGCCATATCCGCATCGAAATTGCTTTACACACGACACTACACGCACGATCTGCGAACGATGCATCCTCCCAACAGCGATTCATGCATGCACATGCTAGCTATTGATGCTGCCAAGTAAGATCGTGCAGGCGTCGGCTGTAAAACTATCGACCGTGTAGCAGCGTTGTATCCGCATGGCTCTGCATTACACCCACCATCCACACCCCTGCCCGCCACGATGAGTGCTACCTCCCGCCTACGCGCATCCACCTACCCCACATATAAGAAATGAGAAAGCAACTTCCTGCTTTGAAGTAATCTCTAAGTGAATTTAGCAAGAATTTGAATGAATATGTTTTTCCACAACATTTAAACGCTTAATGGGTTTTTACATGTTTTGAATGTTTTGCTTTTTATTTTGAGAGAACGTGTTTAACGACGAAACACACTTTGCTCTGTCATCATCCGTAAAAAAAACAATAGGATAACTAGATGAGGCCTGATTACCCACCTAACTTCAATCGGACGGCCCACCCAGGTCCAATCTACCAACGCTGAAATCCAACGGCGCAGGAGGCGATCGATACTTCCGAACTCTTTTTCCCCTTTCTTCCGCAGACCAAAAAAGAGAGGGCAAAGGAAATACACGGGCGGAGAAGAGGAGATCAGGATGCGGCTTTCCTTCCCACTCGTCGCCGGCGCCGTCGTGTGAGTCAGGCTCAACCCCCCCCCCCCCCCCACCCCTATTTTGTCCATCTTTCTGCCATCTCGTCGTAGATCTGTTGCGGCGTCGCCGCATCGTACCAGTCTGACGCAGTTTAGATGCGTTCTTGAGCTTGAGCGCTTACCCTATATTAGGCGCTGTTCTTGATCCTTTTTGCAAGTTGCAGCCTTGGGAGTCGATAGTTAAGGGATTTTATTTCTTTCTGTCATTAGCCGCCGTCTTGCTATTGTGAAGAGAAATAGCCTGATTCTTGCCCAGGATCGAAGTTCCTGCGTACAGCGTGCTGGTGGGGAGGGTTATAACCAATTGGTTTCGAGCATGTGTTAGATGCAGATGGCGTTGGGAAACCACAAATGGCATTATCTGCGCAACAACTGTAGGTAGCAAGATCGAATCGCCATCGGGAGGCTTGTTCTTGAAACCATCTGTGTAAGGGGTGATTATCGTCCCATCAAAAGCAGTGCTTTCTTGAAATTCTGCTGCTAGTGTTTGCCAAGTACTAGTGTTCTTGACCAGATGGCGGTGTCTGTATTGTGGTGCAAAACTATCAGATGGCCAAACCCAGTCTGGTGTCATCGCACAATTGTCAAAGACAGTTTATTGGTATTTCTGTTCTCTGATTGAGAATTTGCCATGAAATAGGACTTTTCCATGGTAGCAGCATCAGTAAGCGTCTCTTAGTGCAGGCTTCCTGGTGTGTGGGGAATGCCTTATACCGCACGGCCTAAAATGCCCAGCAGTACACACCGATAAGCGTAAAGATCTCTTATCTGTAAGTTAGAATGTTTCATTAGCTTGTAATTAAGCCAATTAGGTAGATGATCTGGTTGCTATACTTAGTTTCAATTATCGGGCTACATCTATTTATAGAGGCTCTGTTGGATATGATAATCAAGAAATGAAATTTCTCGAGGCCATATCCCCTCTTATATGTTCTCTCCCCTCTTCTCCTAATCATGTGACATGGCTGCCATTATGATTGTTACCTGGTCATCCTAATTACTGTCTAGAAGCGCTGTTAATTTCTTTGAGGCGAAGATCCCAAATTTTTTCCAAAGAATGCAAATACTTCCACTGCCCTAGTACAAAAAGGCATGTCTTGGGTTATGCTGCAATAACATTATTTTGTTCAGTAGCTATTGGTAGTGGAATTTGTCTTTTTGCAGTAATGTGTCTGGCACAAGGTTTAATGTGTAGATTGGGATGAAAACTGCTTGCAAAATGTGGTTCGCGTGTAACAATGGGCATCACATTGTTAAGGTTGCATCCCTAGAACTGCATCTTACATCATTGATCCGGTCAGATGCTGTCACACATTCATGATTGCTCTTGCATTCCTGTGGCTATTTCCATTGCAGCTATTGAATTGTTATCGGTCTGTGCAAGTGTTATTTTGCGATGTGCAGTGCTGGTAGTTCATGATCGGCGCATACCAGCTTCTAACTTGGTCATTCTGCCTTGCAAATGCCTCAGGGCCGGGGTGATTTCTGGGAATGTGATATTTGGGCCACCGCTCCAGAAGTACTGGGCTGAGAAGCAGCAGCAAGATCAGGCGGCAAAAGAAGGCCAAACCGGGCCGACTTAACGAAGATATCCTCATGTTGCCCTGAGTCAATGTCGCCATACTTCCCTCAATCAGTCGCAGACACATAATTCTGAAACGAATACAATGATGCTAAATGTACTTGGCTATTCGATAGCCTTGGTTTTTGTTATCTCTGCTTGAATTAGCTGCAGTAGCTTTTGTACCTTAAGGTATCATTTGTACCATGTACAGAGTGAGTTCGAATCCAAACAACCATTTTGGTCAAACTTTGTTTGAATTCAGTTTCATTTCTTTGGTTCAAACCCAGCTGCACACTACTCTCGCAAATCCTCGTTCAGTGCTTGTTCGGCCTGGTTATCCTGCTGGGCTTTACCCTGGCGAATTTGGTGGCCCGGAGAAAGGTGGGCTTGTTGTGAGCCCAGCCCGGCACGGCCCGGTCTAGACTGCCGTTTCGTTTTAGGCTTTGGGAGCAGGGCAAGCGGGAGCCATCGCCATGGTAGGGATTCCCCGCGCGTTCTCAATCCCTAGCGCCCAATTTCCCGCCAATATAAGATCCTTGCCTGCTCCGGCGATCGCCGCCGCCCTGAACCCTCACAGGATGCCGAGGAAAGCAGCTCGCGGCGCCACCGCCGCCAGCAAGAAAGCAGCGCCCACCGCAACCGCCGCCAAAAAGAAATCCGCACCCGCCGCCGGCAAGAAAGCCGCCGCCATCGCGACCAAGAAAGCCGCGCCCGCCGCCGGCAAGAAAGGAGCAGCGCCCGCCGCAGGCAAGTACTGGCTGCTGAAGACGGAGCCGGGGGAGTGGTCGTGGTCGGACCAGGCGGGCGCGCCGGGGGGCGCCGGGCCGTGGGACGGCGTCCGCAACCACCAGGCCATGAACAGCCTCCGCGCGATGCGCCGCGGCGACCGCTGCCTCTTCTACCACTCGGGCGCCGGCGCCGCGTCGCGCCGCGTGGTGGGCGTCGTCGAGGTCGCCAGGGAGTGGTACGAGGGCGGGGAGGGGGAGGCGACGGCCGGCGGCGCCGTGGACGTGCGCGCCGTCGGGGAGTTCCGGAGGCCCGTGGCGCTCGGGGAGATCAAGAAGGCGGCGGCGGCGGGGGAGGTTGAGGGGCTGAAGGACTTCGCGCTGATCCGGCAGGCCCGGCTGTCGGTGATGCCCGTGCCGGTGGTGGTCTGGGATTGGATTTGTGAGATGGGTGGTGGCTTTGTGGAAGATGGGAAGGTGGGAGAAGATGAAGCAGAGGGTTGATATGCTCTGGACTCTGAAGGTAAACAAGCTTCACTGCTGCAAACGCAAAATTGATTCCCGAAGCAATCTGAGACTAATTTGTTTCTGCACTTCATATTTATCACATCAGATTGCCCGCTAATCTTGTGAAATCGTTCTAGATGCAGGTGACGTATGCCGTGGGAACTGGGAAGGATCATTGTGTGGTGTCTTTTGCCTGCAAGTGCAAGAGATGGTGTTTTGAGGAGCATTTCAGTGACATTTTGTGTATCCTCTCTAGTGTTTGCCGTCTCTGCACCACAGTGTGTATCCACTAGCTAGTTAATGTAAGTTCAGTGGTCGATGCTAGCATGTCGCAAGAACAGCTGTTATCTTAGGGCTTCAAGATCTATCAAGGAGTCTTGTGCGGACAATGCTTCGGTGCCTTAAAGGCACCTACATTTGGGTCACTGACATGTGGGCCAAGTCACCTACATTTGGGTCACTGACATGTGGGCCAGCCACATGTCAGTGACCCAAAGGTAGGTGCCTTTAAGGCACCGAAGCTGTGTCCGTCGTGTGCTGTTCTTTGTGGTTGTATGGATATGCTGCTCACTGAATTTTCGAGCACGTGGTTTCATTCTCTCCATCCTAATGCTATGGCACTCATATATGGTCCCATAGATGATTCCTGGATCAGTTTAGTGTTAAATGATTATCATACAAATGCCGTGACTAAATTAAGAAGTGTTCCTTTATAATACCCGGTTGCTGAGCACGAGTGGTTCCTTTGCCGCAATTGAATCCTCAGAGTCTTCGAGATCGCATTGTTCTGGGTGCTATGACTTAATTTTCGACGAGTTGGTTCCATGCCCTGGGTGCTATGACACTCAATAGTCTCATGGATGTCCTGTATTAGGTAGTAGTACTATGCTAAATGATGATCATATCGGTGCCGTGACTAAAGTAGGAAGTGTAGCTGTGTACACACAGTTTCAACGGAAGACAGGTATTCCCCTTCGCAACCATCAGTAGCATCGCTACAGGTTTCAGCAGAAGCCGCATAGTCTGATATAACAGCCGGGCTTTCACCCCATTCTCTACTGATCGCTCAACGGAAATAATCCTCCCTCCCTTTTTTAACAGTGGTGCAATCCTTCGTCAACGTGAAGATCATATCTCTCCACACCATGTACTATGCACATGAAGAAATGCCTGCACATCCTGAAGTGACGCCGAGAAATGCGTGCTCATCCGGAAGTGATACCCAAAAAACTCCTCATGACATACCAGCTTGGCTCCAAAATAGTCGGTGCAGAGATACATATGGCCCTTTATCCTATCCCGGGCACACTTCTCTTGCCTGGCGTCGAACCCCTGAAGTTAAGAACATGCATGCTCCCCTTCCTTCTCTCTTTTATTCGAGGATGAATCGAATAATTCTTTTGTAAATAATCCTATCAACCTTTGAGTAAACAAACTCATCATCATTTGGAGGAATGGAACCAACAACATGGGATGAAATTGCAATATACTAATGGTATGGGCGGAATCAATGCCAATTCTATTTGGGGTGAGATTTTGAGATTATCGTGTCCGGCAAATGTAAAAAAATATATTTGCCCTCGCAAAAAATAATAATATTTGGCGTATGTTTCATGGAACTCTACCATGTCATGTTACGCTTGCCAATAGGCACATGAAAGTTTCGCCCCTCAGCTGCCCATCATGCTCAAATGTGCAAGAAGATACAAAACATGTTTTGTTTATGTGTCAGAAGGCAAACGAGGTTTGGGGTAAGCTAGGGATGTGCAAGGTGATTAAGAAAGCTTGTGTTATTGATCGTGCTGGTGAGGCCGTTCTTGAATTCTTACTTCTTATGCCACACCAAGAACTATCTATATTGGGTTGCCAGAACGCATGCGAATTAATTGCGATAACCACTTGTTATTTATGGCGGGATAGACGCATGTTGGTTCATGAAGGAAAGTCTCAAGATGTAAACCAGATTTCGATGGGGTTCGTGCTATAACGGCAAACTATGTTCATGCCCACTCCCCTAGTGCGACTAGTAAAAACAAAGGATGGAGCAGACCTCCTATGGGTTTTTTAAGCTGAATGTTAATGCTTCCTTTGATCATGATCTGCTGGGGGGCACGGCTAGTGCTGTACTCAGAGATGACAAAGGAAAAATTCATTGTTGACGGAAACTGGAAGATCGATTGGTGTGTTGATGTACTGACAGCAGAAGCGATGGCTCTTAGGTTTGGTTTAGTTTTTGCACAAAAGGCGGGGTGCAAATCATCTTGTTATTAACTCTGATAACATGGAAATCATTGACACAATGAAGAATGGAGGACAATCTGTGGGAGCGGCGGCGGCAGTCTTCGATGATTGCTACTTCATGGCATGTCATTTTCCATGGATGTGTACTACTTTATTACTCTCTCTGTCCGGGTTTATTGGTCCCGTGAGCCAAAGCAGCAAGACCAAGGTATGGCAATAATTAACTGCATGCAGAAGTTTAAGCCTAATTAATTTTAATGATTTAAGTGGTTGCATGCCTGCCCTCGGCTATGACTCGTTGCATGCAGCTCCGCGTACTGGCTGCGAGCGATTCTGAGCGGCTGCATGCAGCCGACCGCAATTAACGCAGTTAACTGAAGCGGAAAAGGATGAGCTTTAACTGTTGTGGGCCTTTTAAATCCGAACAGTCTACTGTAGCTTAGGGGCCTTTTAAACCCATACGGAGGTAGTAGTAGTTGGCCCACCTTACAACCTCACAAAACATCTTGGGTCTCGTGCTGCAGTTGGCTACTCATCAAGAGCCCGCTTCTCTTCTCTTTCATCTTGTCTCATCCTCCAACTAAGCAAGGATATAATATTTAGTTTGTATAGCCTGTTTATATCACCTAATTGTAATTGTACTTGCTTTTATGGGTGCAGCTGACGGTGGTTAAAGCTCCTTCCATTGTTTGGTGAAATGCCTCCATTGTTGACGGCTTGTTCAAGAAATATGTGTGCACTACATGGGCTAGGAGCAGATACGATTTGCTGGACCAACCTAGACAGCCTCATCAGTCATCACCCATCCATCCATCCAGATTCATACAGATAATGGCCTTCCCAATAAATGTGGCCAAGACCTGCAGCCCCGCAGGGCCGCGCAACTGCTGCATGCGAGATCACGCAGCGCCAGCGCCAACGCCAATCGCGAGCAGGTGATAAGAGACGCTCTGAACCGTCATCCGTCTCGCCTTCAATTCCTCCCACGATCCCTGTCGGCGACTCCCGCGCCCCGTTTCCCACTCCGGAACTAGCATCCATGGACGACACGTACGAACCGATGATACGACGAATGGCGGTACGAAGTACTACACGGGAGCGGGTTGAGTCGTGCGGCGAGCTCGGCTCGGCCGGTGGCGGTGGCCGCGATGGACGGCCGGCCGGCCGGCCACGCCGCCCTGCGACTGCCAGCGCCATAAATGTGCACATGCCATGCCCGACTCCGCCGAGCCTACGTACGCTGCTGAGCCACTGTGGACGCTGCGAGTGCCCCAACCTCCCCTCCCCTCTCGCCTGATCACGCCCGCCGCTACCTCCTTCAATGCGCATCTCGCCGACCCGTCGCCATCGCGCGCACAGCGCCAAGCCGATCGACAATCTCGCCCCGTCCCCGTTCCCTACTTAATGGCGACCCCGGGTAGCCCACATGGTACCACAGTCCACACCACACCATCGACCGACGCGGCAAGTCGTCCGGCAGCTAGCATCCCATTAAGAAGCACACAACCCAAGCTAGACCCCACGATGGCCGGCGTTCGCCGCGCCGCCGCGCTCCTCCTGCTGCTCGCTCTCGCGTGCACCCCCGCCCTGGCCGCGCGCGACGTCGCAAACAGCGCCGCCAAGGCGAAGACCAAGCACCCCTCGGGCCCTGCGGCCGGCAAGAAGCCGGCCACCAAGCCCCCGGGGTCGGGCGGCGTCGGCGTCGGCGGAGGCGGGATGCCCGCCATCCCGGGCATCGGCACCATCCCGGGGTTCAACGTGCCCGGGATGGGGGGCGGGTGGGGCGGGGGCTACGGCGGGCCCGACGGCGGGTACTCGCGCGGCGGCGTGGCGGCCTCCACCACCGTCTGCTCCGAGAAGGGCCCCTGCTACAGGAAGAAGCTGACGTGCCCCAAGAAGTGCTTCTCCTCCTACAGCGGCGCCGGCAAGGGGTACGGCGGCGGCGGGGGCGGGGGCGGCTGCACCGTCGACTGCAAGACCAAGTGCGTCGCCTACTGCTGAATGGCTGATCGGTCGTGCGTACGTACGGGGAGCTCGGCGGCTCCTTGGCTTACATGGTCGTCGATGGCGCCGGCGAGCACCACATTATCCGTGGCAACGTATACATAGCTAGCATGCATGATATGCAGAGGAGACTGTTCTTCCCCGATGTACTAATCAAGTAATCAGCTGTAATATCGTCGCCTCCTGGGTGTCAGAATCGCTATGAACTATGAAGTGTATGAGCAAATAAACAGAGAGATACGTATGTATGATATGTGTTACTCTTGGGTCTTGCTGTTTCTTGGAGTGCGGTAAATTTCACAAGATTATGAGCGTCCGTAATATATTTGATCCTCTCTTCCTGTGACAGAAAATGACTTTTCCCCTAAAAAAAAAGAAAAGAAAATGACTTTATTGGAATTCCTCGCCAATGTCTGCATCTCCACGGTTGTACTCCCTCCGTCCGGAAATACTTGTCATTGAGATAGATGTATTTAGATGTATTTTAGTTCTAGATACATTCATTTTTATCCATTTTGATGACAAGTATTTCCGGACGGAGGGAGTAATTTGTAAAGAGCGTCCGTTTCATGGAAACGAAGTAATTATTTGGGGCTCTTTCTTTTGGTTGCAGGATTCTAATAAAAACTAAAAAAAATCGGAAGAACACATGAATATGAATAGGAAATGAATGCATGTGCAAAACAGATAAATGGTAAACACATGAATTATGTAAAGTTGGGTGTTTGGTCCATAGGAATTGAAAAAACACATGAATCCAAATAAACATGATCAAATTAAAGTCAAACAACATGAAAATATATAGTTAGAATGTTATTATGCCACTAAGGTTCTTAGCCTCATTCTTCTTGCATAGCAATTTGAAAAAGATGTCAATTACATGTTATAATTTCTACATTTTTCCTTTGAAACTGGGTTCAAAGAATAAAAAATCTCTATTTTTCCTTTGCCCGTTCCTTTGAACCAAACACATGAAAAATACCACTATAGAAAATTTTCTATTACTACAATTTTTCTTTGAACCAAAGGAGCCCTTAACTAGAAGTTTTCTTTTACTTGTCCGTACAATTTGTTTGTGTGTGTTGCCCAATCCCATCTTGTAGCATGGCCCAACGTCAGATCAACTTGAATTGGTACCTTTTTCTGCTGATAAACTTGAATTGGTACTTGAAATGTTGGGTCTCTATGCTGTCGGGCGGAGGAAAGATGGTACCTTCGGGGTGGATGGTTCGTCATTGCCTTATTAGCGATGATGGGGCACCACAAGATGAATCCATCGTCGACGAGTCAGATGCTTTGAGTTTTTACAATGCCCCAAAATGTTAAAGATGAAATTAGCGATGTCGAGATTTATGATATTATTGAAGTTCCTTGGACATTTGCAAGCTCATAGATGGTGTGATGTATACATATAGTTGATATGTTGCAATGACTAGGGGTGTCTAGTGAAAAAAATGTGTTCTCGTCGCAACCGTGATTTTTGTGTTGCATGTATTAACTTTTATGTTGTGCATGTTGATTATGTACCTTGCATATGTGAATCTTCTTCCCAGATCTTGTTGCATATAAATGGGAAATTGTTGCACACATAATTACTTTTTTGCATTGCGTGTGCCTGAGATGTGCAATTTTTTGTATTGTTTTTTCTACTGTGTTGCTTCCGCCTCTCGATTCAGGCGGCGTCAGTGGTCTTGTCATGGCGATTTCAGCATCAACAATGGGGTTGTGTCTCCTCGTCCGCCTTTCCCTTTCTTCTCTAGGTTGACAATCCGTGCTTCGGACTAGGGGCGGAGCTCTGTAGGGGCAGACCCGGGCCATGGCCAGCCCAGAAATTTGACAACTTATTTTTTTACTAGTCATCTTAGGCCAGCCCACTGAGCGCACACACGCACAGCCGCACATGCCAACCTCCATCTTCTCCTCGTCTCAGGAGGGCTACTCACGCACGCTGCACGCGCAAGCGGCTTTCCCCAATTCCCCAATCTCACTATCAGACTCATCTAGCCGCGCCGCCGATGCCGACTGCCGTCGACAGGGAGCACGGTCCACCGGAGCACGCCGCCCGCCGTCTCGTGGAGCAACTGCCGCGGCGATGCCCCCCCCCCCCTCCCCCGCGGGACCTCGCCTCGCCCCTGCCCTGCTACCTCCCGCCCAGACTGATCCTGCCGCCCATCATCCGCCGCCTCCGGGATCCAGTGCATCGTGCATGCTTCCGGCCATCCATTCCCGCGGTTGTTCTCCTCCAACTCCAAGTCTACAAGATTACAAGGCTGGCGCCCCCATGACTTAGCCCCCTGCCCTGCCGCACGCACAATTCACAGGTAATTTTTCCCCAAACACTCAATTTGATAAGCAAATAGCCTGAATTTATTTAGTTCCATACAACTAGTGATCAGTCCTGCTAGTGATAAATAATAGCTTGATGATATGATCTTATGCAAATTTCAACATAGGTAGTCATGGGAAGGAAAATCAGACTCAGAGAAGAATTGATTTAGTTTTTAAAAGAAAAAGAGATGACATAACTCAAGTTGAGGAAGACCATGAATTGCCCTTGCTTGAATTGAAACAACAATAGCCTGAACAACAACATAACCAAGATGGAGGAGTTCGAACAAATGAAGTTGTTACTTTCCAAGGTATCGAGTTCTTGCAGCGAGACCCTGGATTGCGCCCTCAAATTTGGCAATATCCACCAGATCAGAGAGATACCATGAGAAGAGCATATTTGATGTTAGGTCCTATGCAACCCCGCCTAGAGAACTATAAACCTTCAGGTGAACCAGGGCATCAACGCCGCTTCCAGTATAGTTGGTTTGATGATTTTCCATCATGGCTAGAGTACTCAGTGGACAAGAGTTGTGCGTATTGTCTATATTACTTTGTCTCCAGTAACAAAGAGAATACACGAGGTGGTTCTCATGTCTTCATGGTACATGGATTTGACAGTTGGAAGAGGGTTTGTGGGAAACATTGTGTATTCTTGACACATATAGGATCTGGACACATATAGGATTTGGATCTGCTAGCTCGTTCTTGTAACATGTCGCTATGATTCATAATTTGAAAGGAAAATTGTGCTCTTCTTTTGTCTGGCCCGCCCAACTTTTTCTTCCAAGCTCCGCCACTGCTTCGGACTGTTGTCGATGTCGTCTCCCGACAACATACGGTGTTACAACGACTCTAGCTCCTGCGATGTGAAGTAGGTGCAACATCGCTCACTCACGTGCCATCTACTCGTGCAAGTCATAGGCGGCGACAATTTTTCTTGGGCCCATTTGTAAATGGATGTTTTTGTAAAGCAAATTTATTTAATATAAAATGACTTTCTGGTCTAAAAAAATGCAAATAGGAGAAAATGCGAAAAGAGGAAGAAAAAGGGTAGGCACCAACCACGTCACCTATGAACACAATTTCCACATGCCACACTCTAGGCACCTAACTAGATTCTCTATCTGCGAGGAGGGGACGACTGCTTCATCTTGCTAATTAAAAGTATAATTAATAAAGTCGAGCTAATGATGGCTGGAATAATCACGCGCGTGCTGGAAGCAAAGCATCTGCCATCATTGGGGTTCAGAAGAAACAGAGAATTCCAGAGCAAACTAATTCACTTATTATTCATGAGAACATTTATACTCCCTCTGTCACATATTAGCTTTGTCTCAAGTCAAACTTTTTAAACTTTGATCAAATCTACACTAATTAGCATCCACAATACCATTAGAACCATCATTCCATATGTTTTCATACCATATATATCTTTTAATGCGAAAATTTAGACTGTTTTCGATAAACTAGGCCAAACTTCATAAAATTTGACTTAGGTCAAACTAATATGCAGAGTAAATAAAACAAAAAAAGTAGTTAAGTTTATTTTGACAATCACCCAATAAACCCTGAAAGAACTGGCTCTACCCAACTTATATCCATCCAGAGGCCCAAAGAGAACTGACCCTTAATATATACTCCCTCCTTTAGTGATCTAAACATTCTCATATTTCTTGACGTGATCTGGCCCAAAGAGAACCGACCCTTAATTATATACTCCCCCTTTAGTGATCTAAATACTCTTATATTTCTTTACGCGATCTAAACATTCTAATATTTCTTTATGCAGGGAGTACATGAACTAAAGCACTGTCATGTGTCATCCCATGGAAATGGAAGAAACAGAGAATTGCAGAGCAAACTAATAATTCGTTTATTATTCATAAAGAACTGTACTGAATTACGTACACGAGCGAAAGCACTGTCACGTGTCATCATCCTTCGAAAGAAAATAATGAGAAGGGAAGAAGCGATGGAACTGTGGCATTTAGCTCGATTTTACAGGATTTTACAAGTGCCGAGCGGCGGCCGTGGTGACACTCTCTCCTACAGCAGAGCGCCATGGTGGGCGTCCATGCCGGCCGGCATGGACGCGGGGCTGAGCAGCGGCGCGGAGAACCACGACGCGTAGTCGAACTGCTCCGCCGGGGCGGCCTCCCCGCGCCCGTGCGCCGCTGCCGCGTGAGCCGGCGCCTGCGCCGCCGCAGCCGCCGCCGCCGTGCCGGCGCCGGTGAGCCTCTGCACGAGCTCCCGGAAGTCCCGGGGCTCCACCCGGTACACCCTGGGCGGCGGCGCCGCGCCCGCGCCGCGCCACGGCTTGGCCGGCGCCCTCTGCACCGCCCTCAGCGCCGCCTCGTGCCTCCCCTCGCCGTGCTCCATCGGTCGGTCCTCCTCGAGCTCCTCCTGGTCGTCGGTGCGAGCGAGCGGGCTTGATCGGCCGGCGCTGTCAGACGGCGAGACACGGCGGGCGCGCGCGCTGCATATGTAGGCAGGCAGGCGCGCGCGCTCTGGTGCGGTCAGAGCTGAATGGGACTTGGCGGCCGGGTGCAGCGCACGGGAATGGGGAATGGTAGGAACACGTGGAAAAGGGCGGTCAATGGGTGGTGGAACGGGGCCGGCCGGTCGTGCCGTGCGCGCCTGGCCGAGCCGCGACCAGGGACACGTATGCCATCACGTATGCAGACTTGGGAACGGCGAATTGGTTGTTGGGTTCTTTAGCTAGAGTTCGTGTGGATGTGACCGTGTGACGTGGTTTGAGGGTTTTTCTTTTTTCTTCGGGTCCTTTTTTATATATGGGTTGTTGAAATTCATGCCACGCTGCGTAGCCGGCAGGAGGTAGCTTGGTTGCTAGAACTAAATTGTTATTGGTGGTGACACTTCTATAAGACTTCTCCCAATCGCAAGTTGCTTCCAGCAAAATGATTAGCATGTGAACAAGGCTTAGGAAAACTCCTTGAGGTCTTGTTCGTTTAATCCCTCCCCTAAAGGAATTGGAGAGGTTTGAAGGGGTTTGGAGAGGGATTTGACTTACGGGGGAATTAATCCCCCGCAATCCCCTTCGAGCAAATGATTAGCATATGAACAAGGCTTAGGAACTAAACTCCTAATCGTTTAATCCCTCCCCCAAGCAAATTGAAGAGGTTTGAAGGGGATTGGAGAGGAATTTGACTTACAGGGGAAATAATCCTCGCAGTCCCCTTCGAGCAAATGATTAGCATATGAACAAGGCTTAGGAACTAAACTTCTTGAATGCATGTGCGTTTGGTTTGTCATGGTTAACTTTTAATCAATTGTACAATTTTATCAATTATGCGCACATTCAGGGAGAAAAGAATGTCTGCGTCTATGTTGTGTTCCTAAAAACGCACACGGAATAGTACATGATTGACATATATACACATGACCTTGTATCTTTGTTGGATGGTTGTTGGATTCTTTAACTATATTCGTCTACATATGACCGTATGGCATGTTTTGGTACTTTTTCCTCAAGTCCTTTTATATAAGCTGTTGAATCTATGTCACGCAGCGTAGCCGTCAAGAGATAGCTTGATGCTATAAGTATAATTGTTATTGGTATTGAGTTAGTGACAAGGGGTAAGTAATAACAACTAACTGTTATAAGACCCATACCAACGTGATAATGGGAAGGCTTAGAAACTAAACTCATTAATGCATATGCGTTTATTTTGTTATAAGTTGAATCTTTTATATTTAATCACTTGTGGGATCTTATGCAATTATGCGCACCGTCAAGTGGAAAAGAAAGTTGACAAGGACGAGCAGATCTACACATGATTGAAATATATATAGGACCTTGTAGATGCCATCGTCCTTCTGATGACACCAAAATCATCTATCGCAATCCTCCTTGATAACATGTCACATCAACTCTTTGCTTATGTGGCATGGCCTAGCACTTGCATTGAGCAGAGCATTGGTTTGTTACAAAACACTCAAAAATGTTTCATCTAGCCTATAAGTTTGTTTCAGTGGATGTGATTAGTTCATAGCCAAGAAAGAAACTATGTTTTGACTAATCTTTTGCCGTTCTTAGTTACATATCATGAGCTCTATCTTTTTGTTTTTTCTCCCATTAGAAATTATGATATATTTGTTAGGGCATATTTCTCTCTCAGTGGTTTTGGTGATTGATGACAATGCTTTTGCGGACTAATCATGTGCATTGAGCATTTCAAATATTCCTTCATATGGCACGAGACGATTTCTACCCCTCGGTGTTTATATGAGAAGACGGTGTTTTCCTTCGTTTCATTTTCGGTGGACTTGAGTCGTAGGATGTACCATACTATCAAGAGGGGGTCCGTATCGGAGAGGTTTGGGTGGAATCAACACGTACACATCTCCTTTCCACCCCCAGCTCTTTCCTGCTTCTCTGGAGTATCCTCCATTGTGTTGGTAGTACCATGTCTGGCAGCGGTAGTACCACCTGTTGCGGTAGGCGGTAGTACCGCTCATACTACCGCCTCGATTCACGACTCGAGGTTATCGTGTCGGGTTCAGCGGTAGTCCAGCGGTGGTCCTCTGGCATACTACCGCTGGCCCCAACTAGACCCAATCGAGCAACGGCAGTAGGAGCGGTAGTACCTTTGTTAAGTGGTAGTACCGCACCTACCACCGCTGCCAGTACCGCTCGTGGTTTTCTTCCCTCTGTCCCTCCCCTGTGCTCTCGTAAGTCGTCATGCGCTGTCCCAGCGGTAGTATCTCTGGGGCAAGTGGTAGTGCCGCTGCAGCAAGCAATAGTACCGCTCCTTCAAGCGGTGGTACCGCGCGCCGCGGGCTGAGCATGAGAATAACGGTTGGATCTTGTCCCCCACTATAAAAAGGGGTTTTCTTCTCCAAGAAGACTACCTCTTCCTCCCCCAAAACTCCATTGTTGCTCCAAAGCTCATTTTCGCCCGATCTCTCTCCCTAGCCAATCAAACTTGTTGATTTTCTAGGGATTGGTTGAGAAGGCCCCGATCTACACATCCACCAAGATGAATTTGATTCCCCCCACTAATCCCTTGCAGATCTTGTTACTCTTGGGTGTTTGAGCACCCTAGACGGTTGAGGTCACCTCGGATCCATATCCCATTGTGGTGAAACTTCGTGGTGTTGTTGGGAGCCTCCAATTAAGTTGTGGAGATTGCCCCAACCTTGTTTGTAAAGGTTCGGTCGCCTCCTTCAAGGGCACCACTAGTGGAATCACGGCATCTCGCATTGTGTGAGGGTGTGAGGAGAATACGGTGGCCCTAGTGGCTTCTTGAGGTGCATTGTGCCTCCCCACCGCTCCAATGGAGACGTACTTCCCTTCAAAAGAAAAGAACTTCGGTAACACATCCTCGCCTCCTGCGGCTCCACTTATGGTTATTTCTTACCTTTAATTTGTGCAAGCCTTTCTTGTATTGTATCTCTTGCTTGCTTGTGTTGCTTGTGTTACTTGCATCATATAGGTTGCCCACCTAGTTGCATATATAGACAACCTATTTGTTGCTTACCCTAATTTGTTAAGAAAAGATAAAAATTGGTTGTTTCCTATTCACCCCCTCTAGTCAACCATATCGTTCCTTTCAATTGGTTTCAGAGCCTCGTTTCTTTATTAACGGTTTCACCATCCAAAGAGTATGGTTGACACCGAGAAGGAATTACCCGAAGCCGTGGAGTTGACTTCGATCAAACAGGGCGACTTAAATGAAGCTCTGGCTTCACTTAAGACTTCCATGACGATCGAAGTTAAGTCCATGCTCAAGGAATTGCTTGAGGGGTTGAAATCGTCTCCCGATCCTTTTCTTGTGGTTAATCCCACCGCATCAGAGTCGGATGCCAATTCCAGCAAGGAAGCGGCTAAAGCTACTCAATCTTCTCCCCTTCATAATAAAAATGGGACGGGAACCTATGCCTCGGTTCCCCTCCCCCGGTCTATGGAGGACCGGTCCCTATACCGCATATTAATAACCTTGGTCCTCCTCCTAAGCTTCTAAAGGGTGACTTGGCTAATTGGGCCTTTCGCATCAAGTCTCATTTGAATCACAACTCAACAAATCTTTGGAGAATCATCGAGCAAGGGTTCTATCCACATGATCCAAACAATTTCACCCCAAGAGAAGAGGCGGACAATCAATACAATCATTCCGCCTTGTGGATTCTTCAAGCCGCGGTTCCTCCTGAAGATCTATCTCACTTGCGCCCCTTCACTCATGCAAAGGATTGTTGGGAACACATCATATGTTTGTACAAGGGGAGCTCAAGCATTCAATGGTCCAACTTTGAAGTGGTCCTTGATGAGGCCGATGAATTTGTGATGCTAGAGAATGAGGATCCCGCTGCTCTCTACCGGAGGGTGAAAACTCTTGCGGTTGCTCTCCAAGACCATGGGAGCAAGGATACTTATGACAATTGGATTAAGCGCAAGTTCCCCAAGGCCATCATGCAATTCAACAAGGCCATGTCCTCCGTGATTCGTCAAAGGCTGGATTTCCACACCTTCTCTTCAAGTGAAGTGTTGGACGAGTTCATTGCCATGAACATCATAAACAAGACCGCCGATAATGCTCTAGCTCGTGTCCGGCCAAAGAAAGCCTCACCCAACCTTGCCTTGAAAGCCAAGGCTATTCCGGAAGAAGAAGAAGAGGAAGAAGAAGAGGGTTGCCCCGAAGATACCAAATATGCTTACCACGAGCACATGGCTCTTGCGTAAAGGCAATTTTGGGGCAACAAGAGAAACTCAAGGCCCAACTTCTCCAAGAACAATTCAAGTGGGTAAAAGAACAAACAGCAAGTGAGGACGTGCTACAATTGCGGCAATGTGAGTCACTTTGTGGTGGATTGTCCTTATGAGGAGAGGGAAGATAACGGTGGCAAGCTCATTCGCAAATACAAAGCCAAGCCCTTCCCAAACAAGAAAAACTTCACCGAGAAGATACCTCCAAAGGACTTCATGGCACATGAAGAGTACACCTCCGATATTGATGATGAATATACAAGTGGTGAAGGAATGGCAACGGCTACCGTGGCTATTGCCATATCTTCTCCTACCAAGGTGTCTCTCTTCGATGCCCCCAACAATAACCTCATTGCAAAGTGCCTCATGGCCAAAGGTATCAATAGGGTAACCCCCAACAGCAAAACCACCATCACTACTACTCCTTCATTACTAGATTGTGTGGATGATAGTGAGGTGGTGAACGTTGATGAGAATGGGTTTGATAAATTCTTGAGTAAGCTCAAGGGTGAACCCAAGAAGCACTTTGTTGCTCTCTTGGAACAACTTGGTGAGGCTAATGATATCATTGAGTCTCATGAGGATACTATCTCCAAGTTGGAGGGGCATAGTCGTGACTATGCCGATGAGATTGCAGATCCTTCCATGGCTCTTGAGGAAGAGTGAGGCCTTCGTTTGACTCTTGAGGAGTCACACAGCGTTGATCATGCTAAATTGCAAAAAGATCTTGATCATGCTATTGTTCTTACTCGTGTGCTTAAACCTAAGAAAGTTGCACTTGGTGTTGGCCATGATAGACTCAGGGAGGAGTTTGATGTACTCAACAAGGCCCACAAGGTCTTGAAGGGTGCTCATGCCTCCCTCAAGGGGTCTCATGATCAACTCCAAGTGATGCTAACCAAAGAGATAGCAACTTGTCCTCCGTTCGTTCTAATTGATAACGCAAATGCTACTAACCCTTGTTGTGAGCATGTGCACCTTGTGGAGGAGAATGCCAAGTTGAAGGAACAACTAGAGAAAGGCCTTGTGTCTTGTATACAAGGTGAGAAGAATCTCAATGACCTTTTGAGCAATCAAAAGGAAGTTGTGGCTAAATAAGTACTTGGGTTTGCACCCAAGTCAAATAAGAACAAGAAGAACAAGACCAAGCAACCTCTCCTAATCAAAGAAATCTTCGTAAAAGCAGGAGAGGGTGCTCATGAGAAGAAGAAGAAGAACATGGGTATGGGTGGTAGTGCCAACGAGGGCAAGACCTGTTGGAAATATGCCCTAGAGGCAATAATAAATTGGTTATTATTATTATATTTCCTTGTTCATGATAATCGTTTATTATCCATGCTATAATTGTATTGATAGGAAACTCAGATACATGTGTGGGTACATAGACAACACCATGTCCCTAGTAAGCCTCTAGTTGACTAGCTCTTTGATCAATAGATGGTTACGGTTTCCTGACCATGGACATTGGATGTCGTTGATAACGGGATCACATCATTAGGAGAATGATGTGATGGACAAGACCCAATCCTAAGCCTAGCACAAAGATCGTGTAGTTCAGATGCTAAATCTTTTCTAATGTCAAGTATCATTTCCTTAGACCATGAGATTGTGCAACTCCGGATACCGTAGGAATTCTTTGGGTGTACCAAACGTCACAACGTGAATCGGGTGGCTATAAAGGTGCACTACGGGTATCTCCGAAAGTGTCATTGGGTTGGCACGAATCGACATCGATTTGTCACTCCGTGACGGAGAGGTATCTCTGGGCCCACTCGGTAGGACATCATCATAATGTGCACAATGTGACCAAGGGGTTGATCACGGGATGATGTGTTACGGAACGAGTAAAGAGACTTGCCGGTAACGAGATTGAACAAGGTATCGGGATACCGACGATCGAATCTCGGGCAAGTACTATACCGCTAGACAAAGGGAATTGAATACGGGATTGTTTGAATCCTTGACATCGTGGTTCATCCGATGAGATCATCGTGGAACATGTGGGAGCCAACATGGGTATCCAGATCCCGTTGTTGGTTATTGGCCGGAGAGTTGTCTCGGTCATGTCTGCATGGTTCCCGAACCCGTAGGGTCTACACACTTAAGGTTCGATGACGCTAGGGTTATAGGGAATAGATATACGTGGTTACCGAATGTTGTTCGGAGTCCCGGATGAGATCCCGGACGTCACGAGGAGTTCCAGAATGGTTCGGAGGTAAAGATTTATATATATGGGAAGTCCTGTTTTGGTCACCGGAAAAGTTTCGGGTGCTATCGGTAACGTACCGGGACCAACGGGAGGGTCCCGGGGGTCCACCAAGTGGGGCCACCAGCCCCAGAGGGCAGCATGGGCCAAGTGTGGGAGGGGACCAGCCCCAGGTGGGCTGGTGCGCCCCCCCCCCCACCAAGGCCCAAGGCGCCTAGGGTTTGGGGAGGGGGCGCCTCCACCTTACTTGGGGGGCAAGTTTCCCCCTCTCCCCCCCCCCTTGGCCGCCACCCTAGATGGGTTTTGGGGCTGCCGCACCCCTTGGGGTGGGAACCCTAGAGGGGGTGCAGCCCCCTCCCTCTCCCCTATATATAGTTGAGGTCTTTGGGGCTGCAAACACAAGAGTTTCCACCTCTCCCTGGCGCAGCCCTACCTCTCTTTCTCCTCATCTCTCGCGGTGCTTGGCGAAGCCCTGCTGGAGTGCCACGCTCCTCCACCACCACCACGCCGTCGTGCTGCTGCTGGACGGAGTCTTCCCCAACCTCTCCCTCTCTCCTTGCTGGATCAAGGCGTGGGAGACGTCACCGGGCTGTACGTGTGTTGAATGCGGAGGTGCCGTTCGTTCGGCACTAGGATCTCCGGTGATTTGGATCATGACGAGTACGACTCCTTCATCCCCGCTCTCTTGAACGCTTCCGCTTAGCGATCTACAAGGGTATGTAGATGCACTCTCCTCTCTCTCGTTGCTAGTCTCTCCATAGATAGATCTTGGTGACTCGTAGGAAAATTTTGAATTTCTGCTACGTTCCCCAAGAGTGGCATCATGAGCTAGGTCTATGCGTAGTTTCTATGGACGAGTAGAACACAAGTTGTTGTGGGCGTTGATTTTGTTCAATATGCTTGCCGTTACTAGTCCAATCTTGTTTCGACGGTATTGTGGGATGAAGCGGCCCGGACCGACCTTACACGTACACTTACGTGAGACAGGTTCCACCGACTGACATGCACTTGTTGCATAAGGTGGCTAGCGGGTGCCAGCCTCTCCCACTTTAGTCGGATCGGATTCGATGAAAAGGGTCCTTATGAAGGGTAAATAGCAATTGACATATCACGTTGTGGTTTTGTGTAGGTAAGAAACGTTCTTGCTAGAAACCCATAGCAGCCACGTAAAACATGCAAACAACAATTAGAGGACGTCTAACTTGTTTTTGCAGGGTATGCTATGTGATGTGATATGGCCAAAAGAATGTGATGAATGATATGTGATGTATGAGATTGACCATGTTCTTGTAATAGGAGTCACGACTTGCATGTCGATGAGTATGACAACCGGCAGGAGCCATAGGAGTTGTCTTAATTTATTGTATGACCTGCGTGTCATTAAACAACGCCATGTAATTACTTTACTTTATTGCTAAACCTTTAGCCATAGTAGTAGAAGTAATAGTTGGCGAGACAACTTCATGGAGACACGATGATGGAGATCATGATGATGGAGATCATTGTGTCATGCCGGTGACGATGATGATCATGGAGCCCCGAAGATGGAGATCAAAAGGAGCAAAATGATATTGGCCATATCATGTCACTTTTTGATTGCATGTGATGTTTATCATGTTTATGCATCTTATTTGCTTAGAACGAAGGTAGTAAATAAGATGATCCCTCATAATAATTTCAAGAAAGTGTTCCCCCTAACTGTGCACCGTTGCGAAAGTTCGTTGTTTCAAAGCACCACGTGATGATCGGGTGTGATAGATTCTAACGTTCACATACAATGGGTGTAAGCCAGATTTACACACGCGAAACACTTAGGTTGACTTGACAAGCCTAGCATGTACAGACATGGCCTCGGAACACAAGAGACCGAAAGGTCGAGCATGAGTCGTATAGTAGATACGATCAACATGAAGATGTTCACCGATGATGACTAGTCCGTCTCACGTGATGATCGGACATGGCCTAGTTGACTCGGATCATGTAATCACTTAGATGACTAGAGGGATGTCTATCTGAGTGGGAGTTCATAAGATGAACTTAATTATCCTGAACATAGTCAAAAGGTTTTTGCAAATTATGTCGTAGTTCGCGCTTTAGTTCTACTGTTTTAGATATGTTCCTAGAGAAAATTTAGTTGAAAGTTGATAGTAGCGATTATGCGGATCGGGTCCGTAAACCGAGGATTGTCCTCGTTGCTTCGTAGAAGGCTTATGTCCTTAATGCACCGCTCAGTGTCTGAACCTCGAACGCCGTGCGTGGATGTTGCAAACATCGACATACACGTTTGATAACTACGTGATAGTTCAGTTAAACGGTTTAGAGTTGAGGCACCAAAGACGATTTTGAAACGTCGCGGAACATATGAGATGTTTCGAGGGCTGAAATTGGGATTTCAGGCTCATGCCCACGTCAAGAGGTATAATACCTCCGAGATTTTCTTAGCCTACAAACTAAGGGAGAAAAGCTCAATTGTTGAGCTTGTGCTCAGATTGTCTGAGTACAACAATCACTTGAATCGAGTGGGAGTTGATCTTCCAGATGAGATAGTGATGTTTCTCCAAAGTCATTACCACCAAGCTGCTAGAGCTTCGTGATGAACTATAACATATCAGGGATAGATATGATGATCCTTGAGATATTCGCCATGTTTGACACCGCGAAAGTAGAAATCAAGAAGGAGCATCAATTGTTGATGGTTAGTGAAACCACTAGTTTCAAGAAGGGCAAGGGCAAGAAGGGATACTTCATGAAACGGCAAATCAGCTGCTGCTCTAGTGAAGAAACCCAAGGTTGAACCCAAACCCGAGACTAAGTGCTTCTGTAATAAGGGGAACAGCCACTGGAGCAGAATTACCCTAGATACTTGGTAGATGAGAAGGCTGGCAAGGTCGATAGAAGTATATTGGATATACATTATGTTAATGTGTATTTTACTAGTACTCCTAGTAGCACCAAGGTATTAGATACCGGTTCGGTTGCTAAGTGTTAGTAGCTCGAAATAAAAGAGCTACGGAATAAACGGAGACTAGCTAAAGGTGAGATGATGATGTGTGTTGGAAGTGTTTCCAAAGGTTGATGTGATCAAGCATCACCTGCTCCCTCTACCATCGAGATTGGTGTTAAACCTAAATAATTGTTATTTGGTGTTTGCGTTGAGCATAGACATGATTGGATTATGTCTATCGCAATACAGTTATTCATTTAAGGAGAATAATGGTTACTCTATTTATTTGAATAAAACCTTCAATGGTCTTGCACCTAAAAGAATGGTTTATTGAATCTCGATCGTAGTGATACACATTTTCATGCCAAAAGATATAAGATAGTAATGATAGTACCACTTACTTGTGGCACTGCCATGTAAGTCATATTGGTATAAAACACATGAAGAAGCTCCATGTTGATGGATCTTTGGACTCACTCATTTTGAAAAGTTTGAGACATGCGAACCATGTCTATTGGTGTATATGCATGAAGAAACTCCATGCAAATGGACCGTTTGGACTCACTTGATTTTGAATCACTTGAGACATGCAAATCATACCACATGGGCAAGATGTGAAAGCCTCGTTTTCAAAGAAATGGAACAAGAAAGCAACTTGTTGGAAGTAATACATTTTGATGTGTGCAGTCCAATGAGTGCCGAGGCACACAAATGGATATCGTTATGTTCTTACTTCACGGATGATTTGAGTAGATATCTGAGTATATTTACTTGATGAAACACAAGTCTGAATTATTGAATGGTTCAAGTAATTTCAGAGTGAAGTTGAAGATCATCGTGACAAGAGGATAAAATGTCTATGATATGATCATAGAGATGAGTATCTGAGTTACTGAACTTTGTCATAATTAAGACATTGTGGAAATTGTTTCACAATTAATACACTGGAACACCATAGTGTGATGGTGTGTCCGAACATCATAGTTGCACCCTATTGGATATGGTGCGTACCATGATGTCTCTTATCGAATTACCACTATCGTTCATGGGTTAGGCATTAGAGACAACCGCATTCACTTTAAATAGGGCACCACGTAATTCCGTTGAGATGACACCGTATGAACTATGGTTTAGAGAAACCTAAGCTGTCGTTTCTTGAAAGTTTGGGGCTGCGACGATTATGTGAAAAAGTTTCATCATAACAAGCTCGAACCCAAAACAGATAAATGCATCTTCATAGGATACCCAAAATGGTTGGGTATACCTCCTATCTCTGATCCGGAAGCAAAAGTAATTGTTTCTAGAAACGGGTCCTTTCTCGAGGAAAAGTTTCTCTCGAAAGATTTGAGTGGGAGGATGGTGGAGACTTGATGAGGTTATTGAACCATCACTTCAACCAGTGTGTAGCAGGGCACAGGAAGTTGTTCCTATGGCACCTACACCAATTGAAGTGGAAGTTGATGATAGTGATCATGAAGCCTCGGATCAAGTCACTGCCAAACCTCATAGGACGACAAGGACGCGTACTACTTCAGAGTGGTACGGTAATCCTGTCTTGGAAGTCATGTTGCTAGACAACAATGAACCTACGTGCTACGGAGAAGCGATGATGGGCCCGTATTCCAACAAATGGTTAGAAGCCATGAAATCTGAGATAGGATCCATGTATCAGAACAAAGCATGGACTTTGGTGGACTTGCCCGATGATCGGCAAGCCATTGAGATAAATGGATCTTTAAGAAGAAGACGGACGTGGACGGTAATCTTACCGTCTGTGAAGCTCGACTTGTGGCGAAGAGTTTTTCACAAGTTCAAGGAGTTGACTACGATGAGATTTCTCATCCGTAGCGATGCTTAAGTCCGTCGAAATCATGTTAGCATTAGCTGCATTTATGAAATTTGGCAGATGGATGTCAAAACAAGTTTCCTTACCAGTTTTCGTAAGGAAAGGTTGTATGTGATACAATCAGAAAGGTTTTTGTCGATCCTAAGGATGCTAAAAAGTATGCAAAGCTCTAGCAATCCTTCTAAGGACTGGAGTGAGCATCTCGGAGTTGGAATATATGCTTTGATGAGATGATCAAAGATTTTGGGTTTACACAAAGTTTATGAGAAACTTGTATTTCCAAAGAAGTGAGTGGGAGCACTATATCATTTCTGATGAGTATATGTGGTTGACATATTGTTGATCGGAAATGATGTAGAATTTCTGGAAAGCATATAGGGTTATTTGAAAAGTGTTTTTCAATAGAAAACCTGGATTAAGCTGCTTGAACATTGAGCATCAAGATCTATGAGGATAGATCAAAAACGCTAAATGGTACTTTCAAATGAGCACATACCTTGACATGATCTTGAAGGTGTTCAAGATGGATCAGTCAAAGAAGGAGTTCTTGCCTGAGTTGTAAGGTATGAAGTTAAGACTTAAAGCTTGACCACGGCAGAAGAAAGAGGAAGGACGAAGGTCGTCCCCTATGCTTTTGTCATAGGCTCTATACAGTATGCCATGCTGAGTATCGCACCTGATGTGTGCCTTGCCACATGTCTGGCAAGAGGGTACAAAGGTGATCCAGGAGTGGATCACTAGATAGCGGTCAAAATTATCCTTAGAGGAATAAGGAAATGTTTCTCGATTATGGAGGTGATAAAGAGTTCAGCGTAAAGGGTTACGTCGATGCAAGCTTTAACACCTATCCGAATGACTCTGAGTAGCAAACCGGATACGTATAGTGGAGAAACCATTTGGAATAGCTCCAAGTGGAGCGTGGAAGCAGCATTTACAATATGACCTAGAGATTTGTGAAGTACATACGGATCTGAACGTTGCAGACCCGTTGACTAAAACCTCTCTCACAAGCAAAACATGATCAAACCCCAGAACTCATTGAGTCTTAATCACATGATGATGTGAACTAGTTTAGTGACACTAGTAAACTCTTTGGATGTTGGTCACATGGCGATGTGACCTGTGAGTGTTAATCACATGGCGATGTGAACTAGATTATTGACTCTAGTGCAAGTGGGAGACTGTTGGAAATATGCCCTAGAGGCAATAATAAATTGGTTATTATTATTATATTTTCTTGTTCATGGTAATCGTTTATTATCCATACTATAATTGTATTCATAGGAAACTCAGATACATGTGTGGGTACATAGACAACACCATGTCCCTAGTAAGCCTCTAGTTGACTAGCTCGTTGATCAATAGATGGTTACGGTTTCCTGACCATGGACATTGGATGTCGTTGATAACGGGATCACATCATTAGGAGAATGATGTGATGGACAAGACCCAATCCTAAGCCTAGCACAAAGATCGTGTAGTTCATATGCTAAAGCTTTTCTAATGTCAAGTATCATTTCCTTAGACCATGAGATTGTGCAACTCCGGATACCGTAGGAATTCTTTGGGTGTACCAAACGTCACAACGAATCGGGTGGCTATAAAGGTGCACTACGGGTATCTCCGAAAGTGTCTGTTGGTTGGCACGAATCGACTTGGGATTTGTCACCGTGTGACGGAGAGGTATCTCTGGGCCCACTCGGTAGGACATCATCATAATGTGCACAATGTGACCAAGGGGTTGATCATGGGATGATGTGTTACGGAACGAGTAAAGAGACTTGCCGGTAAGGAGATTGAACAAGGTATCGGGATACCGACGATCGAATCTCGGGCAAGTACTATACCGCTAGACAAAGGGAATTGAATACGGGATTGTTTGAATCCTCGACATCGTGGTTCATCCGATGATATCATCGTGGAACATGTGGGAGCCAACATGGGTATCCAGATCCCGCTGTTGGTTATTGGCCGGAGAGTTGTCTCGGTCATGTCTGCATGGTTCCCGAACCCGTAGGGTCTACACACTTAAGGTTCGATGACGCTAGGGTTATAGGGAATAGATATACGTGGTTACCTAATGTTGTTGAGTCCGGATGAGATCCCGGACGTCACGGGAGTTCGGAATGGTCCGGAGGTAAAGATTTATATATGGGAAGTCCTGTTTTGGTCACCGGAAAAGTTTCGGGTGCTATCGGTAACGTACCGGGACCACCGGGAGGGTCCCGGGGGTCCACCAAGTGGGGCCACCGGTCCCAGAGGGCAGCATGGGCCAAGTGTGGGAGGGGACCAGCCCCAGGTGGGCTGGTGCACCCCCCACCAAGGCCCAAGGCGCCTAGGGTTTGGGGAGGGGGCGCCTCCATCTTACTTGGGGGGCAAGTTTCCCCCTCTCCCCCCCCCCTTGGCCGCCACCCTAGATGGGTTTTGGGGCTGCCGCACCCCTTGGGGTGGGAACCCTAGAGGGGGCGCAGCCCCCTCCCTCTCCCCTATATATAGTTGAGGTCTTTGGGGCTGCAAACACAAGAGTTTCCACCTCTCCCTGGCGCAGCCCTACCTCTCCTTCTCCTCATCTCTCGCGGTGCTTGGCGAAGCCCTACTGGAGTGCCACGCTCCTCCACCACCACCACGCCGTCGTGCTGCTGCTGGACGGAGTATTCCCCAACCTCTCCCTCTCTCCTTGCTGGATCAAGGCGTGGGAGACGTCACCGGGCTGTACGTGTGTTGAACGCGGAGGTGTCGTCCGTTTGGCACTAGGATCTCCGGTGATTGGATCACGACGAGTACGACTCCTTCATCCCCGTTCTCTTGAACGCTTCCGCTTAGCGATCTACAAGGGTATGTAGATGCACTCTCCTCTCTCTCGTTGCTAGTCTCTCCATAGATAGATCTTGGTGACTCATAGGAAAATTTTGAATTTCTGCTACGTTCCCCAACAAGACCACCCCTCCTAACAAAGCTAGTGACTTTAATCCTTATTGTGTTTTATGTCGTGCTAGTGACGGGCATGTTTATGCCAAATTTGTTGGACTTATGAGTACATTGAATGGTCAACTTGGGTTCCTAAGACCCTTGTTGCTAACCTCAAAGGACCCATTCAAAAATGGGTACCTAAAACCAAGCATTGATTTCTTGCAGGAGTTTGCTTCCGGTAGGGTGTCATGGTTCCCCTATAGTGAAGCGACAAATCATAGGACCGGGAGCAAGGACTTGGTGGTGGATGTGCATCCAATTCCATCTATGCCCACCCATGTCCAATTCGGTGATGCTTCAACATCTAAGGTATTGAGACTTGGCAAGGTGGTCATCTCTCAAGATTTACCTATTAAGAAGGTCATGCTTGTTGAGTCCCTTGCATACAATTTGCTTTTCGTTCGTCAACTTGCACTTATGGGCTTTGCAACATTCTTTGATCTTGATATCGTGGCCCTTTTGTGGAGCAAGACTCTTAAGGTAGCCTTTGTTGGGCATGTCGAGAACGGTCTCTATGTGGTGAACTTTTCGGAGCGACCCACTAAGACTGCGACTTGCCTAATGGCTAAAGTTGATGTGGGATGGCTTTGGCATCACCGACTAGCCCATGTCAATATAAGATCTTTGCAAAGTCTCCTCAAAGGGGACCACGTTCGTGGACTAACAAATGTGAGTTTTGCCAAAGACCGTGCTTGCAATGCTTGCATCGAAGGGAAGCTTCATGAAATGACTCATTGACCCACGACTGTCATCTACTCAAAGAGGCCCTTGGGGCTCCTTCACACGGATCCCTTTGGTCCTCCATCCTTTGGTAGTCTTGGGGGGAGAAATTATTGCTTGATGATTGTGGATGATTACTCAAGATACACTTGGGTGTACTTCTTCAAGAGGAAGAGTGAGACCCAACAAACCATCATCGACTTTGCTAATGAAGCTCAACGTCAACATGAAGCAAAGATATTGATGATTAGAAGTGTCGTGGTTTTGTCACGGCAGATGTCCTAGTGAAATGACTTAGGTGTGGAGCCATCTCAACTAGGTTAGCTTGAAGGGGTTGAACGAGACAAAGGACACAAGGAGTTTTTACCCAGGTTCGGCCCCTCATGATCGAGGTAAAAGCCTACGTCCTGCTTCTAGTTGTATTGCTTGAGTTTCGATTACAAGGGAGCGAATAGACTTGACCTAGCTCTCGATTACTTGTTTCTTGAGTTAACCCGCCGCCGGGTCTCACCTTTATATACACAGGTTGGGACCTGGCGTCTTACAGAGTCCCAGACGGCTCACGCATCGTGACCAGCTCGGTTTATAACTAATCCTTGCCTTACAAGACAAGTTATCATACGACAGTTTATAGGCCCCGGTTCTGGGCCTTCTCCAGACCTGCCTCCATGAACCGCCATCTTCCCGTCTTGGGCCTCCTTGGACTTCTTCATACTGAACTGCCAACGATATAACCCGGCCCCTCCTGGGCGGGTCATACCTCAGAGTTATATCCCCAACTAGAAGTGACAATGGCAGCGAGTTCAAGAACTACACCTTGGATGAGTTTCTTCAAGCACCAATATGCCGCACCCTATACCTCTCAATAAAATGGTGTATCGGAGAGGAAGAACTTGATGTTGATGGACGCGACAAGGACCATGATGGCAGAATTCAAATCTCCGTACAACTTTTCGGCCGAAGCCATCAACACTACATGTCATGCATCCAATCGGCTCTACCTCCGCAAAGGCTTGAACAAGACTCCATATGAGATTCTTACTGGCAACAAGCCCAACCTCAAGTACATCCGGGTGTTCGGTTGTAAGTGTTTCATTCTCAAGAAAGGTGTTCGTTTGTCTAAGTTTGAACCTATATCTCAAGAGGGCATATTTGTTGGTTATGCTACAAACTCTCATGCTTACAGTGTCTTCAACAAGTCCACCGGACTCATTGAGGAGACGTGTAACGTAGAGTTTGATGAAAATAATGGCTCCCAAGTGGAGTAAATTGGTCTTTGTAATGTAGGTGATGAAATTCCTCCTCAAGCCATAAGAAGAATGGGGATTGGTCAAATACTCCCCATTGAGGTACTCCAATTTGGATAGTGCTAATGATCTTGCTAAATTAATGGTGTAGACAAATAAGATGTTACCTTTTCTTTAGTCTATCAACTTCTAAAGCTAGTTGCCATAACATTTGTTAGAGGGGCTTTCGTCTATTAATGGTGTCAACAAAAAGTTATGCAATAAAATGGGAGGTTAGTTAATGAGTGATTGTCCAATTTGTTATGTGTAGGAAAATACTTCTTCATAATGATGCGGTGTTTGATATTTTAACATGATGAAAGATCAAAAAGGGATGCTCTAAAATGTGAGTGACTTCATATGCGTCTTTGGATTGATGATGCTTATTTTGAACATGCCAAACTAACTTATCCTTTTGTCAATGTTTCTACGAAGATGCGAAGTTGCATATGAAGCTATAAATTTATGTTGATACTACTCTATTTATGATATGTAAGCGAATGATTTTACAATTTCATGCAACCGGTATATCTTGCACTTTTCTATTTTGATGTGATAACTATATGTGATAGGTGATATAATATTTAAATTCATTATGTTCTATTTGAGTGGTATAATTTTGTGTGATACGATGTTAAATTAGACTTTACACTTAATTAATTAATGCAAATCCTAACGATAGGTCAATCAGTGAATCCTTCAACTAAATTTTGTGACTCCGCTATTAATCATGATTTGTGTCATGGAGCAAAAGTGACTGTAAAATAATAAATATTATAGGAAAGAAGAAATCAGTATAGCATTTTAAAATAATAATAATAAGTTAAATTAAATTTATAAATAAGATGTTTGTGTAGTAATATTTAAAAGTATAAAAAATATTCTGAAGCAAAAAATGCATATGATGTCAAAAATAGAAGCATAATAAAATTTTCATACTATAAAATTCAGAAAAAAAGAATTTAAGATATCATAACATGAGTAATAATGGAAGCAAAGTGACCTTGCAGAAAATATAAAAAAAATCACGACGCGAAAAAATATTCCCGAAAACTCAAGAAGTGTTCACACCCGTAGGGAGACATACGCAACCGGAGAACAATAGGAGTATGTAGTTGCCATTTTCTTTGCCACTTGCATACGTCTCATAGAAGAATATCCATTGATTCCAACCCTCACATGCTCCCATGCTCACATTTAAAAAACGAATTTAAAAGTTTTAAAAATATAGAAAAAATGAATCTTCACAAGGAATGTGACTACAACACAAAAAAATTAGATTCGAATTCGAAATGCACATTGAGAAACTAAAAGGCAAATCCTTTTGAAAATGTCACTATTCACATCTTGATTTGCCTTTAAAAAAACGAGAAACTAAAAAGGCATTTTTAGGGTTCGTACACAAATGCCTTGTGAACATTCACAGATAAATTCAGAATTTTATGGAATATTTAAAATTATATTTTGAAAGTTGGGATCATGTGAGTATTTAAGGGATGGTACACCTGATAATTTCGCCTTGACTCACTTCATTGCCTTTTTTAGAATCACTCACTTAATTACGTGGCCCGCAGTATGGATTGACTAGGCCGCGAGCGATTTATTAGGGAACAAATTCTAGTTTGCCGGATCAGCAATTCTAAACGCATAAAGATACTACTTGTTGACAGTATCATCGATGGTGCAACGCGTGGCAACCTATTTTTTCTTGCAATTGCAAAGTGGTAGATTTTTTTTTCTATTCGCCAATAATATCAAGGGCTAGCCCTTTCACGCGGTATGTCCCGCTTAGTGCGAGACCAAGTGCGAGCTCGCGTCAAACGTCACTATAAATGGGCCGGCCCAGTAACTTCCAGGTTACTTCGTAATTTTCCCTGTTTGCATTCGTTCGTTTTTTTACATGAAGAAAGGCTAGAGGCACAATAGGGCATCTCCAATGGGTAGCATAACTCAGACAACATGGTATCACTTTGGAGCATGCGTGTTCCTTCCAAGCTAAAAGTTTTTGCGTGGAGGTTGGCTCAGCGGCCTCTATCGATAGGCGACATACTTCATCATCGCAACATGGCTACCTCACCTGTCTGTGCATTGTGCAGACTAGCAGACAGCTGGAGACACAATCTACTTGAGTGGAGCATGTCGAGAAGTGTTTGGGCCCTTTCAGATGAGCAAATGGTCGAACATATGTGCCAAATTACTAAGCCCAATACAAAAGGAGTGGCTATTTTCCATGAATGACACCATGTTGGAGGGTGAGTTTACACGGATGATCGTCACATTATGAGCAATATGGAGCTCCAGATGATAGGCAATTCACGAGGACATATTTCAGAGCCCTTTAACTGCCCAAGTTTTTTTGTCTTTGTTGCCAGATATTCATTTTTTACATAAGCACATGGTGGCTAGTCAGACAACTCGAGTACCAAGGCCGAATCAGTGGATCCCTCCGTCGGCAAATCATATGAAAATTAACGTTCATGCAGCAGTATCAAGACATGGAGTTTTCGGTGTGGTCGGTGCGATTTACCGAGACGAGGGAGGGACTTTCATGGGCGCGTCTCCGCTGTTCTTTCCACACGTGATTGATCCTCCTACACTTCAAGTTGTAGCCAACAGAGAAGCATTAGCGTTTGCACATGACCTTTATGCTCATGATATCATCGTCGCTCCGGACTACAAGTTGATTGTGGAGGAAATCAAGACCGGGAGCTCTGCTACTTAGGGAGCTGTTATCATAGAAATTAAAGCTAGTACATTAGATTTTGCTTCTAGCATTGTTAGTCATGAATTTAGAACCTCGAATGTGGAGGCTCACAATCTCGCAAAACACAGACTCTCTGTAGGCGTTGGTCGCCATGTGTGGTTAGGTCAACCCAGAGATCTTCTCTTCGTCCTCGTAAACGTTCTCACGGCTTAATAAAGTTTACGAGCTTGTCTAGAAAACATTCAATTTTTTTTGTTCCTATTTCTGAAAATATTGTAAATGAATATATTTGAAAACATTAAAATAACTTAAAACTAAAGACCATGAATTTGAAAAAATGTTAACACACTATAAAAGAGTGTTAGCTTAATTAAAAAACTTTATATTTTTTTTACATTTTAGAAACGTTAACATGTTTTTAAAAATGTATACATCATTTTCTATATGCTTATAATAATTAAAATACGTTTGTGTAATTAAAAAATATACTGGTAAGCAACTGAACATTAAGTTTTGAAAATGTTCATGAGTTTCAAAACTATGTTCATGCATTTTTCTAAAATGTTTATACAATATTAAAAAACGTTGGTGTAGTTTTAATTTTCTTATATGATTCATAAAAATGTTTCAACCTATATTTTAAAATGTTCAACCGGAGTATTAGATTTTTCTAAACATGGGTTTGAAAAAATGTCAAAAACATGTGTCTAAAGAAAAACCTAATCATGTATTTGAAAAAATTTAAATGTCTATAATTTTTTATGTCTGCCAAAAATAAACACTAAAAATGTATTAGAATTTTTACTCATGTATTTGGAAAATGTTAAACTTGTATAACAAAATGTTTCTGATATATACAAAAATATACAATGTGTATGAAAAATATTAAAATGTGTTGGAAAACAATTTAAAAATGATTGTTCCCATTAAAAAAAGTTTGACGTGTATTATGAAATGTCAGACATGTATTAGAAAAAATAATCAAAATATATTTAAAAAAATGTCAGACATGTAGTAGAAGAAGAAAATGATCTATAGTAATGGGCTGGCCCATGACCCCGATGGCCAGAGTTGAGGCCTAGGTATATCTCCACAGGAGCTTTCCACGAGTGCTACTCCTATATCGCCCTTACAGCGAGACCGAAGAAGCTCTCGCCTGAAGCGTCCATGTAACGGGAAGAATCATTAGAGCACGGTTAAAACAATACAAATAGAGAAAAGGGGAGCACCCAGAGATTGATTCCAGGTCCTTCCCATTAGCGCCGAGTTAAAAAATTAGTATAGAGGGAAAAAGGAGCACCCTAGGATCAATCCCAGGTTTCCTCGATCCTGGGTAGTGCTGCTAGCCATTGAGGCACTGTCGGGTTCGTGTTAATATAGAAGGCACGGCCTACTTGATGGAAAAGTCTCCATTTATTTTTTGGGTTTTTTTCTTTTTTTTTCACCGGTTTTCTTTGTTTATTCTTTGTTTTCATCATTTTTTGTTCATTTTTTTTATTTTTCTTCGGTTTCCTTTGTTTGTTTCTCGGTTTTCACTTGCTTTTTTCCTTTTCTTTCTTTTTGTCTTCTTTTCTGTTTCTTTCTTTCTCACTTGTCATCTTTTTTGTTTTTATTTGGTTTCTTGTTTTTCTTTTTTTAAATTTCGCCTGTTTCTTTTTTTAACACATGTTAACTATGTTTTCAGTACACATCTAATATTGTACTTATACATCAGAAACATTTTTGTATACGCATTTAACTTTTCTAAAATACATGATTAACAATTATTGAAAACGTATTTTTTATGTCTATTTATTTCATAGACATTGTACATTTTGGTATATATCTAGTGCATTTTTCAAGCACATGTTTAATCTTTTTCAAATACAGGTTTCATGTTTTTTAAATGCATGGTCAACATTTTTGAACACCTTATTAATGCTTTATTATCATCTTTAAAATACATGATCACCATTTTCCGAACACGTCGTATATTTTTTTGCAAGCATTTTTTGTATACATGAGAAACATTTTCTCTATACAAATTTAACTTTTGTTCAAGTGTTTTATGTAAAAAAAAAATTATATATTTATTTAGGATATTTGAAAGCATAAACAATGAGCCGGCTTTCCCATTGGCGAAGCCGCAAGGCACGCATGAATGAGCACGGCACGGGACGACATGCACGCCGCATGCAAGCAAAAGCAAATCACAGGGCAATCGCCGGCGCTGCGTCGGATCTTTATTACAGGTTCTCGGCATATGCGCCAGGGCAGATCCGTCTCCGCCGCTCCTACGAGCGCTCCCGCCCGCCCGCCCCCCGCCCTCAACGGGCCACGCACGCTCCTACCATCGCCACCGCCACCGCCATTCGCCTCCGCCTCCGCCTCCTCCTCCTCCTCCTCCCACCCGCCGCTACCCCAGCCCCGCTCACCTCACCCTCGCCTCGCTGACCGGCGCCGGCGACGACGATGGGGCGCGTGAAGCTGGCCATCAAGCGGATCGAGAACAACACGAACCGGCACGTGACCTTCTCCAAGCGCCGGAACGGGCTCATCAAGAAGGCCTACGAGCTCTCCGTCCTCTGCGACATCGACATCGCCCTCCTCATGTTCTCCCCCTCCCGCCGCCTCTGCCCCTTCTCCGGCCGCCACGGGTCCGTCCTCCTCTCCTCTCTCCTCTGCCACAGCGCTTGCTTCATTGATTCCCCTTCCCGTTCCCGTTTCTGAGACTCGTGCGTGCATGCATGCATGGCCGCGCGCGCGCGCTCGCCGTTCGTCGTTCGCCAGGGTGGAGGATGTGCTTCTCCGGTACCTCAACATGTCCGACAACGACCGGGGAGAGTGAGTCACATACATACGCACCGTGTAATGAACTTGGATCGATCTCCTTTCTCAGACATTTTGCTTTCTTCGTTTCACCACCGCAGACCCATCCAGAACCGGGAGGTGAGAGAAGCAAGAACCAAGCTCGTTTTCAAATCTTCTTTTAACTGAAAAAAATGAGTCCATGATCGATCAGTCACTCATCGCTCGTGTGACAAATCCAATGCAGTACCTCATCAGCATGCTCCAGAGGCTCAAGCGCGAGAGCGACATGGCCACACAGCTGGCAAAGTACTACTATGCATTTTTACCTTGCTCCGTTTTCCTCTCTCCATATATATATATTCTCGTTAGCTTTCCTATTTCACGTCTTGTTTATATGTGTTTCTTTTCGCTGCTCGCGAACTTCAGCCCTGGGGCATTGAACGAGAAGATAGAGGTGAGCTTTTGCATTCTGTAACGTTAGATCACGTCACGTCTCAATGACAATGAAACCATCTTATTAATTAACTAGTCGATTTTCTTCCACGGATTGCAGGAGATTCAGAAGGAGATATACGCGTGCCAGCAGCAGCTGCAGATCTCCGAGGAGCGCCTCAGGTACAAACCAAGACCCGCGCCCTTTGGCACTTTGTTCGTGCGGTCGCGACCTTGATCGTGTTTGTGTGTTTTGTGCGTGCGTGCGTGCGTGCATGCTGTTCGAGCCGGACCCCGCCGCGTTCGGTTCCATGGTCGAGGTCGACAATTGCGAGAAGTTCCTCATGGGCATGCTCACCCGCGTCGTCGAGAGGAAGGTAAGTACTACATATATGATGATGTCCACAGACTTGCCTCGGAAAAACAACGCGGTTTCATGTGCAACCGTATATCGAGCTGCAGAACTACCTGCTGAGCAACCTGGCCCCGTTCGACCCGACGGCGCCCGGGATGCAGGTACGGCCATCTTCGAGATCACATTTAAACACGTAGGATCCCCACGCTGGAAAATGCGCGGGATCCTACGTATTATTGCCATCCATCAATGTGTTGATGCGCAGAAGATTCATGTACTTCATCCATGACGAAGATGGGCTGGCGGTGCATTGCAGGGCGGGAACGAGGCGCAGATGTACGTGCACGCGATGAAGACGGAGGAAGGGGGCGGCATGGGCACGTTCGCCGGCGACGCCGCCGCGCTGTGGGGCTCCGACGACGGGCAAAACCCCGGCCATCAGATCTTTGGCGGGAACGACCCGATGATCTACCTCAGGCACGTGCGCGTATAAATTGCCTAGCATGGACGCGGGTGCACGTACGGCAACCTGAGTACCTGACACGTCATCAGTAATGCTAATGTGTACGAGTTTTATTTTTGTTTCGGCAGCGACCCGGACGTGTACGACGGCAAATCGCAGGTGGCCGGGATGCACGGCGGCGACGGCGACGTCGGGGGCAGCAGCCAGACGGCGGATCCGTGGCGGCAGGCGTACAGCTGCACCGAGCTGCTCTCCACGCTCATCCCCAACACGCCCTTCCCTCTCATGCAGCACTGCCTGGGCCCCGACGACGCCCAGTACCTGCCGGCCATGGTGCCGGCGGCGCAGGACCAGCTGGAGGCCTCCGCCAGCTGCTCCTACAACATGCCCACCAGCGACGAGAGCGGCACGCCCGTCATGGCCTACGACGGCGGCGGTGGCGTGCCGCCGCCGCCCAACGTCGGCTGATGCCCGCCGGTCCTACCTACATATCTATCCTGATCTAAGCATGGCGATCAAGCTCAATCCACTGTAAGCTACGTAGGGCTACCGTGTTGTTAGTGGTGGCGCACGCATCACACGCGCGCGTGTAATAATAAGAAAATAACAACTCTAGTGCTAGAACGAAATCTTATTATTCATAATAAATGCTTAATAAAATTCGCAGATGCTGTGGATCAGGCACTTGAATTGGCACTGATGATTTATATTTACAGCGCTTTATACTACGTGCATCAAACTTCCCAGCAACCCCAGACAGCATTCTATTTGCAGAATTTGTATTGAAAAGATCGTTTTTCCTATGTATAGATGCTGCTTGGAAGGGAAACGACACTACTGTCGTTAATTCTTTTATTACAGGTCAAGACCTACTTTACTTGTAGGATTAGACCTCTTTATATTATAATAGGAGTAAGTAGTATACTCCCTTCGTTCCTAAATAATTGTCTTTCTAGAGATTTCAACAAGTGACTATATACGGAACAAAATAAATGAATCTACACTCTAAAACATGTCTATATACATCCGTATGTTGTAGTTCATTTGAGATGGCTAGAAAGACAATTATTTAGGAACGGAGGGAGTATAAAATAATTCCAGAGAGTAATAACAGAGAAGCAATATGCGTTGTAGCAGGGTCTGAAGCCCAAGGTGTCATTGCTGGCAGTCCAGGTTGCACTTCAGTGTTTTCGCCACCGAAGTGTTTAACTTCCTCGCAGACAATGAAACCTTGGCGATCGTTGCAGCAGAAAGGGCTCAACATGGGTACTGGACGCTGAGACCTTACATAACCAGGTTCAGTAGTGGCCAGACACATCGAAAAATTATAAAGGGTACAGAAGTATTCAGGATGAGCAGAGACCTCAACAAGACTCTGAATCATGTCAAAGGCAACCATGCAAGACTGCACACTGGTTTCAGTAGTTTGTCTTCTTTGCGAACCTTGATGAATAGAGTCACTTTCAGAAAAAACAAAAAACCTTGATGAATAGAGTCACACTGTCGTTGCTGGCAGTCCAGGCTGCACTTCAATGTTTTCGCAACTGAAGTGTTTAACTTCCTCACAGACAATGAAACCTTGGCGATCACTGCAGCAGAAAGGGCTCAACATGGGCACTGGGCACTGAGACCTTACATAACCAGGTTCAGTAGTGACCAGACACATCCAAAAATTACAAATGGTATAGAAGTATTCAGGATGAGCAGAGACCTCAACAAGACTCTGGATCATGTCAAAGGCAACTGTGCAAGACTGCACACTGGTTTCAGTAGTTTGTCTTCTTTACGAACCTTGATGAATAGAGTCACTTTCAAAAAAAAAAAAAAGACTTGATGAATAGAGTCACACTGTCGTTGCTGGCAGTCCAGGCTGCACTTCAATGTTTCCGCCACTAAAGTGTTTAACTTCCTCACAAACAATGAAACCTTGCTGATCACTGCAGCAGAAAGGGCTCAACATGGGCACTGGGCGCTGAGACCTTACATAACCAGGTTCAGTAGTGACCAGACACATCAAAAAATTACAAATGGTACAGAAGTATTCAGGATGAGCATAGACCTCAACAAGACTCTGAATCATGTCAAAGGCAACTGTGCAAGACCGCACACTAGTTTCAGTAGTTTTTCTTCTTTACGAACCTTGATGAATAGAGTCACTTAAAAAAAACAAAACACCTTGATGAATAGAGTTACACTGTTGTTGCTGGCAGTCCAGACTGCACTTCAGTGTTTTCGCCACTGAAGTGTTTAACTTCCTCACAGACAATGAAACCTTGGCGATCACTACAGCAGAAAGGGCTCAACATTGGCACTGGGCACTGAGACCTTACATAACCAGGTTCAGTAGTGACCAGACACATCCAAAAATTACAAATGGTACAGAAGTATTCAGGATGAGCAGAGACCTCAACAAGACTCTGGATCATGTCAAAGGCAATTGTTGAAAAATCGTGGATGTTGCCTAGAGGGGGGGAGGGTGAATAGGCGCTTCAAAATAATTACGGTTTAGACTTGAACAAATGCGGAATAAACCTAGTGGTTAATTTGTCAACCACAAAACCTACAACAACTAGGCTCACCGACGTGCACCAACAACTTATGCTAAGCAAGATAAACTACTAGGTGATAGCAATATATATAACATGAAACATTATGGCTATCACAAAGCAAAGTGCATAAGTAAAGGGCGCGGGTAAGAGATAACCGAGGCACGCGGAGACAACGATGTATCCCGAAGTTCACACACTTGATGCTAATCTCTGTTTGGAGCGGTGTGGAGTCACAATGCTCCCCAAGAAGCCACTAGGGCCAGCGTAATATCCTCACGCCCTCGCACAATGCAAGATGTTGTGATTCCACTTAGGGAACCTTGAGGGCGGTCACCGAACCCGTACAAATGGAAACCCTTGGGGGCGGTCACCGAACCCGTACACTTTGGCAACCCTTGAGGGCGGTCACCGGTACCCGTCAAATTGCTCGGGGCGATCTCCACAACCTAATTGGAGACCTGATACGTCTCCAACGTATCTATAATTTTTGATTGTTCCATGCTATTATATTATCCATCTTGAATGTTTTATATGCATTTATATGCTATTTTATATGATTTTTTAGAATAACCTATTAACCTAGAGCCCAGTGCCAGTTTATGTTTTTTTCCTTGTTTTTGAGTATTGCAGAAAATAAATATCAAACGGAGTCCAATTGACCTGAAAATTCACGGAAATGGTTTTTGGACCAGAAGAAGCCCACGGAGCATCGGAGATGAACCAGAAGAGTTCTGAGGCCACCACGAGGGTGGAGGGCGCGCCCTACCCCCCTGGGCGCCCCCCTGATGACCCACAAGTATAGGGGATCTATCGTAGTCCTTTTGATAAGTAAGAGTGTCAAACCCAACGAGGAGTAGAAGGAAATGACAAGCGGTTTTCAGTAAGGTATTCTCTGCAAGCACTGAAATTGTCGGTAAGAGATAGTTTTGTGATAAGGTAATTCGTAACAGGTAACAAGTAACAAAAGTAACTAAGGTGCAACAAGGTGGCCCAATCCTTTTTGTAGCAAAGGAAAAGCATGTACAAACTCTTAAATAAAGCAAAGCGCTCCTGAGGACACATGGGAATTACTGTCAAGCTAGTTTTCATCATGCTCATATGATTCGAGTTTGTTACTTTGATAATTTGATATGTGGGTGGACCAGTGCTTGGGTACTGCCCTTCCTTGGACAAGAATCCCACTGATGATTAATCCCTCTCGCAAGCATCTGCAACTACGAAAGAAGAATTAAGGTAAACCTAACCATAGCATTAAACATATGGATCCAAATCAGCCCCTTACGAAGCAAGGCATAAACTAGGGTTTAAGCTTCTATCACTCTAGCAACCCATCATCTACTTATTACTTCCCAATGCCTTTCCCTAGGCCCAAATCATGGTGAAGTGTCATGTAGTCGACGTTCACATAACACCACTAGAGGAGAGACAACATACATCTCATCAAAATATCGAACGAATACCAAATTCACATGGTTACTTATAACAAGACTTCTCCCAAGTCCTCAGGAACAAATGTAACTACTCACAAATCATATTCATGTTCATAATTGAGGGGTAATAATATGCATAAAGGATCTGAACATATGATCTTCCATCGAATAAACCAACTAGCATCAACTATAAGGAGTAATCAACACTACTATCAACCCACAGGTACCAATCTAGGGTTTTGAGACAAAGATCGGATACAAGAGATGAAATAGGGTTTGAGAGGAGATGGTGCTGGTGAAGATGTTGATGGAGATTGACCCCCTCTCGATAAGAGGATCGATGGTGATGACGATGGCGACGATTTCCCCCTTTCGGAGGGATGTTTCCCCGGCAGAACAGCTCCGCTGGAGCCCTAGATTGGTTCCGCCTCGAGACGGCGGTGCTTTGTCCCAAAGCTTCCTTATGATTTTTTCCAGTGCAAAAGACACCATATAGCAGATGATGGGCATCGGGGGCCTGCCTGGTGGCCCACGAGGCAGGGGGCGCGCCCTCCACCCTTGTGGCTGCTGGGTGGCCCCCCTCTGGTGCTTTCTTCGCCCAATATTTTTAATATATTCCAAAACTGACTATCGTGGAGTTTTAGGACTTTTGGAGTTGTGCAGAATAGGTCTCTAATATTTTCTCCTTTTCCAGCCCAGAATTCAGCTGCCGGCATTCTCCCTCTTCGTGTAAACTTATAAAATAAGAGAGAAAAGGCATAAGTATTGTGACATAATGTGTAGTAACAGCCCATAATGCAATAAATATCGATATAAAAGCATGATGCAAAATGGACGTATCAACTCCTCCAAGCTTAGACCTCGCTTGTCCTCAAGCGAAAGCCGATTTCAAAAAATATGTCCACATGTTTAGAGATAGAGGTGTTGATAAAATAAAATATGGACATGAGGGCATCATGATCATTCTTAGAACAGCAAAATATATATTGTCATATGATTTCTTATGCTAAAATAACAATCTATTCGCAATTTAAAGTATGAGTTAGAAACTTCATTCAAAACTAACAAACGATGATCTCAGTCATTGAAGCAATTGCAATTTATCATAACATCGGAAAGAGTCAAAATAAGAGCTTTTCAGCAAGTCCACATACTCAACTATCATTTAGTCTTTCACAATTGCTAACACTCACGCGATACTTATGGGTATGATGTTTCAATCGGACACAGAGAAAGATAGGGGCTTAAATTTTGCCTCCCAACCTTTTACCTCAAGGGTAATGTCAACAATAATACCTTATGAAAACCTACATCCGAGTGGATATATATAGCAGGATAAAGTGTAAAAAGGAAAGGTGAAGATCACCATGACTCTTGTATAATGGTAGAAGGTAAAAATAAAAGATAGGCCCTTCGCAGAGGGAAGCAGAGGTTTTCATGCGCTTTTATGGTTGGATGCACAATATCTTAATGCAAAAGAACGTCACTTTATATTGCCACTTATGATAAGGACCTTTATTATGCAGTCCGTCGCTTTTATTTTTTCCATATCACAAGCTTATATAAAGCTTATTTTCTTCACACTAATAGATCATACATATTTAGAGAGCAATTTTTATTGCTTGCACCGATGACAACTTACTTGAAGGATCTTACTCAATCCATAGGTAGGTATGGTGGACTCTCATGGCAAAACTGGGTTTAGGGATGTTTGGAAGCACAAGTAGTATCTCTACTTGGTGCAAAGAATTTGGCTAGCATGAGGGGGAAAGGCAAGCTCAACATGTTGGATGATCCATTACAATATACTTTGTTCGGATATAAGAAAACATAACCCATTATGTTGTCTTCCTTGTCCAACATCAATTTTTTAGCATGTCATATTTTAATGAGTGCTCACAATCATAAAATATGTCCAAGATAGTATATTTATATGTGAAAACCTCTCTTTCTTTATTACTTACTATTAATTGCAACGATGACCAAAACTATGTTTGTCAACTCTCAACAACTTTTATTCATCATACTCTTTATATGTGAAGTCATTGCTCTCCATAAGATCAATATAATCTTTTTATTTCTTTTTATTCTTTCTTTTCTTCCCTCAAGATCATAGCAAGATAGCAAAGCCCTCGACTCAAAACTAATCTTTATTATATATAGCTCATGGACTCGATTACATAGATAGGGATCAACACAAAACTCAAAGCTAGATCATACTAAACTTTATTCTACTAGATCAAGATATAACCAAAAGGATCGAACTAAGAAAACAGTAAAGATAGAAGTGTGATGGTGATACGATAAGGGCACCTCCCAAAAGCTTGGCAGTTGCCAATGGGGGTGCCCATACCCATGTGTTTATGTCCCTTTCTTCGGAGGTGGTGATGATGGAGTTGTTGATGGTGTAGGCTTCTTCCTTAGCTTGCACTTAAGGATAGAATTCTGCTCCTTTACGTCATCTATCTCCTGCTCAAGACTTAGTATCTTCTTACATAGTTCTAGTTGTTTTCCTGCAAGATACGAAAAGGGATAATCTCGATCTTAGGTTTCTTTGCTCTGTCAGGGAGACTTGACTTTTTAAACTCCACATGCATGTCCTCCGGTTGAGGTAGTGGGGCTTCATCTTCATCTGAGCTTGTCTCCTCCTTTCCCTGAGGAACGTAGTATTCTTCTTCCTCCGTTGTCCAACCACAATGCTCCAAGTCCCCATAGACTTTGGGGTCTGCAAGGTAATCAGCTACATAGCTCTCTCCCTCTGAATCCTGGGACGACATATTGCTCTAAATCTACGACAGAAACAACTCAAAGCAAAAACAGAGAGTTTCATCGTGGTACGGTGGTCAAAACCTTCGGGAGATTATATAATGATTTTTTTACTGACCAAAAGAAGTATCGTGCAAGAAAACGGAGTCTGGAGGGCACACGAGGTGTCCACAAGGCAGGGGGCGCGCCCAGGGGGGTAGGGCATGCCCTCCACCCTCGTGGATGCCCCGTGTCTCCTTCGGACTACTTCTTATTTTCGTAATTTTTTAAATACTACAAAACGGAGAAAAATTGCTATTTGAATAGTTTTGGAGTCGGTTTACTTACCGTACCACATACCTATTCCTTTTCGGAGTCTGAAACGTTCTGGAAAGTGTCCCTTATGTACTCCTCCGGGGTTACGGTGTCAATAACATTGGTTTCAACATTTATGGGATTACCTGAGATATAATGTTTGATTCTTTGACCGTTCACCACCTTCGGATTTGTGCCTTCGACATTGTTGATCTTTATGGCACCGGAACGATAGACCTCCTTGATAACGTAAGGACCTTCCTATTTAGAGAGAAGTTTTCCTGCAAAAAATCTTAAGCCAGAGCTGTATAGCAAAACATAATCACCTACATTAAACTCACGCTTTTGTATCCTTTTGTCATGCCATCTTTTAACTTTTTCTTTAAACAATTTGGCATTCTCATAGGCCTGGGTTCTCCATTCATCAAGTGAGCTAATGTCAAGTAGCCTCTTCTCACCGGCAAGTTTGAAATCATAATTGAGTTCTTTAATAGCCCAATATGCCTTATGTTCCAGTTCGAGAGGTAAGTGACATGCTGATACGTCTCCAACGTATCTATAATTTTTGATTGCTCCATGCTATATTATCTACTGTTTTGGGCAATATTGGGCTTTATTTTCCACTTTTATATTATTTTTGGGACTAACCTATTAACCGGAGGCCCAGCCCTGATTTGTTGTTTTATGCCTATTTCAGTGTTTCAAGGAAAAGAAATATCAGACGGAGTCAAAACGGAACGAAATCAACTGGAGAAGTTATTTTTGGAAGGAAACCCACCTGATGGACTTGGAATCCACGTCAGAAGATACGGGAGGTGCTCACGAGGGTGGGGGGCGCGCCCACCCCCCTAGGGCGCGCCCCCCTGCCTCGTGGGGCCCCCGAAGCTCCACCGACGTACTCCCTGCACCCATATATATTTACGTACTCTAAAACTTCCAGAACAGAAGATAGATCGGGAGTTCCGCCGCCGCAAGCCTCTGTAGCCACCAAAAACCTCTCGGGAGCCCGTTCCGGCACCCTGCCGGAGGGGGAACCCATCACCGGTGGCCATCTTCATCATCCCGATGCTCTCCATGACGAGGAGGGAGTAGTTAACCCACGGGGCTAAGGGTATGTACCAGTAGCTATGTGTTTGATCTCTCTCTCGTGTTATCTCTCGTGTTCCCTCTATGGCACCATCTTGATGTATCGCGAGCTTTGCTATTATAGTTGGATCCTATGTTTCTTCTCCCCCTCTACTCTCTTGTAATGAATTGAGTTTCCCCTTTGGAGTTATCTTATCGGATTGAGTCTTTTATGAGAACACTTGATGTATATCTTGTCGTGTTTATCTGTGGTGACAATGGGATATCATGTGCCACTTGATGTATGTTTTGGTGACCAACTTGCGGGTTCCACCCATGAACCTATGCATAGGGGTTGGCACACGTTCTTGACTCTCCAGTAGAAACTTTGGGGCACTCTTCGAAGTACTTTTATGTTGGTTGGATGAATCTGAGATTGTGTGATGCATATCGCATAATCATGCCCACGGATACTTGAGGTGACAATGGAGTATCTAGGTGACATTAGGGTTTTGGTTGATTTGTATCTTAAGGTGTTATTCTAGTACGAACTCTAGGTCTGTTTGTGACACTTATAGGAATAGCCCAACGGATTGATTGGAAAGAATAACTTTGAGGTGGTTTCATACCCTACCATAATCTCTTCATTTGTTCTCCGCTATTAGTGACTTTGGAGTGACTCTTTGTTGCATGTTGAGGGATAGTTATGTGATCCAATTATGTTATGATTGTTGAGAGAACTTGCACTAGTGAAAGTATGAACCCTAGGCCTTGTTTCCTATCATTGCAATACCGTTTACGCTCACTTTTACCACTTGTTACCTTGCTGTTTTTATTATTTCAGATTACAAAAACATATATCTACCATCCATATTGCACTTGTATCACCATCTCTTCGCCGAACTAGTGCACCTATACAATTTACCATTGTATTGGGTGTGTTGGGGACACAAGAGACTCTTTGTTATTTGGTTGCAGGGTTGTTTGAGAGGGACCATCTTCATCCTACGCCTCCCACGGATTGATAAACCTTAGGTCATCCACTTGAGGGAAATTTGCTACTGTCCTACAAACCTGTGCACTTGCAGGCCCAACAACGTCTACAAGAAGAAGGTTGTGTAGTAGACATCAAGCTCTTTTAAAGGCGCCGTTGTCGGGAGGCTAGGTAAGTGAAGGTATATCTTTAGATCTTGCAATCAAATCTTTTGTTTCTTGTTTTAGCACTAGTTAGTCTATAAAAGAAAATTACAAAAAAATGGAATTGAGTTTGTCTCATACGCTTCACCTTTTTAATATCTTTCGTGAAAATGATGGGAAGGAAAATTGTGCTCAAGTACTAGAAGAAGAATTACATAGAATGCTTGGAATACAATTTGTGAATGATGAGCATGATTGTAATGTTATTAGTATGAATTCCTTGAATATCCATGATGCTAATGATATGCAAAGCCACAAGCTTGGGGAAGCTATGTTTGATGAGGATGATATCTTTTGTCCCCCAAGCTTTGATGAGCAAATTTACTATGATGAAAGCATGCCTCCTATCTATGATGATTATTGTGATGACACGTATGCTTTAAAGAATAATGATAACCATGAAACTTGTCATCTTGATCTTAATTTTCAATCATATGATAGTTATTTTGTTGAGTTTGCTCCCACTACTATTCATGAGAAGAATTTTGCTTATGTGGAGAGTAATAAAATTTCTATGCTAGTAGATCATGAAAAGAATTCTTTAGGTGCTGGTTATATTGTTGAATTCATTCATGATGCTACTGAAAATTATTATGAGGGAGGAATATATGCTTGTAGGAATTGCAATAATATCAAGTTTCCTCTCTATGTGCTTAAATTTTTGAAGTTATGCTTGTTTTGTCTTCCTATGCTTGTTGATTATTGTTCCCATAAGTTGTTTGCTCACAAAATCCCTATGCATAGGAAGTGGGTTAGAATTAAATGTGCTAGTCATATTCTTCATGATGCTCTCTTTATGTTTCAATTCTTGTCTTTTATGTGAGCATCATTGAAATCATAATGCCTAGCTAGGGGCGTTAAACGATAGCGCTTGTAGGGAGGCAACCGAATTTTATTTTAGTTTCTTGCTTTTTGATTCTGTTTAGGAATAAATAATCAATCTAGCTTCTGTTTAGATGTGGTTTTGTGTTTTAATTAGTGTTTGTGCCAAGTAGAACCTTTGGGAAGACTTGGGTGAAGTCTTTATGATCATGCTGTAAAAAACAGAAACTTTGGCGCTCACGAGATTAGCTAGAACTTTTTACTGGAGAGTGCTATTTAGTTGATTCTTTTTGCAGATGATTACCAGACAAATTACTCAGGTCCACAAATTTATTTTAGAATTTTTGGAGATTCCAGAAGTTTGCTTTAGTTACGGATTACTACAGACTGTTCTGTTTTTGACAGATTCTGTTTTGTGTGTGTTGTTTGCTTATTTTGATGAATCTATGGCTAGTAAAATAGTTTATAAACCATAGAGAAGTTGTAATAAAGTAGGTTTAACACCAATATAAATAAAGAATGAGTTCATTACAGTACCATGAAGTGGTGTTTTGTTTTCTTTCGCTAACGGAGCTCACGAGTGTTCTGTTAAGTTTTGTGTTGTGAAGTTTTCAAGTTTTGGGTAAAGATTCGATGGACTATGGAATAAGGAGTGGCAAGAGCCTAATCTTGGGGATGCCCAAGGAACCCCAAGGTAATATTCAAGGATAACCAAGAGCCTAAGCTTGGGGATGCCAAAGTTTACTTGGAGCTATATTTTTATTCACCACATGATATGTGTTTTGCTTGGAGCGTCATTTTATTTTCTTTAGATTTGCTTTCTGTTAGTTAGAATAATGTTTTGCATCTTTAGTTCCAATAAAAACGTCAAGGATAGCCTTTGCCATGCTCATTTTGCTACTATACATGTTGCTGTTTGAAAACAGAAAGTTTACCGCTGTTGCAAAAATTCCCTAGAAAAGTAAAAGAGCGGTATAATTTTGAATCATTTTGCATATTGAGATCTGATAAATTTATTACAGTGGGAATTTTAGTTCATAATTTTTGGAGTCCGGGAAGTATTGATACTCTTGCATTCTTCGCAGACTGTACTGTTTTGGCAGATTGCTGTTATGTTTGCATTGTTTGCATATGTTTGCTTGTTTAATGATTCTATTTGAGGATGGGAGTATTAAATATGCATAGGCATTTAGTATGCAATGTCGAATAATAATGTTAGTGATTTGTTACAGTAGAAAATGATAAGGTTTTGCATTGGTTTATACTAACCTATCTCATGAGTTCTTGTTGAGTTTGTTGTGAATGAAGCTTTTGATAAAAAGAGAAACCATGATATGAGAGGAATTAAGGAGACACAAAAGTTCAAGCTTGGGGATGCCCAAGGCACCCCAAGATAATATTTCAAGAAGTCTCAAGCATCTAAGCTTGGGGATGCCCCGGTAGGCATCCCACCTTTCTTCTTCAACAACTATCGGTTAGTATCGGTTGAGCCTAAGTTTTTGCTTCTTCACATGAGTTGTGCTATCCTTGCATTGTCATTTTATTTAGCTTTGCTTGCTGTTTGAATAAAATACCAAGATATGAAATTATTAAATGTTAGAGAGTCTTCACATAGTTGCATAATTATTCGACTACTCATTGATCTTCACTTATATCTTTCAGAGTAGTTTGTTGTTTGCTCTAGTGCTTCACTTATATCTTTTAGAGCACAATGGTGGTTTTATTTTGAAGAAATAGATGAACTCTCATGCTTCACTTATATTATTTTGAGAGTCTTAAATAGCATGGTAACTTGCTTAATTAATCCTAATATGCTAAGCATACAAGATTTGTAAGAATTCTTATGAGTGTATTGAATACTAAGAGAAGTTTGATGCTTGATGATTGTTTTGAGATATGAAGATGGTGATATTAGAGTCATGCTAGTTGAGTAGCTGTGAATTTGAGAAATACTTGTGTTAAAGTTTGTGATTCGCGTAGCATGCACGTATGGTGAACCGTTATGTGATGAAGTCGGAGCATGATTTATTTATTGACTGTCTTCCTTATGAGTGGCGGTCGGGGACGAGCGATGGTCTTTTCCTACCAATCTATCCCCCTAGGAGCATGCGCGTAATACTTTGCTTTGACAACTTCTAGCTCTAGTGCATCCGTTGCATGGCAATCCCTACTCACTCACATTGATATCTATTGATGGGCATCTCCATAGCCCGTTGATACGCCTAGTTGATGTGAGACTATCTTCTCCTTTTTGTCTTCTCCACAACCACCCTTCTATTCCACCTATAGTGCTATGTCCATGGCTCACGCTCATGTATTGCGTGAAAGTTGAAAAAGTTTGAGAACATGAAAAGTATGAAACAATTGCTTGGCTTGTCATCAGGGTTGTGCATGATTTGAATATTTTGTGTGAAGAAGATGGAGCATAGCCAGACTATATGATTTTGTAGGGATAGCTTGCTTTGGCCATGTTATTTTGAGAAGACATAATTGCCTTGTTAGTAGGCTTGAAGTACTATCGTTTTTATGTTAATATTAAACTTTTGTTTTGGATCTTATGGATCAAAATATTCTTGTCACAGTAGAGAAGATTACATTGATAAATATATTAGGTAGCATTCCACATCAAAAATTCTGTTGTTATCATTTACCTACTCGAGGACGAGCAAGAATTAAGCTTGGGGATGCTTGATACGTCTCCAACGTATCTATAATTTTTTATTGTTCCATGCCATTATATTATCCATGTTGGATGTTTTATATGGATTTATATGCTATTTTATATGATTTTTGAGACTATCCTATTAACCTAGAGCCCAATGCCAGTTTCTGTTTTTTCCTTGTTTTTGAGTATTGCAAAAAAGGAATATCAAACGGAGTCCAATTGACCTGAAAATTCACAGAATTGTTTTTGGACCAGAAGAAGCCCATAGAGCATTGGAGATGGACCAGAAGAGTTCCGAGGCCACCACGATGGTGGAGGGAACGCCCTACCCCCCTGGGCGCCCCCCTACCTCATGGCTGCCTCGTGGACCCCCCTGACTTGTTCGTGACGCCAACACCTCTTATATATCCCCAAACTTCCAGAACAGAACCTAGATCGGGAGTTCCGCCGCCGCAAGCCTCTATAGTCACCAAAAACCAATCTGGACCCTGTTCCGGCACCCTGCCAGAGGGGGGATCCATCACCGATGGACATCTTCATCATCCCGGCGCTCTCCATGACGAGGAGGGAGTAGTTCACCCTCAGGGCTGAGGGTATGTACCATTAGCTATGTGTTTGATCTCTCTCTCTCTCTCTCTCTCTCTCTCTCTCTCTTGTGTTCTTAATATGGCACGATCTTGATGTACCGCGAGCTTTGCTATTATAGTTGGATCTTATGATGTTTCTCCCCCTATACCTTCTTGCAATGAATTGAGTTTTCCCTTTGAAGTTATCTTATCGGATTGAGTATTTAAGGATTTGAGAACACTTGATGTATGTCTTGCATGTGCTTATCTGTGGTGACAATGGGATATCCATGTGGTCCACTTGATGTATGTTTTGGTGATCAACTTGCGGGTTCAGTGACCTTGTGAACTTATGCATAGGGGTTGGCACACGTTTTTGTCTGGACTCTCCCGTAGAAACTTTGGGGCACTCTTTGAAGTTATTTGTGTTAGTATGAATAGATGAATCTGAGATTGTGTGATGCGTATCGTATAATCAAATCCGCGGATACTTGTGGTAACATTGGAGTATGTGGGCGATATTAGGGTTTTGGTTGATTTGTGTCTTAAGGTGTTATTTTACTACGAACTCTAGGGCTGTTTGTGACACTTATAGGAATAGCCCAATTGATTGATCAGAAAGAATAACTTTGAGGTGGTTTCGTACCCTACAATAATCTCTTCATTTGTTCTCCGCTATTAGTGAGTTTGAAGTGACTCTTCATTGCATGTTGAGGAATTGTTATATGATCTAATTATGTTATCATTGTTGAGAGAACTTGCACTAGTGAAAGTATGAACCCTAGGCCTTGTTTCGAAGCATTGCAATATCGTTTTCGCTCACTTTTGTTACTAGTTACCTTGCTGTTTTTATAATTTCATATTACAAAAACCTATATCTCGCATCCATATTGCACTTGTATCACCATCTCTTCGCTGAACTAGTGCACCTATACAATTTACCATTGTATTGGGTGTGTTGGGGACACAAGAGACTCTTTGTTATTTGGTTGCAGGGTTGTTTGAGAGAGACCATCTTCATCCTACGCCTCCCACTGATGAATAGATCTTAGGTCATCCACTTGAGGGAAATTTGCTACTATCCTACAAAACTCTGCACTTGGAGGCCCAACAACATCTACAAGAAGAAGGTTGTGTAGTAGACATCAAGACCCCGATGCTTGCCCGGAGCTTTACACCATAATGATTGAGCTCCTCACACCACCGACCGTCTAGGGCGCCCAAGCACCCAAGAGGAACAAGCTCAAGGGTACCAAGCACCCAAGAGTAATAAGCTTCTCAACTTGTAGCTTCCACGTACCACCGTGGAGAACTCAAAACGATACACCAAATGTAATGGTAAGGGCACACGGAGTGCCCAAGTGCTTCTCTCCCAAATCCCACCAAAGCTACTAATGCTAGGGAGATAAATTAGAGGAAGAACAAAGAAGAGAACACGAAGAACTCCAGATCTAGATCTAAGGGGTTCCCCTCACATAGAGGAGAAAGTGATTGGTGGAAACGTAGATCTAGATATCCTCTCTCTTTTTCCCCAAAAACTAGCAAGAATCCATGGAGGGATTGAGAGATAGCAATCTCGAAAGAGGTCAACAATAGGGAAGAACACGAGCTCAAAGGATAAGGTTCATTAGGGAAGAAGACCCCCTTTTATAGGGGGGGAAATATCCAACCGTTATCCCCTCTCTCAGCCCGCGCGATGCGGTACTACCGCACACGGCCATGGTACTACCGCACTGGGTTGTGGTACTACCATTGTAGGGTGCGGTACTACCGCTTGCGCGGTAGTGACCAGATGAGGGCCTGTTGCACAGGGCAGCGAGCGGTAGAACCGCCGGAGCGGTACTACCGCGCGCCCCTCCGGTACTACTGTAAGGCAGGTATCAACTGGCACTGGAAATGCACAGAAGTAATAAATTACTTCCATAACAACTTCCTGAGGTTGGAACTATGCAAAAGTTCGGCACGGTAGTACCGGACAGACGTCGCGGTACTACCGCGTAAGGGCGGATGTAAAAACTTACATCCGCGCCTACTTCCGCATGCATCAGCGTCAGGGCTGGAGGCAGCGGTATAACTGCTCACAGGGAGCGGTACTACCGCTCCCTTGAGCAGTACTACCGCACGCGACAGAGGCTTTATCACTTGGCTGCCTTCATATCACAGAGACATGGACAAACAGACGGTGCTCCAGGAAAACCAGAACCACCACAATGATACGTCTCCAACGTATCTATAATTTTTGATTGCTCTATGCTATATTATCTACTATTTTGGGCAATATTGGGCTTTATTTTCCACTTTTATATTACTTTTGGGACTAACCTATTAACCGGAGGCCCAGCCCAGATTTGCTGTGTTTTGCCTATTTCAGTATTTCGAAGAAAAGGAATATCAAATGGAGTCAAAACGGAACGAAATCAACTAGAGAAGTTATTTTTGGAAGGAAAGCTACCGGATGGACTTGGACCCCACGTCAAGGAAGGAACGAGGAAGCCACGAGGGTGGGGGGCGCGCCCCCTGCCTCGTGGGGCCCTCGTGGCTCCCCTGACGTGCTTCTTCCGACTATATAACTCCACGTACCCTAAAACTTCTAGAACAGAGAATAGATCTGGAGTTCCGCCGCCGCAAGCCTCTGTAGCCACGAAAAACCAATCGGGACCCTGTTCCGGCACCCTGCCGGAGGGGGGAACCCTCACCTATGGCCGTCTTCATCATCCCGGCGCTCTCCATGACGAGGAGGGAGTAGTTCACCCTCGGGGCTGAGGGTATGTGTCGGTGTCAAAACCGGCGGATCTTGGGTAGGGGGTCCCGAACTGTGTGTCTAGGCGGATGGTAACAGGAGACAAGGGACACGATGTTTTTACCCAGGTTCGGGCCCTCCCGATGGAGGTAATACCCTACTCCTGCTTGGTTAATATTGATGATATGGGTAGTACAAGAGTAGATCTACCACGAGATCAGAGAGGCTAAACCCTAGAAGCTAGCCTATGGTATGATTGTTGTTCGTCCTACGGACTAAAACCCTCCGGTTTATATAGACACGGATAGGGTTAGGGTTACCTGAGTCGGTTACAATGGTAGGAGATCTACACATCCGTATCGCCACGCTTGCCTTCCACGCCAAGGAAAGTCCCATCCGGACACGGGACGAAGTCTTCAATCTTGTATCTTCATAGTCTAGGAGTCCGGCCAAAGATGATAGTTCGGCTATCCGGACACCCCCTAGTCCAGGACTCCCTCAGTAGCCCCTGAACCAGGCTTCAATGACGACGAGTCCGGCGCACATATTGTCTTCGGCATTGCAAGGCGGGTTCCTCCTCCGAATTCTTCATAGAAGATTTTGAACACAAGGATAGTGTCAGGCTCTGCAAAACAAGTTCCAAATACCACCGTAGAGAGAATAATTTTTGCACAGATCTGCTGACGTATTCCGCGGCGTGACATCACACCACGGCCAAGCTTTTATTCGAATCGTTTTTTACTGTCCTGCCTCAGCACGTTTAGCGAGGCGGTTTCCTTGGCACGTCTTATCAAAGCATAGATCGTGCCCCCTTATTCCGGGATTCTCATCAATACGGACGTGGGTAACCCAACCGTGCCCGTTAGCACGCCTCCTCTATCGGCGAGTCCCGATCGACCACGGGAGGGCTCTTGGTATTCAACCTCTTTATAATGAGACCAAGGCCCTCTTCTTTTTCCACCCTCCATCGAGTTCGCCTCGCGCCGAGTTCTAACACCCAAAGCTTCAGATTTAGGCGCGCCGGACCTTGACGATGTCGGCCCGACCAGCTCGGCCGATGGATGTCTTCTTCCGTCACAGAAGAAGATGTGCTAAAGCTGCGAGACACCAGGTATCTAACCGGCGTGCTCGCATAGGTTGCCTGCTCCAGGGCATGTCATTCCCACTCCCGAGCCCGGCGAGAGCGTGGTGTTCGTGTCTCACTTCCTTCGGGGTTTAGGCTTCCCGGCGGATCCCTTTGTGCGGGGGCTCATGTTTTATTATGGGCTGGATTTCCATGACTTGAATCCGGAGTCCATCCTCCATATCTCGTCATCACTACTAGGAAAAGGGCTATAGATGGGATGGACACTAATGGCGCACTGTACATGTGGTGCGCCATTACTAAATACTAATGGCGCACCATGTGTTGGTGCGCCATTAATTCTAAATACTAATGGTGCACCACATCCCACAGTGCGCCATTAGTAAATCCACAATTTTTCAAAACTACTAATGGCGATGGCGGGTGTAGTGCGCCATTACTATGTTGACATAGTAATGGCGCACCACACCCACCCAGGCGCCATTAGTAGTTTTGAAAAAAAAAAAAAAATAAAAAAATAAAAAATTGTTAGTAATGGCGCTTTTGTGGACGGTGGGTGTAGTGCGCCTTTAGTAGTTTAACTATCAATGGCGCACCACCCCACGGTGCGCCATTACTAACGTGTTAAAAGTTCCCGAATGCACCCCCTCCCCATGGATCGCCTTTTCAGTTTAAAAAATAAAAGAAAATGATGGAAATGTCAAAAAAATAAAAGAAAATAAGTTTCCCATGTGATATGTGGTCTAGTTGTTGGGAAAATTTACAAATATGAATTTCGACTTTATTTGCAAAATCTCTCTGGAAATTTGTAAAATGGGCATAACTTTTGCATACGAACTCGGATGAAAAAGTTTTTTATATGAAAAATCATCTACTCGAAAAGTTACATCCAAAACCCTAACAGAAAAAAAGTTACGGGGCTTTCAAGATCTAGAGGCAAAAAAATCAAACTTACTAGTGGCGCACCCCCACTAGTAACAGAAAAAAATTGGTTTTGAATTTTTTTTCAAAAAATGATACGTAATATGACCGGGAAGTTTGAAATATTTTTCAAAATTTCATCATAGTCATGAACATGAACAAAGTCCTAGACATCAACAAGGTATAATAGGATTGATATGCTAGATATATCAACAAGTGCCTGTGAAGTGAGCTGTTGCTGGGGTTGGATAGAACTTTGAAGTTAAGCGTGCTTGGGATGGAGTAGTTTGAGGATGGGTGACCTTTCGGGAAGTTTGACCACGGAGTGCGATTTGACTTGAGATTAAGCATATTGAGCTGATATTAAGCCATAGTGAACTGGGATTAAGAAAAAAATTAAAAAAAATTGATTTTTTTTTGAAAAAATATTGTTACTAATGGCGCACTTCTATGTGGTGCGCCATTAGAAAAAAAAATCTAATGGCGTGGTGCTAGTGGCGCACCTGTAGTGCGCCATTAGTAGCGAAAACAGGTGCGCCACTAGCAGCCCTTTTTGTAGTAGTGCATTCATTGTCGTATGTGAAGCCTTCCTCCATATTACCCCTCACTTTGGATTGTGGCTCAAGACCTTCAAGGTGGAGCCGAAGATGATCGAGGGCAACAAGCGAGAGTGTAGAGGCGGTCATAAGCAAGTGTCTTGATGCTCCGTGGCCCGAGGGCTCTTTTCAAGAGGAGCTTGGTTTATGGCAACGGGAGTGGTTTTATATCACTGCTCCCAGGGGCACCAAATGGGTGGCGCCACCCGCCTTCCGCTCAGGTCCACCACAGCGGCTGGCCTCATGGTCAACCGGGGGCTCGACTGGGGGCCGTCCAAGGACGTTCCTCTATTGCAGGGCCGTATTCGAGACCTCCAAGAAAGAGAGATCAATCTGGTCGTGGCGGCGCCGGTTATGCTGATTCAGCGCCTTCTGCCCTGCAAACATCATCCCCTCCGTCTGTGGGAGTTTAATCCGGAGGGACCACGAGCTCTCCAACATTTTATGGGCGCGACGCCCAAGGAGATGTACAAACTGTTCTTCGGATCACAAGAGAAGTGTCCGGACTTGACCGAGGACGCAGTTCTAAGCTGCAATCACTCAGATACTCAAGTAAGTAACCCTGTAACCGGACAGGCTGTTCATTCATTTATCATATATATATGCCCTTTAAAGGAGCCGTTTCTTGAACAAGAGTCGATAGCCAAGGCAAAGTTGATAAGGTGTCCGGCTCCCCTCCTAGAGACCACGCCGGATCCCATGCTGACCAAGATGTTGAAGGCCGCGCCTTTTAAAGAAGGCGAAGGGGGGAGCAGGGAAGCAACTGCCTCCGTGAAGGAGGCTTTCAAGGAAGAGATCTGGGATCCTCCCCTCCAAGGGGAGAAGAGGACCGCTTCCGAAGACCCGGAAGCCAAGGCCTCAAAACGGGGAAAGAAGCCTTCGTCAGAAAGTCCGGCGCCGGGAAGTACCCCAGCTGCACTATTTCCCCAAGGGGATCAGCCCTCCAGCGAGCCGTAAGTAAAAAGAAGGGGTCCTGTGAATAAAGAACATCCCTGTATTTATTTCTGAAGATAACCAAAATTGTACCTTGTAGTTCGGATCTCAGCCCTTCTCGTGAGCTCGTCTTGAGGATCTTCGTCCGGAGATGATAGAGAGAGCAACGCCTCCACCTATCGCGCCTTCGTGCGGTAGGCGACCCTGAAGTGTAAATCACGGAGAGTTTCCCCGAGTCCGGCGGGGCAGACGGTCCGGCGCCAACTGGCGTGCGGTCGGAGGAGCTGAAGGACCTGCTCGGGCGAGCGTATATCTCAGAAGATCACCGTGCGCTAATGGCTATGGTAATTGAAAGAATTGCATCCGCTGAGAGCGGATTGCATAAACCGCCAAGTTCTATCGACGGGGTTTGAGGTCTGAAAAAAATGATGTACCTTCCGACAGTTATGCATATAGAATCGCCATGTATAGGTAGTAGCCCACGAGACTCGGTATCTTGTCTGGCCGACAGCGTGCGAGATCATAATCTCGATACTAACATGTCGCCGTTCCTATGTAGGTGGCGGGCGTCCGGTGGCTAGCTGGGTGATGAATTTGCCGAACTAAAGCAGCAACTTGACGAGGCGGATCACGGACATTCGCTGGTCAATAAGCGGTTTGTGAGTCACAAGGTATGCGACATCGCCGCGGACACTGGTAAGGAGCTTGGCGCCCATGCCTTACTACTTGTATGCTTTTGATCGACGGTGCCGCTCTTTGTGGAGAGGCTGTGGCGGAACTTGCCCGAGCTAAAAGCAAGCCCGAAGAGTAATCGGCCGCTTTAAAGGCGACGAAGAGCTGAAAGCGAGCGGGCTGCTCCTTGCCGAAGCAAAGAGGAAATGGCGATTGGCCTGGCTGAAGAATACTACCGGCCGCTGCGAGGTTCTTGAAAAAGAGCGTCAAAGCGAGCAAGAGGACTGAAAAAAGGCCACCGCCGAATCAAGGATGCCCGTTCTGCTGTGAGAGCTGCCAAGGAGGAGCCGAGTCGGGGCGGGCTATTGCGGCGGAAAACCGTTTCTCTGTGGAGAAATATCGGATCAGTATGCTTAGTTGGACAAGTTGTGGAGTTAGGAGGATGCTTATCGGACTTAGCGGCGGCGCTGCGCGACCTTGATTGAGCACGTCCGAGGCGAAAAGGCGCGAAGGAAGAGCTATATTGGTCGCAATTCCATAGTCCGGGCGTCCTCTTCCGTTGACCGATCAGTTGGCGAATGGGCGAGCTGAATCGGTTATCTGAACTTGCCATGAAGCATGTCATGACTTCGTTTGTGCCAGGCGGACCCCAGCCGAAGAGTTATTTTGGCTTAGTGCAGCAGTTCCTTGGTGCGGTACCGCGTATCGATGCAATGAAGCGGTCGGCGTGTATTGAGGGAGCGCGGATGGCCCTTGCCGTGTCAAGACATCTGGGCGGAGATGAAGGCCACCGACGTTGCATCCCAAGATTGAGACGAAGCAGTACCGCCGAGCACTATTTTGAGGAAGTCTGCAGGCGCTCGTTTAATAGAGGCGCGATGCTCGAAGGATATTATGTTTAAATGACATGTATGATTTGTGAAAGCGATGTTTCAATATAATATAAGAACTTTTTATACTTGTGCGTTCAAGTAGTAAACTACTCCTGTCGGCCGTTGATGTATATGTATATATAATCTGAAAGATTGCAGTCTTTGGCTTCATTACACACATAGTGTGGGGTGTTTGCAAAGAAGCGCTTTTCACATAATCCAACGTCTTGGTCCTATTAAGGAGGTGGTAGCGTAGCAAACTAGGCAACCGGACTATAATGCTTTATCACTTTCACTTAGCCATAGGAGTTCGATGGTGGGGCTACTATATAGCCCCTAGGGGCACCGCGCTCTCCCGAATTCGGGGCGCGTATGTGCTGACCGGAAGCGACCCTTCGTCAATGCGGGGAATTCTAAACATTCTGCTGGGTCAACAGTGGTTGACCAGTCTCACGCTATATCATGGTCAGTTTAGCTTTCTCCACTAAGGTGCTCAACCCAGCTCAACCGGGCACAATCGCGATGGTTCTCCCAGCTACCTTAGCCGATATAGCGGGCGTAAGGTACCAAAACATGGGGCCGGGCAAACCCAACATTTTACCTAACTCGAGGCGCGAACACTCCCTAAGGTATTCGGTCTTTATGAAAGCAGGCAGAATAATGCCCTAAGCCCCAGTGTCAGTGCAGCATAAAAATTCTGGTGTGGCCGATGCCAAAGCTTGACCTCCTCCTCGGTTGTAGTAAGAAACCGGGGATGTGTAACAACAAGAGACAGTAAAAAGGTTTACGCGAGGGTCTTAATCTGAAAAGAATCCTTGCGACGGGTCCCTGCTGCGTCTGCGTCTGCTTTGTGTCTCCATTGTGCCGTATCACGGGCGGGTGTATACAGTGTTCATCTGTAAAGAGAAGAACTTAGTTGAAAAGAAAAAATATCGTGCGAGAAATGTACTTTATATTAAATAAGCAGTGCAGTTCGGAAGGTGAATAAAATTGAGCTTTATTGTTCTCTTGTTATGCGTCGTGCAGCCCTTGTATGGGGTATGCGCTAGTAAGCGCCGGACTCGTCTAGCCGTGTCGGGGTTTGAATAACCTATTCAGTGCTTTGATTAGCGGGCGGATTGGTGTGGGGCTGTCGAGGCAGTCTCACGTTCTTCCGTCTTTCGAGTAACATAATACTCCCTTTTAATGAGATGATGCGCGTGGACCGAGCATTTTAAGTGTAAGAGATGCGTAATGCGGTATTGCGTTAAAGCGGTAGCTTCACGCCCGATGAGTGCTTGATAGCTACTTTGAATGGGGCGATGTGGAAGGTTAACTTTTTGGCGGAAGTTGTCGGATGAGCGAACACAACTTCTAGCGATGAGGGAGCCCGTACAATGGGCATCTGAGCCGGCATTACCCCTTTGAAGGAGGTGTTGCTATGGCGAATTTTGGTTGGGTCTATCCCCATTTTGCGAATTGTGCCACGATATAGCAGGTTTAGATCGCTACCTCTGTCCATTAGGACTTGTGTAAATTGAGTCCGTCGATTATAGGATCTAATATCAAGGCAGTCCATCTTGCGCTCCGGATACTTCCGGAATAGTCCTGATGATCGAAGGTGATTGGTTTTGACAACCATCGTTGGGACTATGCTGGGATAGACCGTGCGGCACGTGTTTCTATGGGCGCCGCTCTGTTTTTCCCTGTTATCACTTGAAGTGAGTTCACTGTTTTGACTTTTTGTGGGATTTTTTTTTCCGGGGCTTTGCTTGTGGTGCTCGTCATCATCCTCGCTTGGTGTGTCGAGCCCCTTGTGTTTGGCGTTGAGTCTGCCGGACTGCTTGAAGACCCAACAATCTCCGTGGGTATGGTTTGCAGGCTTCCCGGGAGTACTGTGGATTTGGCATATCTTGTCCAAGATTTTGTTTAAGTTGGATAGCTCATCGCTATTGTCCTTAAGGGGCAGTTTTTTATTGTTCTACCGTGAGCTTTTGAATCCGGCGTTGACTGCCGCGCTCTTTGGATCGTTCCCCTTAATCCGGCGCTGGTCCTTGCTGCGTCGTGGTTTCCCATTCCCATCCCTGACTTCGTATGTACTTGGGTCGCTGGTACGCATCTTGCTAGCCAGCTATCCTCTCCAGCATAAGCGGGTCATGAGGCTTGTTAGTGCAGCCATGGTTCTCGGCTTCTCTGGCGAGGTGTCAGCGAGCCATTAAATCTTAGACGTTGTGTTTGAAAGCTGCTAAGGCTTACGCATCCGGACGATCGACTATTTGGTTCTTTTGGTGAGGAACCTGTTCCGAATTTTGGGCTGACTCTCCGGGTTGTTGAGTTATATGACTTAAATCATATGCATCCGGAGGACGGACATAAGTCCTTGAAAATTTGCCGAAAAGCATCCTCGAGCTCTTCCCAACTTCCAATGGTATTTTCGGGGAGGCTTTTGAGCCAATGCCGGGCTGGCCCTTTGAGCTTGAGGGTAAGTATTTTATGGCGTGGAGATCGTCTCCTCTAGCCATGTGTATGTGGAGGATGTAATCCTCAATCCAGACTCGAGTGCATTGTTCCGTCGTATGCCTCTATGTTTACGGGTTTGAATCCCGCTGGGAATTCGTGATCCAGCACCTCATCGGTGAAACACAGGGGGTGTGCGGCACCCCTATATTTGGGTGTGCCGTGATGTTCTGATATTTGGCGTTTTGTATTGCTTTGAAGAGCTTGCTTTCTCGGCCCATAAATGGACCTAACTGGGCCATCCTTTTGATGCGAATCCTTATGCAGATCGCGTACCGGCTTGTGTGCGGCGCCATTTGCCGCTCTCTGTTTGCCATGGGGTCGTCCATCCGACCTGGTGGCCTTCTTGCCGTTTGATTGTGGGGGCTCTACGGCCTCCTCATCAAATTCGGGCAGTAGTTTTCTCTTTGGGTAGCTCTTTGTTCGGCGACTGTCGCCGTATTTGTCTTCGGTGTTGAGTGCTTTGCTCCATCTGATTCTGAGTGCATCTTCCGCTGTTTTGAGCTTACGCTTTTTCAGGCTACGCGCGATGGCGGCGAGCCTTTTGTGGAGGTTCTTCTGCTCCAACAATTTGTCCGGCGTGAGATCGTCCGGACTGTTATCTTCGTCGGGGACGGGTTGTTTATCCAAGTTGTCCTGTTCGGACGGTTGCTCGATAGCATGTTTGTCGTCCACCGGTTCGCCCTGCTCTATGGCTGGGTCTTTGTCGAGGCGGGACTTGGTGCGGCGTTTACGTTGCTGTTTTGACTGCTTTTCGAGGGATTTATCGTTCGTAGTGTCCCGTTGTTCCTCATCATCATTTCCTTTAGGTGTATCCACCATGTATACATCATGGGATGAGGTGGTTGCCCAGTACCCTATAGGTGCTGGTTCATGGTTGTCTCCTACATCGTCGTCCATACCGTTGATGTCTTCGGAGTCGAAATCGAGCAAGTCGTTTAAGCTTTCGACAGTGGCTACAAAGTGGGTGGTGGGTGGGCGTTGAATTTCTTCGTCGTCCGAATCCCAACCTTCTTGACCATAGTTCGGCCAGGGCTCCCCTGACAAAGAGAGAGACTTTAATGAGTTCAGGATATCGCCAAAGGGCGAGTCTTTGAAAGATGTCATGGCGATGAACTCCATAATGGCGCCCGATCGGATTCATTGGCAGGGGCACGGGAGGTTTGGAATCCGGAAAGGAGTCCGGCACCTGGGAGTCACGAGCTTTGCAAAGGACAGGGATGGTATTCGGCTCAATCGCCGTAGAGATTTCAGCCCCGGCGGTGTCCAACCAACCGTCCTCGATCGTGAAACCGGCTCCGGATTAAGGGTCGGGCGGGCATCGTGCGGCCTCGAGGCCTGTTGGTGGCGAGCTAGATCGTACCCATCGAGACAGTCGGCACGCTCGGGTGTGGCTCGAATCCGTCGAAGATCAAGTCTCCGCGGACATCGGCCATATAGTTCAAGCTTCCAAATCTGACCGATGGCGGGCGTAGCTTCGATCTTCTCGGATGGCCTAGCGAATTGGCCCGCAGCGCAAAGCCGCGAATCTGAAGATCTGTCCGGGAGAAAAGTCTCACCCGGACTGCGTCGTTGTTGATGATTGAAGGAGCCATCGGGCCTATAGGTGGCGACTACGAGGAACTCTCAATGAAAGCACCAATGTCGGTGTCAAAACCGGCGGATCTCGGGTAGGGGGTCCCGAACTATGCGTCTAGGCGGATGGTAACAGGAGACAAGGGACACGATGTTTTTACCCAGGTTCGGGCCCTCTCGATGGAGGTAATACCCTACTCCTGCTAGTACAAGAGTAGATCTACCACGAGATCAGAGAGGCTAAACCCTAGAAGCTAGCCTATGGTATGATTGTTGTTCGTCCTACGGACTAAAACCCTCCGGTTTATATAGACACCGGATAGGGTTAGGGTTACACAGAGTCGGTTACAATGGTAGGAGATCTACACATCCGTATCGCCAAGCTTGCCTTCCACGCCAAGGAAAGTCCCATCCAGACACGGGACGAAGTCTTCAATCTTGTATCTTCATAGTCTAGGAGTCCAGCCAAAGATGATAGTTCGGCTATCCGGACACCCCCTAGTCCAGGACTCCCTCAGTATGTACCAGTAGCTATGTGTTTGATCTCTCTCTCTCTCTCTCTCTCATGTTCTTGATTTGGCACGATCTTGATGTATCGCGAGCTTTGCTATTATAGTTGGATCTTATGTTGCTTCTCCCCCTCTACTCTCTTGTAATGGATTGAGTTTTCCCCTTGAAGTAATCTTATCGGATTGAGTCTTTAAAGATTTGAGAATACTTGATGTATGTCTTGCCGTGCGTATCTATGGTGACAATGGGATATCACGTGATTCACTTGATGTATGTTTTGGTAATCAACTTATGGTTCCGCCATGAACCTATGCATAGGGGTTGGCACGTTTTCGTCGTGATTCTCTGGTAGAAACTTTGGGGCACTCTTTGAGGTTCTATGTGTTGGTTGAATATATGAATTTGAGATTGTGTGATGCATATCATATAATCATACCCACGGATACTTGAGGTGACATTGGAGTATCTAGGTGACATTAGGGTTTTGGTTGATTTGTGTCTTAAGGTGTTATTCTAGAACAAACTCTAGGGCTGTTTGTGACACTTATAGGAATTGCCCAACGGATTGATTAGAAAGAATAACTTTGAGGTGGTTTCGTACCCTACCATAATCTCTTCGTTTGTTCTCCGCTATTAGTGAATTTGGAGTGACTCTTTGTTGCATGTTGAGGGCTTGTTATATGATCCAATTATGTTATTATTGTTGAGAGAACTTGCACTAGTGAAAGTATGAACCCTAGGCCTTGTTTCCTATCATTGCAATACCGTTTAGGCTCACTTTTATCACTCGCTACCTGCTGTTTTTATATTTTCAGATTACAAAAACCTATATCTACCATCCATATTGCACTTGTATCACCATATCTTCGCCGAACTAGTGCACCTATACAATTTACCATTGTATTGGGTGTGTTGGGGACACAAGAGACTCTTTGTTATTTGGTTGCAGGGTTGCTTGAGAGAGACCATCTTCATCCTACGCCTCCCACGGATTGATAAACCTTAGGTCATCCACTTGAGGGAAATTTGCTACTGTCCTACAAACCTCTGCACTTGGAGGCCCAACAACATCTACAAGAAGAAGGTTGTGTAGTAGACATCACACAACTTCTGCAAATGAGCTCCGAATTGAGCAAACTCAAGCTTGTTGGATAGATGACGATGAGTAGCATCCAACATATAGATGAGTGAAACCTCCAACAGAGAAGAACTAGCATAACCTCCAAACATCAAAAACATCATAGAAGATGCATGTGAACTCCGTTTTTGATGAAATCGAGCTTATCATCAAGATGACCATAACCTCTAAGACTCACAAAGAGAACAGACAAAAACCCCAACATCAAAAACATCATAGAAGATGCAAGTGAACTCTGTTTTCGATGAACTCGAGCTTGCAATGAAAATGACCATAAGCTCCAAATCTCACAAGGAGAAGAACCAAACAAAACCAAAAAAAGACGATGCAAGGATGCAATGGTTTGAGCTCTCTACGAACGATACAATCAAGATACTCATCGAGAGCCCCCCTTCATAGTACGTAAATCGATCCTATAACCCGGTCTCCCAACTACCACCATGAGACCGGTAAAATAGAAAATCTATCAAGGGCACACCTTTGCCTTGCACAAAGTCCACTTGAGCTAGATGATGACGATCTTGACTCCCTCAAGTTGGACAACCTTTCTTGATTGCGTTGGCTCGATGAAGACTACACTACAAAAAAATACACTTCTGTGATGATACGTGTTTGTCACATTAGGCCACTTTTTCTGTCATGCATGTACATCCATGACAATTTTATGACAGAATCAAGATAGTCATACATGTGTTGTTGTAGAAGTGTTCCATGACATTACCAAAATTATCATCATGGAAGTGTCCACTTCCATGACGATAAATGGCGCGTCATGAAAGTGCTTTCGTCAAGGGTGGCCGACACGTGGCATCCACCGTAACGGGTCGCCATTAAGCTATCGGGTCCAATTTTGGATTCGATAACCCATTAACAGCCCTGACCAATGAGGATTTTCCACATGTAAAATTCTCATTGGTCGGAGGAATCATGTGTTGGCTCACCTTTGGGATAGATGTCATCCACTCATTGGACAGGAGGCGCCTATGATAGGTCGACACGTGGCACGGCCCAATAGTGGCCATTCCGGTGAAAAAGGCCGACCCAGTAAAAATTAGCAGGCCGGACCATATCAGGCCTACTTGTGTCAGGTGCATTTAAGCCCACAACCCATACGAGATGTGCCAATTCGGCCCCTCAACGGCCCGTTAAAGATTTGACACCATTGCAGCCCATTGTTAGTTCGAGCCTGTTAACAACCCGCTACATATTTGGGCTCAATATTGGCCCGATGTGATTTCGGCATGTTAACAGCCCATTCAAGGGATGGGCCAATTTTCAGGATGTACATCTTTCGGCCTTTTAGCGACCCATTTAAGTGTTGGGCTAATTTCTCGCCTGGTGTGTCTTTCAGCCTGCTGAGGGCCCATAAATGAGTTGGGCCATTTGTAGTCGGACCTAAGTTTTGGCCTTTTAGCAACCCATTTAAGTGTTGGGCCAATTCCCGGCTCGGTGTGTCTTTCAGCCTGTTGATGGCCCATAAATGAGTTGGGCCATTTGTAGTCAGACCTGAGTTTTGGCCTTTTAACGGCCCATGCTCTTCATGGTCCAATACCAGCCCGGTTTCTCTTTCGGCCTACTAAAGGCCCACAACATAGTTGGGCCATTTACAGTACGACCTGACTTTCGGCCTCTTAGCGGCCCATGCTCTTCATGGTCCAGTACGAGCCTGCTGTCTCTTTCGGCCTGCTAAAGGCCCACGGTATAGTTGGGCCATATGTAGCCCGACCTTAGTAACAGCCTGTTAATGGTCCGTGAAATCGAATGGGCCCACTTGTTGCCCGCTTCGATGTCGGCCTGTTAACGACTCGGGAGGTAAGAGGGCCGACCATTAACTTTCGGCCTGGTAACGACCCATTAACTTAATGGGCCCACTAAAGTTCGTACATTTCTTTAGTCCAAATTAGATAATTTGAGCCCATTACGACGAGCAATTATGCACAGGACCAAAACTGACAAGCAAAGGTACGATATACATGGAAAAATGTTGCACATCCAGCATATATTACAGGAAATTACATCCACTGGGAAATCAAAGATTGATGCCAGTGTAAATAAATGAACAGAACCTAACGATCTACAACGTCACAATCTGCAACCTCAACGCGGATGACACCCATAAACATGTGGGCAAGTTCTTGCTGGTTTGCTACATTGTCTCTGAAAACATTGATCAGTTATTGTTGCACACGAATGTGCACCTCTGATTCCTCCACCATTTCCATCATTGCTTCGGCCATTAATTGGTTCACAAACATACATTTTTTTCCGTTGCATTCGAGACAGAGGAAACTGAACAGATTCAGATGGCGATTTTGGCAGGCTTGTATTATTGATAGTGGAGAGTGTCTCGACCACTGCATCATAACATAAATTAGGAGGGGTACCGAACAGATTAATCATGAGTTATTGCCATTTTACCTGGCCTAGATTTATTGGAAAGAAATAATGGGGTTGCCTTGCTGTTTTTAGAGTTTATCTTCTTATCTTCAGCATCCTGCACCAAATTAACACACTAGCATTGCTATCATTGGCCAAGTCAGATAATAGGAAAGCAACATTGACACAACGAACGTTTGGGCAACTAGCCTACACCAAATTAACACAATATGGCACAACTATCATCAGCCAGGTAAGGTAATACGAAAGCAACATTGACACAATGAATGAATGGGCAAGCAGAGCAGCACTACAATTCAGTAATGTGCATGATATGAGATAGTACACTCATGCAGCTCAGTATGCAAAACTACTGATACGTCTCCAACGTATCTATAATTTTTGATTGCTCCATGCTACTTTATCTACTGTTTTAGGCAATATTGGGCTTTATTATCCACTTTTATATTATTTTTGGGACTAACCTATTAACCAGAGGCCCATCCCAGATTTGCTGTTTTATGCCTATTTCAGTGTTTCGAGGAAAAGGAATACCAGACGGAGTCAAAACGGAACGAAATCAACTGGAGAAGTTATTTTTGGAAGGAAACTCACCTGATGGACTTGGACTCCATGTCAGAAGATACGGGAGGTGCTCACAAGGGTGCCCCCCCCCCCGGGCGCGCCCCCCTGCCTCGTGGGGCCCCGTAGCTCAACCGACGTACTCCTTTCACCCATATATATTTTGGGGAACGTAGTAATTTCAAAAAATTTCCTACGAACACGCAAGACCATGGTGATGGCATAGCAACGAGAGGGAGAGTGTCCGCCCACGCACCCTCGTGAGACCGAAAGCGAAGCGTTATAACAACGCTGTTGATGTAGTCGTGACGTCTTCACGATCCGACCGATCCAAGCACCGAACGTCACGGCACCTCCGAAGTTCGCACACGTTCAGCTCGATGACGATCCCGGACTCGATCCAGCAAAGTGTCGGGATGAGTTCCGTCAAGACGACGGCGTGGTGGCGATGTTGATGCTCCACCGACGCAGGGCTTCGCCTAAGCTCGCGACGATATGACTTCTCCGCGCAGGCTTCGCCTAAGCTCTACCACGATATGACCGAAGTGGAATATGGTGGAAGGGGCACCGACACGGCTAAGGAACGATCCGTAGATCAACTTAGTGTCTGGGGTGCCCCTTGCCCTCAGATATAAAGGAGCAAAGGGGGTGCGGCCGGCCCTAGGGGGCGCGCTGGAGGAGTCCTACTCCCACGGGAGTAGGACTCCCCCCTTTCCTAGTTGGAGTAGGATTGGGGAGGGGAAGAGGGAAGGCGCGCCCCTCTCCTTGTCCTATTCGGACTAGAGGGGAGGGGGCGGCGGCCTGCCCTGGCCGCCCCTTCCTCTTCTCCTTGTGGCCCATTAAGGCCCATATACCCCGGGGTTCCGTAACCCCGGTGTTCCATAACTTCCAGTTTTCATTCGAACCCTTCCGAAGTCCCAACACAGGCTTCCAATATATCAATCTTTATGTCTCGACCATTTCGAGACTCCTCGTCATGTCCGTGATCACATCCGGGACTCCGAACAACCTTCGGTGCATCAAAACTTATAAACTCATTATTAATCATCATCGAAGCGTTAAGCGTGCGGACCCTACGGGTTCGAGAACTATGTAGACATGACCTAGAACCATTCTCGGTCAATAACCAATAGCGGAACCTGGATGCCCATATTGGTTCCTACATATTCTCTGAAGATCTTTATCGGTCAAACCGCATAACGACATCGTTGTTCCCTTTGTCATCGGTATGTTACTTACCCGAGATTCGATCGTCGGTATCCAATACCTAGTTCAATCTCGTTACGGTAAGTCTCTTTACTCGTACGTAATACATCATCTCACAACTAACTCATTAGTTGTAATGCTTGCAAGGCTTTGAGTGATGTGTATCACCGAGAAGGCCTAGAGATACCTCTCCGAGCAATCGGAGTGACAAAACCTAATCTCGAATACGCCAACCCAACAAGTACCTTTGGAGACACCTGTAGTACTCCTTTATAATCACCCAGATTCGTTGTGACGTTTGGTAGTACCAAAGTGTTCCTCCGTAAACGGAGTTGCATAATCTCATAGTTAGGAACATGTATGGGTCATGAAGAAAGCATCAACAACATACTAAACGATCAAGTGCTAAGCTAACGGAATGGGTCATGTCAATCACATCATTCTCCTAATGATGTGATCCCATTAATCAAATGACAACACATGTCTATGGTTAGGAAACATAACCATCTTCGATTAATGAGCTAGTCTTGTAGAGGCATACTAGTGACTATCTGTTTGTCTATGTATTCACACATGTATTATGTTTCCGGTTAATACAATTCTAGCATGAATAATAAACATTTATCATGGTATAAGGAAATAAATAATAACTTTATTATTGCCTCTAGGGCATATTTCCTTCAATATACCTACGTACCCTAAAACTTTCAGAACAGAAGATAGATCGGGAGTTCGGCCATCGCAAGCCTCCAGAGCCACCAAAAACCAATCGGGACCCCTTTCCGGCACCCTGCCGGAGGGGGATCCCATCACCGGTGGCCATCTTCATCATCCCGGCGCTATCCATGACGAGGAGGGAATAGTTCACCCTCGGGGCTGAGGGTATGTACCAGTAGCTATGTGTTTGATCTCTCTCTCTCGTGTTCTCTCTCGTGTTCCCTCTATGGCACGATCTTGATGTATCCCGAGCTTTGCTATTGTAGTTGGATCTTATGATGTTTCTCCCCTCTACTCTCTTGTGATGAATTGAGTTTCCCTTTGAAGATATCTTATTGGATTGAGTCTTTTATGAGAACACTTGATGTATGTCTTGGTGATCAACTTATGGTTTCGTGACATTGGGAACCTATGCATAGGGGTTGGCACACGTTCTTGATTCTCGGTAGAAACTTTGGGGCACTCTTTGAAGTACTTTTATGTTGGTTGGATAAATCTGAGATTGTGTGATGCATATCGTATAATCATGCCCACGGATACTTGAGGTGACAATGGAGTATCTAGGTGACATTAGGGTTTTGGTTGATTTGTATCTTAAGGTGTTATTCTAGTACGAACTCTAGGGTTGTTTGTGACACTTATAGGAATAGCCCAATAGATTGATTGGAAAGAATAACTTTGAGGTGGTTTCGCACCCTACCATAATCTCTACGTTTGTTCTCCGCTATTAGTGGCTTTGGAGTGACTCTTTGTTGCATGTTGAGGGCTTGTTATATGATCTATCTATGTTATTATTGTTGAGAGAACTTGCACTAGTGAAAGTATGAACCCTAGGCCTTGTTTCCTATCATTGCAATACCGTTTACGCTCACTTTTACCACTTGTTACCTTGCTGTTTTTATTATTTCAGATTACAAATACCTTTACCTACCATCCATATTGCACTTGTATCACCATCTCTTCGCCGAACTAGTGCACCTATACAATTTACCATTGTATTGGGTGTGTTGGGGACACAAGAGACTCTTTGTTATTTGGTTGCAGGGTTGCTTGAGAGAGACCATCTTCATCCTACGCCTCCCACGGATTGATAAACCTTAGGTCATCCACTTGAGGTAAATTTGCTACTGTCCTACAAACCTGTGCACTTGCAGGCCCAACAACGTCTACAAGAAGAAGGTTGTGTAGTAGACATCAACTACCAGGCAGTTTTCCTTACAAAAATCAACATTGGCACCTTTAACATTTTGCTACAAATAATTTTAGATCAGATAAAGGTTGGATTCACGCCGATTAACAAAATACATGTTGATGTAAAAATATAGTGATATACAACAGGTACTTACATCAGCATTGGAGCATAGAGAATTCCCGCAAGATATGTTCCTCGGATACGATCCCAATGGAGGAAGTCTTCTATCGTTTAACCTTATTTTCTAAAAGAGAGATGGATAAGAAACATGTAGAAAATATGATCAGAATGCTATAAAATTTCATGATGCGAGGATACGCACACGCTTCTTAGAATGGAGTTGACATTCTTTTGCTGGACTTGAGCGGACTAGTTCTTTGGCCACTGGAATCTGCTTATTATCAGTGGGAGTTGGGTTTCTCTATGCTGGAGCAGTATCTATGAAAACTGGAGTTGGTTCATTATCTCCTGGTGTTTGGATCTTTTGCAAAGACCTGGTTTGTGACCCTTCAGATTCTAACATAGCTGTCTTCCCCTTGCATGCCTTATATAGAAGAATGGTGCTTCAATTATAAAACATGCTACAGTAGAGATGGAATAGGTACTGAAGAATAGAAATGCATGACATACTGACATGTATTCCCTCCATCCGGAAATAAATGGATGGGTCTAGGCGTATTTCAGTTCTAGACACATCCAGTGTTATCCATTTCTGCGACATATAATCCGGGCGGAGGGAGTATGATGTAAGAGCTAGGGATACGACAGGACAACAGTGTAAAAACACTACTTGAATGTAAAACTATATGCTAGCGGAATACATACAGAAAAACACTAAGGCAACATATGCGTGTATGATTGGGAAACTAAGATGGCATTGCAAGAGACCACTAGAACAACACTTGAATGTAAAAAAAAGAACATGGTATGGTAGACAGATGAAGTACATACTGATGAATAACAATGCATAAGATATTCAGAAGCATGATGTCCAAACTAAGCAGATGGCATTGCGATAGAGTAGAATGACAGTACTTGAATTTGAAAACATGTTATCATGAATGGAATAGGTAGTAAAAAACAGGAAGGCATTGTTGGGGAACGTAGTAATTTCAAAAAATTTCCTACGAACACGCAAGACCATGGTGATGGCATAGCAACGAGAGGGGAGAGTGTCGTCCGCCCACCCTCGTGAGACCGAAAGCGAAGCGTTATAACAACGCGTTGATGTAGTCGACGTCTTCACGATCCGACCGATCCAAGCACCGAACGTCGGCACCTCCGAGTTACGCACACGCTCAGTTCGATGACGATCCCGGACCGATCCAGCAAAGTGTCGGGATGAGTTCCACAAGACGACGGCGTGGTGACGGTTGATGCTCCACCGACGCAGGGCTTCGCCTAAGCTCGCGACGATATGACTTCTCCGGCGCAGGCTTCGCCTAAGCTCTCTGACGATATGACCAAGTGGAATATGGTGGAAGGGGCACCGACACGGCTAAGGAACGATCCGTAGATCAACTTGTGTGTTGGGGTGCCCCCTGCCCGTATATAAAGGAGCAAAGGGGTGCGGCCGGCCCTAGGGAGGCGCTGCCGAGGAGTCCTACTCCCACCGGAGTAGGACTCCCCTTCCTAGTTGGAGTAGGATTGGGAGGGGAAGAGGGAAGGCGGCGCCCCCTCTCCTGTCCTATTCGGACTAGAGGGGAGGGGGCGGCCTGCCCTGGCCGGCCCTTCCTCTTCTCCTTGTGGCCCATTAAGGCCCATATACCCCGGGGTTCCGTAACCCCGGTGTTAAATAACTTCAGTTTTCATTCGAACCCTTCCGAAGTCCAAACATAGGCTTCCAATATATCAATCTTTATGTCTCGACCATTTCGAGACTCCTCGTCATGTCCGTGATCACATTCGGGACTCCGAACAACCTTCGGTGTATCAAAACTTATAAACTCATTATGAACTGTCATCGAAACGTTAAGCGTGCGGACCCTACGGGTTCGAGAACTATGTAGACATGACCTAGAACCATTCTCGGTCAATAACCAATAGCGGAACCTGGATGCCCATATTGGTTCCTACATATTCTACGAAGATCTTTATCGGTCAAACCGCATAACGACATCGTTGTTCCTTTGTCATCGGTATGTTACTTACCCGAGATTCGATCGTCGGTATCCAATACCTATTTCAATCTCGTTACGGTAAGTCTCTTTACTCGTTCCGTAATACATCATCTCACAACTAACTCATTAGTTGTAATGCTTGCAAGGCTTAAGTGATGTGTATCACCGAGAAGGCCTAGAGATACCTCTCCGACAATCGGAGTGACAAAACGTAATCTCAAATACGCCAACCCAACAAGTACCTTTGGAGACACCTGTAGTACTCCTTTATAATCACCCGATTACGTTGTGACGTTTGGTAGTACCAAAGTGTTCCTCCGTAAACGGAGTTGCATAATCTCATAGTTACAGGAACATGTATGGGTCATGAAGAAAGCATTAGCAACATACTAAACGATCAAGTGCTAAGCTAACGGAATGGGTCATGTCAATCACATCATTCTCCTAATGATGTGATCCCATTAATCAAATGACAACACATGTCTATGGTTGGGAAACATAACCATCTTGATTAATGAGCTAGTCTTGTAGAGGCATACTAGTGACTATCTGTTTGTCTATGTATTCACACATGTATTATGTTTCGGTTAATACAATTCTAGCATGAATAATAAACATTTATCATGGTATAAGGAAATAAATAATAACTTTATTATTGCCTCTAGGGCATATTTCCTTCAGTCTCCCACTTGCACTAGAGTCAATAATCTAGATTACATAGTAATGATTCTAACAACCATGGAGTCTTGGTGCTGATCATGTTTTGCTCGTGGAAGAGGCTTAGTCAACGGGTCTGCAACATTCAGATCCGTATGTATTTTGCAAATCTCTATGTCTCCCACTTGGACTTGGTCCCGAATGGAATTGAAGCGTCTCTTGATATGCTTGGTCCTCTTGTGAAATCTGGATTCCTTTGCCAAGGCAATTGCACCAGTATTGTCACAGAAGATCTTCATCGGTCCCGATGCACTAGGTATGACACCTAGATCGGAAATGAACTCTTTCATCCAGACTCCTTCATTTGCTGCTTATGAAGCAGCTATGTACTCCGCTTCACATGTAGATCCCGCCACGACGCTTTGTTTAGAACTGCACCAACTGACAGCTCCACCGCTTAATAAAAACACGATCCGGTTTGCGATTTAGAATCGTCCGGATCGGTGTCAAAGCTTGCATCGACGTAACCATTTACGACTAGCTCTTTGTCACCTCCATATCGAGAAACATATCCTTAGTCCTTTTCGGTATTTCGGGATGTTCTTGACCGCTGTCCAAATGATCCTCTCTGGATTACTTTGGTACCTTCCTGCCAAGCTTACAGCTAAGCATACGTCGTGTCTGGTACACAGCATTGCATACATGATAGAGCCTATGGCTGAAGCATAGGAACATCTTTCATTTTCTCTCTATCTTCTGCTGTGGTCGGGCATTGAGTCCGACTCAATCTTACACCTTGTAATACTGGTAAAAACCTTTCTTTGCTCGATCCATTTTGAACTTTTTCAAAACTTTATCAAGGTATGTGCTTTGTGAAAGTCCAATAAGCGCCTTGATCTATCTCTATAGATCTTGATTCCCAATATGTAAGCAGCTTCACCGAGGTCTTTCATTGAAAACTTTTATTCAAGTATCCTTTTATGCTATCCAGAAATTCTATATCATTTCCAATCAATAATATGTCGTCCACATATAATATTAGAAATGCTACTGAGCTCCCACTCACTTTCTTGTAAATACAAAGCTTCTCCAAAGTCTCAGATAAACCCATATGCTTTGATCACACTATCAAAGCGCTTATTCCAACTCCGAGAGGCTTGCACCGCACCATAAATTGATCGTTGGAGCTTGCACACTTTGTTAGTACCTTTTGGATCGACAAAACCTTCTGGTTGCATCATATACAACTCTTCTTCTAGAAATCCATTCAAGAATGCAGTTTTACATCCATTTGCCAAATTTCATAATCATAAAATGCGGCAATTGCTAACATGATTCGGACAGACTTAAGCATCGCCACGGGTGAGAAAGTCTCATCGTAGTCAACCCCTTGAACTTGTCGAAAACCTTTCGCAACAAGTCGAGCTTTGTAGACAGTTATATTACCATCGTCGTCCGTCTTCTTCTTAAAAATCCATTTATTTTCAATGGCTTGCCGATCATCGAGCAAGTCAACCAAAGTCCATACTTTGTTCTCATACATGGATCCCATCTCAGATTTCATGGCTTCCAGCCATTTTGCGAATCTGGGCTCACCATCGCTTCTTCATAGTTTGTAGGTTCGCCATGGTCAAGTAACATGACTTCCGTAATAAGATTACCGTACCACTCTGGTGCGATTTTACTCTGGTTGACCTCTGACGGTTCAGTAGTAACTTGATCTCAAGCTTCATGATCATCATCATTAGTTTCCTCACTAATTGGTGTAGTTGTCACAGAACCATTTCTTGTGATGAACTACTTTCCAATAAGGGAGCAGATCTGATTATCTCATCAAGTTCTACTTTCCTCCCACTCACTTCTTTCGAGAGAAACTCCTTTCTAGAAAGGATCCGAATTTAGCAACGAAAATCTTGCCTTCAGATCTGTGATAGAAGGTGTACCCAACAGTCTCCTTTGGGTATCCTATGAAGACACATTTTCTGATTTGGGTTCGAGCTTATCTGGTTGAAGTTTCTTTACATAAGCATCGCAGCCCCAAACTTTAAGAAACGACAACTTTGGTTTCTTGCCAAACCACAGTTCATAAGGCGTCGTCTCAACGGATTTTGACGGTGTCCTATTTAACGTGAATGCGGCCGCCTCTAAAGCATAACCCCAAAACGATAGCGGTAAATCGGAAATAGACATCATAGATCGCACCATATCTAGTAAAGTACGATTCGACGCTCGGACACACCATTTCTCCGTGGTGTTCCGAGTGGCGTGAGTTGCTAAACTATTCCACATTGTTTCAAATGTAAACCAAACTCGTAACTCAAATATTCTCCTCCACGATCAGATCGTAGAAACTTTATTTTCTTGTTACGATGATTTTCCACTTCACTCTGAAATTCTTTGAACTTTTCAAATGTTTCAGATTTGTGTTTCATTAAGTAGATATACCCATATCTGCTCAAATCATCTGTGAAGGTGAGAAAATAACGATACCGCCGCGTGCCTCAACATTCATTGGACCACAAACATCAGTATGTATGATTTCCAACAAATCAGTTGCTCGCCCATAGTTCCGAGAACGGCGTTTTGGTCATCTTGCCCATGAGGCACGGTTCGCAAGTACCAAGTGATTCATAATCAAGTGATTCCGAAGCCCATCAAGATGGAGTTTCTTCATGCGTTTTACACCGATATGACCTAAACGGCGAGTGCCACAAATAAGTTGCACTATCATTATCAACTCTGCATCTTTTGGCTTCGACATTATGAATATGTGTATCACTACTGTCGAGATTCAACAAGAATAGACCATTCTTCAAGGGTGCATGACCATAAAAGATATTACTCATATAAATAGAACAACCATTATTCTCTGATTTAAATGAATAACCGTCTCGCATCAAACAAGATCCAGATATAATGTTCATGCTCAACGCTGGCACCAAATAACAATTATTTAGGTCTAAAACTAATCCCGAAGGTAGATGTAGAGGTAGCGTGCCGACCGCGATCACATTGACTTTGGAACCATTTCCCACGCACATCGTCACCTCGTCCTTTGCCAGTGCTCGTCTATTCCGTAGTCCCTGTTTCGAGTTGCAAATATTAGCAACAGAACCAGTATCAAATACCCAGGTGCTACTACAAGCTCTAGTAAGGTACACATCAATAACATGTATATCACATATACCTTTGTTCACCTTGCCATCCTTTTTATCCGCCAAATACTTGGGGCAGTTCCGCTTCCAAAGGTCGGTCGCTTGCAAAGAAAACACTCGCCAGGCTTAGGTCCGGACTTGGGTTTCTTCTCTTGATCAGCAACTTTCTTGCTGTTCTTTTGAAGTTTCCTTCTTCTTCCCTTTGCCCTTTTCTTGAAACTAGTGGTCTTGTTGACCATCAACACTTGATGCTCTTTCTTGATTTCTACCTCCATGACTTTTAGCATCGCGAAGAGCTCTGGAATTGTCTTAGTCATCCCTTGCATATTATAGTTCATCACGAAGCTCTTGTAGCTTGGTGGCAGTGATTGGAGAATTTCATCAATGACACTATCATCGGAAGATTAACTCCCAGCTGAATTAAGTGATTGTTATACCCGGACATTTTGAGTATGTGCTCACCGATGTAACTATTCTCCTCCATCTTGCAGCTATAGAACTTATTGGAGACTTCATATCTCTCAATCCGGGCATTTGCTTGAAATATTAACTTCAACTCCTGGAACATCTCATATGCTCCATGACGCTCAAAACGTCGTTGAAGACCCGGTTCTAAGCCGTAAAGCATGGCACATCGAACTATTGAGTAGTCATCAGCTTTGCTTTGCCGACGCTCACAACTTCGGCTCAGCTCCTGCAGCAGGCTGTCACCCAGCGGTGCTTCCAGACGTAATTTTTACGTGCAGCAATGAGGATAATCCTCGTTACGGACCCAGTCCGTATAATTGCTACCATCATCTTTCAACTTTGCTTTCTCAAGGAACGCATTAAAATTCAACGGAACAACAGACGAGCCATCTATCTACAAGAAACATAGACAAGCAAAATACTATCGGTACTAAGTACATGATAAATTTAAGTTCAATTAATCATATTAAAAACTCCCACTTAGACAGACATCTCTAGTCATCTAAGTGATCACGTGATCCAAATCAACTAAACCATGTCCGATCATCACGTGAGACGGAGTAGTTTCAATGGTGAACATCACTATGTTGATCATATCTACTATATGATTCACGCTCGACCTTTCGGTCTCCGTGTTCCGAGGCCATATCTGTTATATGCTAGGCTCGTCAAGTTTAACCTGAGTATTCGCGCAGCAACTGTTTTGCACCGTTGTAGATGGACGAGAACTTATCACACCCGATCATCACGTGGTGTCCGGGTACTACTGAACTTTGGCAACGGTGCATACTCAGGAGAACACTTCTTGATAATTTTAGTGAGAGATCATCTTATAATGCTACCGTCAATCAAAGCAAGATAAGATGCATAAAGGATAAACATCACATGCAATCAATATAAGTGATATGATATGGTCATCATCATCTTGTGCTTGTGATCTCCATCGCCGAAGCACCGTCATGATCACCATCGTCACCGGCGCGACACCTTGATCTCCATCGTAGCATCGTTGTCGTCTCGCCAACTATTGCTTCTACGACTATCGCTATCGCTTAGTGATAAAGTAAAGCAATTACATGGCGCTTGCATTTCATACAATAAAGCGACAACCATATGGCTCTCGCCATTGCCGATAACTCGTTACAAAACATGATCATCTCATACAATAAAATATAGCATCACGCCTTGACCACATCACATCACATCATGCCCTGCAAAAACAAGTTAGACGTCCTCTACTTTGTTGTTGCAAGTTTTACGTGGCTGCTACGGGCTGAGCAAGAACCGTTCTTACCTACGCATCAAAACCACAACGATAGTTTGTCAAGTTGGTGTTGTTTTAACCTTCGCAAGGACCGGGCGTAGCCACACTCGGTTCAACTAAAGTGAGAGAGCAGACACCGCCGGTCACCTTTAAGCAACGAGTGCTCGAGCGGTGAAACCAGTCTCGCGTAAGCGCACGCGTAATGTCGGTCCGGCCGCTTCATCTCACAATACCGCTGAACCAAAGTATGACATGCTGGTAAGCAGTATGACTTATATCGCCCACAACTCACTTGTGTTCTACTCGTGCATATGACATCAACGCATAAAACCAGGCTCGATACCTTTGTTGGGGAACGAGTAATTTCAAAAATTTTCCTACGAACACGCAAGACCATGGTGATGGCATAGCAACGAGAGGGAGAGTGTCCGCCCACGCACCCTCGTGAGACCGAAAGCGAAGCGTTATAACAACGCTGTTGATGTAGTCGACGTCTTCACGATCCGACCGATCCAAGCACCGAACGTCACGGCACCTCCGAAGTTCGCACACGCTCAGCTCGATGACGATCCCGGACTCCGATCCAGCAAAGTGTCGGGATGAGTTCCACAAGACGACGGCGTGGTGACGATGTTGATGCTCCACCGACGAGGGCTTCGCCTAAGCTCATGACGATATGACTTCTCCGCGCAGGCTTCGCCTAAGCTCTACGACGATATGACCGAAGTGGAATATGGTGGAAGGGGCACCGACACGGCTAAGGAACGATCCGTAGATCAACTTGTGTGTTGGGGTGCCCCCCCAGATATAAAGGAGCAAAGGGGAGTGCGGCGGCCCTAGGGAGGGCGCCGAGGAGTCCTACTCCCACCGAGTAGGACTCCCCTTCCTAGTTGGAGTAGGATTGGGGGGGAAGAGGGAGGCGCCGCCCCCTCTCCTGTCCTATTCGGACTAGAGGGGGGAGGCGCGGCCTGCCCTGGCCGCCCTTCCTCTTCTCCCTTGTGGCCCATTAAGGCCCATATACCCCCGGGGTTCCGTAACCCCGGTGTTCCAGAACTTCCAGTTTTCATTCGAACCCTTCCAAGTCCAAACATAGGCTTCCAATATATCAATCTTTATGTCTCGACCATTTCGAGACTCCTCGTCATGTCCGTGATCACATCCGGACTCAACAACCTTCGTGCATCAAAACTTATAAACTCATTATGAACTGTCATCGAAACGTTAAGCGTGCGGACCCTACGGGTTCGAGAACTATGTAGACATGACCTAGAACCATTCTCGGTCAATAACCAATAGCGGAACCTGGATGCCCATATTGGTTCCTACATATTCTACGAAGATCTTTATCGGTCAAACCGCATAACGACATCGTTGTTCCCTTTGTCATCGGTATGTTACTTACCCGAGATTCGATCGTCGGTATCCAATACCTATTTCAATCTCGTTATCGGTAAGTCTCTTTACTCGTTCGTAATACATCATCTCACAACTAACTCATTAGTTGTAATGCTTGCAAGGCTTAAGTGATGTGTATCACCGAGAAGGCCTAGAGATACCTCTCCGACAATCGGAGTGACAAAACCTAATCTCGAAACGCCAACCCAACAAGTACCTTTGGAGACACTGTAGTACTCCTTTATAATCACCCATTACGTTGTGATGTTTGGTAGTACCCAAAGTGTTCCTCCGTAAACGGAGTTGCATAATCTCATAGTTACAGTGAACATGTATGGGTCATGAAGAAAGCATTAGCAACATACTAAACGATCAAGTGCTAAGCTAACGGAATGGGTCATGTCAATCACATCATTCTCCTAATGATGTGATCCCATTAATCAAATGACAACACATGTCTATGGTTGGGAAACATAACCATCTTCGATTAATGAGCTAGTCTTGTAGAGGCATACTAGTGACTATCTGTTTGTCTATGTATTCACACATGTATTATGTTTCCGGTTAATACAATTCTAGCATGAATAATAAACATTTATCATGGTATAAGGAAATAAATAATAACTTTATTATTGCCTCTAGGGCATATTTCCTTCAGGCATGCCATATTTACATGCATGATCAGCAGGCTAAGCACAAGGCATTGCAACAGAGTAGATGCACTCTAGGATATTATATGCATGTTGTACCCATATCAAGGGCCAAGTAAGAGCAAGGACCTTGTGGGGTGAATAGGATTCATCATCTTTCTGCAAGTCTTGTGAAGAACAGCGTTTACATGTTCCATCATATTAGGTATCATTGACGTCAAGTTTGTTAGCCGTTACATTGCTTTGTGAGGTTCTTGTGGATAAATCAGTGTATGCAATTATATCTGACATGCATGGAGACAACTATTAGTTAGATTTATGTAATGAGTGCATGTAGGAGATGACATAAATAGTAGGACTGGGGTTAACTAGCAGCAACAGGTCTCAAAAACTAAAGGGAGAACGCAGATGAAAGCTACATGATTTGTATCGTTTGTACTCAAGATTAACTAGATGGCACACAAAAGTATTACAGAACAACATAGGTAATACTAGAAGTGGTATAATACTATAATCACCAGCTTGTGGTATAGCATTGGCTGATGGATGATAACTATAGAACAGTGTTACCTGAAGAACAAGTCTCTTAGCTGAACTATGGAACAACGTTAACTCCTGAACAAGACCCGTAAGAGATCAGCATGAATATATAGTGAAATGTGATAATCTATTTTCCATGCTTAGATGAATAAGAAAGCCATAAATGTTGCACACAAGTAAGATGAGGGTACAACCTATTTGGACGCCATCCATAGGAGTGAGCATCATGTGCTGACTTGTCGATGGCCCTGCAGTTGTTGTGGCTGTCCATGTCGGGCACGCGCATTCGATGCAGGGAGCTGTTGAGTGGGGACTATAGCTCCCTTCTGGTGTATGCTTCCCTTGTTGGAGCAGCTGCGGTGAGTCGGAAGACAGTGTGGCTGAAGATGCAGAAAACGCATAATGTTAAGAATGACACATCTCTTTGATCAGAAGAAATACCCTAAGAGATCAACAACAAGGTACGAGAGTGGTCACACGTCTGTTGACTGAAGACTAAATTGGGGTCACATGATTTTATTGTATTTGGGTACTGTCCGATCTACGTCGGATGGCTTGATGGCCGTCTTGTGCCTCCCGGCTGACACTGTTCCGAATATTCCCCGAAGAGCCAGCGACCAACAGCAGAGCAGCCTGCCTCCGTTGTCCCTGGCCCTGACCAAAACCCCGCTCCCCGCCCCCACCGCACTGTCGTGGTTGCGCGGTCCCCGGGCCAATCCACAAAGACTCGCCGTCATCCAGATCCGGCGGCGGCAGTACCTTCAAACCACGCAACTCTAATATAGCCATCTAAGCGCCGCTTCCACGGCGAACTTGCGCCCTCGCACCCTTACGTTAGACACCAGCCAACCGGCAGCCTAGGAGCTCCGTCGCCTCGAGGGGTGCTGTTTCCCATTGAGAATCGATTGGCCCAGAATAAAAATTCAGAAAACTGATGCCTAAATAAAGTGATTTGAGATGAGGGTGCGACCTATCTGACAGCACGGTGAAGTAGGCAGCTCTAGCTGCCGAGTCGGTGAGGCCAGCACGGTTGCGGTGGCAACTGGCGGAAGGGAAGCAGAGATGTCGTGACGGTCAACGACTATGGGGAAGCAGCGCCGAGGCTCTGGACGGATCCGAAGTTGGAGCCGCTCCGACACCGTGAACAACGGCGGGGCTGAATCGGCTCCGGTGCAGTTCACTCGGCCGTCGTCGAGGCAGCTCCAGCAGCATGGAGTAAGAGGCACACGGCCCAGTGCACGACGGCAAATGGACAGCGTCTCCGGCATTAGGGAGGAGGGCGGCTATGAATTTTGTGCGGTGGGGGCGCCATGGAGGAGGGGCTGAGGTTTCACGGCTCGGAAGTAGGGAGCTTCCGGGGAGAAGGTGATTTGGCGCCCACGAGGTATGAATGGGGAATTGGGGGGGGGGGGGGAGTGGAACCATGTCTTACGGACACATTTGTCTGAAATGTGGGGGGAGTTACAGTTCTACCCCTGCCTTTAGGCTTCTCGGCTTGGGTCTGTGTACTGAGGGTCGGGGATAGTAGAGTAACTTTTCTTCTCCCCAAAAGTGGGCGCGAACTATTTTGGGCAAGGAGGGCGTGTTTTGAAATATAGTGGGCGCGAGCGATTTCAGGCGAGGAGAGCGTGTTTTGAAATAGTGGGCGCGAGCTATTTCGAGTGAGGATAGGGTGTTTTGCCGACCATGGTTTATGAATTATTTGGCACATGTCATTTCGGCCGAGGAGAAGGTGGGCTTGGATGAAGTTACGAACCTACCCTCGATGTACAACGGGCCAATTGATGTGTGTCCCACATAGGCCGGTAATTTCGCGTCTCCCATTTATTTGCTTGGGCGAATTCCATCGAGCAGAGGGTGTTTAATGGTTAGTTCAAATTTTGGGAGAACTAGCATCCACGTCTATCTTACCAAGTCGATTCGAATCAAATTTTGAAATATTAGCTTGCCACTTCTTTTCTAGATGGAGAGATGATGCTCAGGAGTAATGTGTTTTTACATGCTCGTTGCTAGCGATTTACTATATGACAAATATTTGACCCACTCAAAAACGAGAATCAAACCCAAAATGAAATATCTCGATTCAATGAAATAGCTCGTTCACCAGGTCAAAATAGTGAACTAAATCCAAAATTGAACACATCAATCAAGTAGCATGTTGTACAGTATTATAGTACTCCATGAACATGTTGAAAGTCAAATTAATGAACTTATTTGATATACGCATATCTTCGTTCATGTGTGGATTGTAGACAACATGTTCTCCAATTTAAATATTTGAATGCAAGTTTATATCGAAGCATGGTTTATATCAGTCTTTGATGCATAAATCGCGACCTCCCCCTCTCCCGGACTCCTGCTCTCTCTCTCTCTCTCTCTCTCTCTCTCTCTCTCTCTCTCTCTCTCTCTCTCTCGACAATCTTCAATTCTATCGCATGCATCCAACACACAAACCTTGTTGGTCCCTCTCCCTCTCTCTCTCTCTCTTTGTGTGTGGGGGGGGATCTTTCTAGTTCGCATGCCTATATACTCCATCTATAGGTCTCTCTCGCACACTATGTATGATTCTCTAGTCCAAGCTAAATATCTTGGGTGCACTCATCGTATGCACACAAATTCCTTGGCTTGTTGCCCGTAACTTTCTCACGCCACTCTGTCGTCTCGGAGCTATTCCCTCTCTCTCTCAAACTATCCGTCTACCTGGGTCACACATACACATGCATATCTCACTCGCACTCGATAGACCTATCTAAAACTCTATCTCTCTCCCTCGTTCTCTCTCCATCTCACACGCACACACACACAATCTCATGCCTAGCCAAGTATGATGGTATCTCACTCAATTGTAGGCACACGCAGTCCCCCCTATTTGTATATGACTAGCTAATCTTAGTCTCCATCACAAACATGTGCATGGTCTATCTCGATTTCCCTCGGGGTATCTTTCTATCGCGCACGCACCTCCCTCGATCTCCCACCCATATAGTCCCCTCACGATCTCGAGGGGATCTCTCTATCACAAACACACCCTCTCTCCCTCCCCATGCGTCCATGTTCTCCATGTGTCCCTCTCGACCTTTGTTCCTTGTTGGCCAGACCTCTATTGGACATGTGCTATAGGGGTGTCTCTCTCGTTTGCAAACAATCACGCACTAGCTATCTTCGTGTATCTCCTCACCTCGCTTTTCTATCTCGGAGATGCATGCGTGATATGTTTGCATAAGAAACAAAAAACACACTCTCTCTCTAATTTATCGTTTGTTGTCACTTTCTCTTTCACACACATACTCTTTTTTCACACTCACTCATTCTCCTTCACACGCACTTGATCTCTCTCGACTTAGGCACTTTCTTTGGTCGATAGCATATAGGTTTATTGAAAAGTCAAACATCACAAAGTTTGACCATGTACGTGGAGAAAAACATTTACATCTAGAACGGCAAGCATATACCATTAGATTCACCATGATATGTAGTTTTTTATGATGTATCTTTGGTATTGTAGATATAAATACCATTTGCGTAAACCTGATCAAAGTTTCCAAAGTTCGACTTCTAAAAAGTTTACATGCACTGCAGTATCGAGCGGATGGAATATCTCTTTCCCCCTCTCAGCTATCTGACGCACCACTCAGCCTTATCGGGGCTCCTCTATCTCTCTCAAACTTTATATCTCCCTGGTTCACACATACGCATGTCTCGCTCGCGCTACATATAGACCCATCTAATGCTATCCGCCCTTGTTCTCTCTCTATGTGAAACGCACCCCCCTAAGTACCATAATCCCTCACTCCATCATAGGCGCATGCACTCCCCCCCTAAGTATGTTATCTCTCACTAGCCATTAGGAACACACGTATTGTCTCCTTCCATCCATACGTCTATCTCGATATCTCTTGGGGTATCTTCAATCGCGCACACACCTTGTCACTCGGTCTCCCACCCATGTAGTCCCATCACGATCTCCAGCGGATCTCTCTATGACAAACATACACTCCCTCCTCCCCATGTCTGCATTTTCTCCGTACGTCTCTCTCGAACTCTCTCCCTTGTTTGTCAGACCCCTCTTTGCCACATGCTAGGGGTCTTTCTCTCTCGGTTGCAAACAACCACACACTATCTCCTCACCTTGCTTCCGTTGTCGAAGATGCATGTGTGATATGTTTGCATAAGACACACACGCTTTTTCTCTACTTTTATCGTGTGTTGTCCATGTCTCTTTCACACATGCACACACAGTTTTTTCACTCACTCTTTCTATTTCACTCATTCTCCCTCCCTCTCTCTCTCTCTCTAGTTAGGGACTCTCTCACGTCCATAAGCATATGGATGTTTTGAAAGTCAAACCTCAGAAAAGTTTGACCAGGTATATGTGAAGAAAAACATTTACATCTGGAACGATCATTAGATTCATCACAACATGTACTTACTTCATACTATCATTTATCTTCGATATTGTAGATATAAGTAATTTCTTTATAAACTTGGTCAAAGTTTCAAAAGTTTGACTTTTAAAAAATGTTGGCACTACATTATCGAACGGAGGGAGTAGCTCTTTCTCTCTCTCTCTGCTATCTCTCACGGGCCTCCCCTCTTACTTGAACTCTCTATACTGACGGATTATACGCTCACTGTGTCAGCGTATAGCTCCGATATTGTTTAGTTGACCGGTCAACTAGTCCATATGCTTCCTTGTCAGCTCGTGTTCTCTATCTTCGTGTACTGGCCCATGTGGCAGTGGGTGAAAATAAGTAAACTAGAGGCCCATCTGACACGCGGTGAAGTAAACAAAGTTGAAACCACTCGCACGATAGTAAATTGAGGGTGCATTGAGGACACAGTTTTTCCGCGCGAAGGACGCACTCGTGCACAATTCACCACTGCGCGGCGGCATGCACAAAAGGACGCACTCGCGCACACCCAGCAGGCCAGCACACAACACACACCAGCACACGTGTACACCGGCGTCGCCGCCGGTTGAGATGGACGGCGAGGCAGCCAACAAGCGGAGGCGGCTCAAGCCAAAACCGCATCCGGCGAGCCTGGACTTCATCAGCAGCCTCCCCAACGACATGCTGCTCGTCATCATCGGCCTCCTCCCCAACAAATCTGCCGTGCGGACCGCCATACTCTCCCGGCGGTGGCGACCCCTCTGGCGTCACGTCCCCCTCAACCTCACCGTCGACAGCTGCCTCTGCGATGGGGATTGCAAACGCATGGCCGCAGTCTCCAAGATCCTTTCATCACACCCTGGGCCTGCCAGACGCCTTGACATCCGCATGTTTAGTACCAACTGCAAGGTCCAAGCCAAGTTCGACGAGTGGTTCTTATCCCCCGCCCTAGATCAGCTCGAGGAGCTCAGCTTTGAAGCTGGACGATGTCGCTCTCTGCCACCATCCGCGCTCCGCCTCATGCCAACGCTGTGTCGTGCCAGCTTCAGCTCCTGCTATCTTCCCCAGATCAATGTCGTGCATGCCCGTCTTCTCCCTCAACTCAAGCAGCTCGACTTCTTCGACGTTCTCATCTCGAAGAAGGCTATGGAGCACCTGCTCCGCAGCTGTACTGCGCTCGAGTACCTTCGTCTTGAGCAGATCCACGGGCTCATTAGCCTCCACATCGCCTCGACGAATCTCTGATGGATTTATTTGTCTTGCTAGCCCCACAACAAAACATCATTTGGGAAGAGATCACTCCAGCTGTTCCACATGATGGTCATTGAGAACGCGCCTTTCCTTGAGAGATTGCTTGTATGGGATCTAGAAGGTCCAACAAAAATCAGGGTCATTGACGCGCCGAAATTGACAACATTGGTGTACTTGTCTGCCAAATTCTCCGAACTCTTTATTGGATCCGTAATTGTTTAGGTACAGCACTCATCTTCTTCTCCCTCTTCTTGAAATTCACATTTTTAAATTTCTTATCGATGTATTTACGACCGTCCTCCAGAAAATGATTCCCACAAGCTTGACCCAGTTTATGCGCACAGTGAAGATCTTGGCAATAAAATCTATCGGTCCCGATCTGGATCAAGTTGTTGGATTCCTTACATGCTTTCCGTGCATGGAGAACCTACTCATCGAGGTGAAACTTCTTTCCTATTAGTAAATGATAATCACAACGTAGCTCAATTTTTTCGTCATTTTTCCAAATTGCGATGACAAGTGTAGTGTTCAAAACTGCATCTACGCATTGCACCGAAAGAAATGTTTTTAGTATTTTTTCTCACGTGATCACCTGCATCATTTTTTTTGTACTACTATAGTAGCATAGGCTAGTCATAGTGGAAAGTAACTTAGACTAGTAACTCTATGGTTAGCCTAAGAGCAAGTACTACCTCCGTCCTGGTTTACTCTTCCTATTTTGTAGTATCAAAATTTGACCATAGATTTAACTCACAAAATGTTAATGCATGTCACTAAAATTATATCGTTGGATTCCTATTTGAACATAATTTCAAATGGTATAATTTTTTGTGACATGCATTGGCATTTTCTTAGGTAAATCTATGGTCAAAATATTACACTAAATACGAGGTAGTACAAAAGTGAGCTATAACGTCCCTCCACTATGTAGGCCAAAACACGTGCCAAATTCACTTGTGATGCATTTGGCGTCGATGCCCCTCCATTGCTCACCTGGAGCCCCAATCTAGATCACCTACTTTGCTCCGGTGCCAAATTAACTCACGCAATGAAAAAACACTTGCGTGGGAGAGAGAGAGAGGGCTAAGGCAATAAAAAACCACTTGTTTGGGAGAGTGAGAGGCTGGTGTAGTTGGATTGATTGATTTGTTTATACATGTGGGTCTGTGCGCACAGCAGTGCCAACTCTCTCACATCGCGAGAGCGGTGCCAAAATCTTTTGATTTGACATTGATGCGTATTATGTGGCATAATTTTGAGAAATATGGTATCGGCCACATGGTGGAAGGCAACAAATGCACAAGCTCTTCACGTGCTCCTAGGTAAATGAGAGGAAAGAGAAATAGAGAGAAAGAGTGAAAAAATATCACTAGCCAGCCAACCCTATCGTATGAGCGAATGATACTGGTACCTCTTGATGACACGGCAATCTTATATAGCCAGCTGCTCTAATATGTTCTCTTCTTTTGCAGATAAAAAAAGACCCGAAAGTGAAAAATGTGCTGCACTATAACAATCTCATCGAATGCCTTGATCTCCATCTTACAGAAATTGATTTGATCGACTAATCGAGGCAGCACATCTGAGATTAAATTGGCCGTGTTCTTTGTTCGGAGGCAAGTGTGCTCAAGGTAATGAGGTTTGGCGTTCTCTGGCGCAACAATGAATGGCGTGCTGATCACCGCAAGCGTCTAAGCCTAAATGACAAAGTATCAGCAGAAGCTGAATTTGTTATCAAGTGGCCAGAGACTCGAAAATTTATTTGTCCATTAGTGACTTGTCAGGGCGGTGGATTTTAGTTTGTACGATAGTGCTGCATCCACCTAAAGTAATGAAAGTTCTTACGTAAACTTCCTAGTAATTCCCTCTTCGTAGGTGCAGCATTACTCCTAACATTTGTAATATCAATTTGAAACTTGTAATATTGTCGTGTCCTATTCCTGCGTTATCAAAATCCTGCAAATCAAAGAGGTCCTGAGTTCGTGATGATGTTTGTTGGAGATATTCCCTAGAGGAAATCATGTATGATGATATTTCCTATGTGTTTATGAATAAAGATAGTCCTTGGACATTATCAGTGATGTGTATCAACAAGTACGTGACTTGTTTGTGGGACTATGCATTGTATGATGACTGTCCTAAAAGGTCCCTAGTCGAAAGGGTTGTGTGGACGCGCAGCCGACTAGACTAGCATATGACACGGTAGATGGCTTGGTCTCACTAGCCATGGAGCATTGGATGCTAACCGGATAATATGGACTCGAAAGGATCTGGTCGGATTCGAAGTAGTCGAATCCGAGTCGAGATAAGGTCCGAGTCAGACAGACCCAACTATGAGACACAGCGATATGTCATCTGTGAGTCTCTAGTACAACATATGTTCTATGTCCTAAGACCTGAGCTGACGCATGTACTCGGGATGGTGACAGACTTGCTTTAGGCCGACCAAACGCTACTCCATGACTGGGTAGTTATGAAGGTAGGTTTCGGGTTTGTCCAGTCCCGTGCTGTGAGACATGGTCGAGCAAGATGGGATTTGCCCCTCCGATCAGGAGAGATATACTGGGCCCTCGTGTGATCCGACCAGATAAGCATGGCCATGCGACAAGGATTATGAGATAATCCAGTTTGTGGTCGGTATCATTGGAACGAGAAAGAGGTCGGGCTAGCACAAGGATGACAGTCTCGCCTTGAGCCCGATAACATATATCGTGAGGCAAAGGGAACAGAAGTGTGACATGTTGTACAGATTCGCCTAACCAGCTTCATAGTCTGCTTGGTGGTCGACACGCCTTGCTAGAGGCCGCTACCAACCGTGCAGGTCGGAGGTGATCCGAACTATGACCAAGCCGACTTGAACCTAAGGGGTCGCGCGCTTAAGGGTAGGAACCTACGAGGTTGGATCGGAGGACACTGGTCGGATGTGATCTGAGCTGGACTGGGAACATGACCAAGTAGACTTTGGGCTTTAGGATCCGTGCGAGGCCCAAGTGTTGAGCCCACGACGGACGCCTATATAAAGTGGAGGTGCGGCACACTCATTTGATTGATCGCTTCGGCGCTGTCACTAGGGTTTGCATGTGTTGCAAATAGACACCTCCACTCGCCGCCGGTTGTGTGATCGGACCTAGCAGTCCGTTGCACGATGTTCCTCCTGCACGCGCGGATATCGTTAGAGGCGGTGCACTTGCGCCGCTCCGGTGAACCTGTTCGCGGGATCCGATCGGCTACATGGGAGACCGGCAAGGAGGAGACGACTCCGGGATCGCGAGGCGACTCCGGGAACATGCTGCCTCAACTCTACTTCTGCTGCACAGCACTGCGCGTCTAGTGGTAACAATCTGTGATCCATTCCCGTAGCATGTTCCTGGATGTTCTGCGCATAGGAAAATTTTAAATTTGCAGTCGACGCACCCTACTACAGAACCCAACAATGTTGTGCCTGCCATCTTTCACCAATAGCCATCGGATCTAGATCTGACGCATACAAATCAAACTTCTCGAGTTTTGCAAAAAGATGCCCGCACTTGTTCCGTATTTACAAACAACTCCTTGTCTCTCACAATCAGCCTTATCTCCTCCCCACCACATCTAGAAGGCCATGGAAAAATCTGGCGCGATGCCCGCTGCCGGCGCCGTCCACCCCCAATCTTGGTCTTCCGTGCAATGCACGGGCATCTATGCACGGGAAATTATGTCGAACACGGATAGTTGTAAGTAGGCTAACTCTACAGCCATGATGATAGTGACTGCAAAAGGTGAGTCCGACTATGGTATGTCGAACACGGCACCTATACTCAGGTGTCATCTCCAGCGCAGGGTCTTGTCACTTCACTGTGAGGAGCAGCACGTAATAATTTGACCAACGGGTAGTACAGTGCTACTACATTGGTAGTAGTACTACTAGTACTAGCACCACCGTCTGGATTTAGTAGTACTACCACGTCCATCTGGATTTAGTATTTGACTAGCAATATCTAGTAATGCATGTCACAAAATATGTACTACTCCCTCTGTAAATAAATACATGGTGTATTGTTTTATTCCTATCGGCGAGAGAACTTAATGTCTTCTTGCTAATTAATAGGATTACATGCAATGAACTAACCACTGCATGTCATGTTTGGTAGTCTCAAGTCATTGAAAGCATGCACGACCCACATCTCTCATTGGTTGATATGTCACGAAATAAGAAACGAGGAGGGAGTTAATGTACCATGCCTAAGTATTTTGGGATTATTTGGTTTTCGTAAGGTGACTTACACAACATTTTTGGTTACATGCATTAACATTTTATTAGTTAAATCAAAGGTCAAAACTTGGCGCAAAATGCAAAGGGACCAATAAACCAGTAAACATCAAAGTTCTCTCGTTTGGCCCCAACTAGAGGTCCGGTGAGATGACTATACTGCATCGGCACAGAGGGGGACGCAGCTTCATTGACTTACTGCACCTGCCTTTGGGTGTATGACACGTGGGCCCAACGGGTGGCTGGCCCACTGTCATACAGCCAAAGGCAGGTGCACTAGAGGGCCGAGGAGTAGATGGCCAACACGCATGTGAATTCAAGAGCAGTCTGCACTTCTCATATAAAGGCTCCCCGCTAGTCCAATCTACGAAATCCTACGCACCTACACACCCTAACCAAGGGCAAGAGTGATCACTCCAATCGCAAGATCAGTTGACTACTACCTTTGTCCTGGTTTATAAGTCCTCTTTGTTTTTTGTGTCAAATTTTGACTATAGATTTAACTAATAAAATATTGATGCATCTCACCAAAAATTATATCATTGGATTCATATTTGAACATAGTTTTCAATTATGTTATTTCTTATGACATGCATTAACATTTTGTAAGTTAAATTTAAGGTCAAACTTTGGCACAGAATACAAAGGGGACTAATAAATCAGGACAGAGGTAGTAGAAGCTAGACCCATGGAGGCGATGAGCGCGAGCATCAGCCAACTGTGCCAGATGGTCCATGACGCCGGCCTGCGGCCTCACACCGAGGAACGTCTCCAGGTAGTGCTTGAGGCCGCCAGGGCGAGCGGCCGCTTGGACGACAGCTTCGTCTCCTTGTTCGACGAGGTCCTCGTCGGCTTCCTCAACAAGTTCACCATTGTCAAGAAGCTCGGGGATGACTTTGACGTATGCCTCCAGCCCACGCGCCCAGGATCTGCGATGCCCGCCACCCTCAACGGCCTCTATGGTGACAACCTCTTTGACGCACTGGTAGCCCTGCGACTGCCCGCCATCGCGCCGGAGAATGTCCACCTCAAGGTCGCGCTCACCTTGCAGCGTCTGGCGCAGCAAGACACCATCGACATAATCACCCACGTCTACGCGCAAATCATCCACAAGGACTACTACATGAAAGAGGAGGACGATAGGACGCTGTCCTTCTTGGACCGCAGGGCAACCTTGGACGGCATTGCTCATAAGCACGTTGAGCTCGCCGCCAACGCTGCTGCTCCTCACATGTCGGTTGGTAACCCGGCGCACTAGGGCGTGAGGATGTCGTTGATGGATCCGTATGTATCTTTATCTTTCCGTCAAATCCATGTAGTAGTATATGGTACTACTAGTAATTATCTTACCTTTCGCATCAACTTCATAATTTTTGTACGTACTCCATGCATGAACCGCGCCATAACCAAACTTCTCATTACTCTAGGGAAAATCGTCATTTCTATCTATCGGTCACGCCATGGTGCAGAACTAAATTTTACAAGTTACAAGTTCAAAAGGAAAAGCCTGTCGTGTTTGCGTCACACCCCCACACGGTTGGTCCGGCACGCCGCTCAAGGGGGAAAGCGTGTTGTGTTGCATTTTCACTTACAAGTGGGACCGCAGTTGAGAAAACCAACTATCGGCAAACCCCCGCCCCCCCACCGCGTGATGGCTGAGAAAACAGGAGGGAGAAGAGATGGTTGTAGCACGGACTCCAAGAAAATTGGTGTCGGATGGGACTCGTGTGGATGGCGTGTGCCGTACTCCTAGACGTGAATGCTAGTTATGGCCCATGCCACCCCACTATATCGAGCCTATATCGAGGTGTTGGTTACGTAGAACAAATTTCCTGGAGTCCGTGCACAGCCCTCCTCTATCTCTCCTCTTAGCCAGCCAGCAGACTGCTACGTCTTGAGCTTGCGTTGGTTTTCCTTGAAGAGGAAAGGGTGATGCAGCAATAGTAGCATAAGTATTTCCCTCAGTTTTTGAGAACCAAGGTATCAATCCAGTAGGAGGCTCCTCAAAAGTCCAATGCACCTACCCAAACAAACAAAGAACTCACAACCAACGCAATAAAGGGGTTGTCAATCCCTTCACGGCCACTTGCGAAAGTGAGATCTAATAGAGATAGTATGATAAGATAAATATATTTTTGGTATTTTATAATATAGATGCGAAAAGTAAAGATGCAAATAAAGTAGATTGGAAGCAAATATGATAAGAGATAGACCCGGGGGCCATAGGTTTCACTAAAGGCTTCTCTCAAGATAGCATAAGTATTACGGTGGGTGAACAAATTACTGTCGAGCAATTGATAGAAAAGCGAATAATTATGAGATTATCTAGGCATGATCATGTATATAGGTATCACGTCTGCAACAAGTAGACCGACTCCTGCCTGCACCTACTACTATTACTCCACACATCGACCGACTCCTGCCTGCATCTAGAATATTAAGTTCATAAGAACAGAGTAACGCTTTAAGCAAGATGACATGATGTAGAGGGATAAACTCAAGCAATATGATATAAACCCCATCTTTTTATCCTCGATGGCAACAATACAATACGTGCCTTGCAACCCTTTCTATCACTAGGTAAGGACACTGCAAGATTGAACCAAAGCTAAGCACTTCTCCCATGGCAAGAAAGATCAATCTAGTAGGCCAAACCAAACTGATAATTCGAAGAGACTTGCAAAGATAACTCAATCATACATAAAAGAATTCAGAGAAGATTCAAATATTATTCATAGATAAACTTGATCATAAACCCACAATTCATCGGATCTCGACAAACACACCGCAAAAAGAGTTTACATCGAATAGATCTCCACAAGAGAGGGGGAGAACATTGCATTGAGATCCAAAAAGAGAGAAGAATCCATCTAGCTAATAACTATGGACCCGTAGGTCTGTGGTAAACTACTCACAACTCATCAGAGGGGCTATGGTGTTGATGTAGAAGCCCTCCGTGGTCGATTCCCCCTCCGGCAGAGTGCCGGCGAAGGCTCCAAGATGGGATCTCGCGGATACAGAAGGTTACGACGGTGGAAATTGTGTTTCATTGGCTCCCTGGATGTTTTCGGGGTACGTAGGCTTATATAGGAGGAAGAAGTACGTCGGTGGATGCCCAAGGGGCCCACGAGACAAGGGGACGCGCCCTATAGGGGTGGCACGCCCTCCTATCTCGTGGAGGCCTCGGCTGCTTCTTGACTTGCACTCCAAGTCCTCTGGATCACGTTCGTTCCAAAAATCACGCTCCCGAAGGATTCATTCCGCTTGACTCCGCTTGATATTCCTTTTCTTCAAATATCAAACAGTAAAAACCAGCAACACGGGCTGTGCCTCCGGTTAGTAGGTTAGTCCCAAAAATGATATAAATGTGTAAAATAAAGCCCATAGACATCCAAAAGGGGTAATATAATAGCATGGAACAATCAAAAATTATAGATACGTTGGAGACGTGCCACAGACGCGCGGAGCCCATCTTCTGTTTGCTCATATGCGGTCCAACATGTCAGTGAAAACGCAAGAGGACCCATTGAACCTGCACATCTTTCACCTCGACGTGCTGATGATGAAAAACAAATCCAATAAAGATCTTCGGTGGCCGCTTTTGGAGTTACTCAAGAGTAGTAAGATTCTATTTACAATTTAACCCAAGATGCACATCATGTGGCTTCAACTACCACTCTATTTTCTTGCATGACACGACCTGGATGCTGGATGTCCCACATGTCGGCAAAAGTAGGAAGAACTCGACCAAATCTTTGGTTGTGCTCTCGGATTAGACTAGTTGTGCTAACATAAAATTTTATTGTGTAGAATGGATGCAAGTTTTGGTATTGGGAAGAAGAGTACATCGATATATTGATAGAGCGCAATTTAGTAGATGTTCTAGCACTTTTAGCTAGCATAGAGGCTAGAGATGAGACTAGAGCACTTGTTGATAGAATAGAGGCTAGACATGAGACTAGATGCGAGGAAGCAACGTCTACTTCTTTACACTCGAACAAGAAAGAAGCACGCAAGATCGAGCCTATGTAGATCAACAATGAATGCATCGAGAAGGCACTAATCCAACTTACAGGAGCATTTATGGAAGTTGGATGTCTTCTAAAATGTATTCTTGTGGTTCTTGTTTTCTTTGGTCTTGCTTTTCTAGTCAAATTTTGGTGATGTATTTCCATGTAGCAAAAATCAATGATGAAAAAAAGACATGTGTTTGCAAAGAGAAATGTACGCGATCGGGATGCATCCGCGTGTTGGGCGCATGGCCACCGCATCCGAGAAATGGCCTGGACACGACTCCATTGCCCTACCCAAACGGACAGAATCCGGGCAAAACGGAGGTCCGTTTGGGGTTGTGCGTTGGAGTTGGCCTTATGATACGTCTCCATCGTATCTACTTTTCCAAACACTTTTGCCCTTGTTTTGGACTCTAACTTGCATGATTTGAATGGAACTAACCCGGACTGACGCTGTTTTCAGCAGAATTGCCATGGTGTTATTTTTGTGCAGAAATAAAAGTTCTCGGAATGACCTGAAACTTCACAGAGAATATTTTTGGAATTAATAAAAAATACTGGTGAAAGAATCAAGACCGGGGGCCCATACCCTGTACACGAGGGTGGGGGAGCGCCCCCCTGTCTCGTGGGCCCCCTGAGGCTCCACCAACCTCAACTCCAACTCCATATATTCACGTTCGAGGAGAAAAAAATCAGAGAGAAGGATTCATCGCGTTTTACGATACAGAGCCGCCAGCAAGCCCTAATCTCTCTCGGAAGGCCTGATATGGAGTCTGTTCGGTGCTCCGAAGAGGGGAATCCATCGCCGTCGTCATTGAGGGAGTCCTGGATTAGGGGGTTTCCGGATGGCCGGACTATAACCTTTGGCCGGACTCCTGGACTATGAAGATACAAGATTGAAGACTTCGTCCCGTGTCCGGATGGGACTTTCCTTGGCATGGAAGGCAAGCTTGGTGATACGGATATGTAGATCTCCTCCCATTGTAACCGACTCTGTGTAACCCTAACCTCTCCGTGTCTATATAAACCGGAGGGTTTTAGTCCGTAGGGACTAACAACAATCATACCATAGGCTAGCTTCTAGGGTTTAGCCTGATCTCGTGGTAGATCTACTCTTGTACTACCCATATCATCAATATTAATCAAGCAGGAGTAGAGTTTTACCTCCATCGAGAGGGCCCGAACCTGGGTAAAAACATCGTGTCCCTTGTCTCCTGTTACCATCCGCCTAGACGCACAGTTCGGGACCCCCTACCCGAGATCCGCCGGTTTTGACACCGACATTGGTGCTTTCATTGGGAGTTCCTCTATGTCGTCATCTTTAGGCCCGATGGCTCCTCCTATCATCAACAACGATGCGGTCCAGGGTGAGACTTTTCTCCCCGGACAGATCTTCGTATTCGGCGGCTTTGCACTGCGGGCCAATTCGCTAGGCCATCTGGAGCAGATCAAAAGCTACGCCCCTGGCCATCAGGTCAGATTTGGAAGTTTGAACTACACGGCCGACGTCCGCGGAGACTTGATCTTCGACGGGTTCGAGCCACAGCCAAGCACGCCGCACTGTCACGATGGGAATGATCTAGCTCTGCTGTCGAACAGCGCCCTGGAGGCCGTACCAGTGTCCGCTCCGACCTCTAGCTCGGAGCCGACTGCGCCAATCGAGGATGGGTGGCTGGACACCGCCTCGGGGGCTGCAATCTCTACGGCGATCGAGCCGAACACCAGCCTTGTCCTTTGCGGAGCTCGTGACTCCAAGGTGCCGGACTTTTCTCCGGACTCCGAACCTTCCGCGCCCCTGTCAATCGAATCCGATTGGGCACCGATCATGGAGTTCACCGCCGCGGACATCTTTTCAAAGACTTCGCCCTTGGCGACATCCTGAATTCACTAAAGTCTCTCTCTTTATCAGAAGAGCCCTGGCCGATTATGGCCGGCAAGGTTGGGATGCGGACGACGAAGAAATTCAAAGCCCACCCACCACCCACTTTGTAGCCACTGTCGATGATTTAACCGACATGCTCGACTTCGACTCCGAAGACATCGACGGTATGGACGACGATGTAGGAGATTTAACAGAACCAGCGCCTATAGGCCATGGACAACCACCCCATCTCACGATGTATACATGGTGGATACACCTAAAGGAAACGACGACGAGGAACAAAGGGACGCAACGAGGGATCGTTCCCTCGAAAAGCAATCAAAGCGACGGCGTAAGCGCCGCTCCAAACCCCACCTCGACAGAGAAACCAACCATACAGACCCAGCCATAGAGCAGGGCGAACCGGCGGACGACGAACATGCCATCGAGCAACCGTCCGAACGGGGCAACTTGGATAAACAACCCGTCCCCGGCGAAGACAACAGTCCGGACGACCTCACGCCGGATAAGTTGCTGGAGCAGAAGAACCTCCAAAAAAGGCTCGTCGCCACTGTGCGTAGCCTGAAAAGCGAAGCGAAGCTCAAAACAGCGGAAGATGCACTCTTAATCAGATGGAGCAAAGTACTCAACACCATAGACAAATACGGCGATAGCCGCCACACAAAGAGCTATCCGGCTTAAAATTACTGCCGAATTTGATGATGAGGCCTTAGAGCCTCATAATCAAAAATAAGGAAGCCACCCGGTCGGACAAACGACCCCATGGCCAACACAGTGCGGCAAAGGACGCCGCACACAAGCCGGCACGCGATCCGCACAAGGATTCGCATCAAAAAGATGGCCCAGCTAGATCTATCTATGGGCCAAGAAAGCAAGCTCTAGTAAGCAATGCGACACATCAAATATCTGAACATTGCGGTGCGCCCAGATATAGGGGTGCCGCACACCCTCTATGTTTCACCGATGAGGTGCTGGATCATGAATTTCCAGCGGGATTCAAACCCGTAAACATAGAGGCATACGACGGAACAACAGACCCTGGAGTCTGGATTGAGGATTACATCCTCCACATACACATGGCTAGAGGAGATGATCTCCACGCCATAAAGTACTTACCCCTCAAACTCAAAGGGCCAGCCCGGCATTGGCTTAAAAGCCTTCCGAAAACACCATTGGAAGTTGGGAAGAGCTCGAGGACGCCGCAAATTTTCAAGGGACCTATGTCCGACCTCCGGATGCAGATGATTTAAGTCATATAACTCAACAACCCGGAGAGTCAGCCCGGAAACTCTGGAACAGATTTCTTACTAAAAAGAACCAGATAGTCGACTGTCCGGACGCTGAAGCCTTAGCAGCTTTCAAACACAGCGTTCGAGACGAATGGCTCACCAGACACCTCGGCCAAGAAAAGCCAAGAACAATGGCCGCATTAACAAGCCTCATGACCCGCTTATGCAGGAGAGGATAGCTGGTTGGCAAGATGCGTACCAGCGACCCAAGTACATCCGGGTTAGGGATGGAATGGAAACCGCGACGCAGCAAGGACCAGCGCCGACCAAGGAAACAGCCCAAGAGCACGGCAGTCGGCGCCGGATTCAAAAGCTCGGCAGAATCGAAAAAGCTGCCCATCAAGGATAACAGGACGAGCTATCTAACCTAAACAAAATCTTGGACAAGATATGTCAAATCCACAAGATACTCCGGAAGCACGCAAACCATACCCACAGAGATTGTTGGGTCTTCAAGCAATCCGGCAAACTCAACGCCGAACACAAGGGGCTCGACACACCAAGCGAGGACGATGACGAACCCAACAAGCAGAGCACCAGAAAACAAAAGAACTTCCCACAAGAAGTCAAAACAGTAAATTCACTTCGTGTGACAAAAGGGAAGAACGGAGTGGCGCCCATAGAGATACGCGCCATACGGCCTATCCCAGAGGAGTCCCGCCACTGGTTGTTAAAACCAATCACCTTCGACCATCAGGATTACTCTAGAAGTATCCGGAATGCAGGCTGGACTGCCTTGGTATTAGATCCAATAATTGACGGACTCCACTTTACACAAGTCATAATGGACGGCGACAGTGATTTAAACCTGCTATATCAGGACACAATCCGCAAAATGGGGATAGACCCAACAACAATTCTCCATAGCAAAACTTCCTTTCAAGGGGTAACGCCAGGCACAGATGCCCATTGTACGGGCTCTCTCCTGCTAGAAGTTATGTTCGGCTCACCCGACAACTTTCGCCGGGAAAAGCTAACCTTCCACATCACCCCATTTACAAGTAGCTATCAAGCACTACTGGGACGCGAAGCTTGCGCCCGCTTTAACGCAATACCGCATTATGCATCCCTTATACTTAAAATGCCCGGTCCACGAGGCATCATCTCATTAAAGGGAAATATCGAGTGTTCCTCGAGCACGGAAGATTGTGCGGCTGCCTTAACAGCCACACACTAAACCGGCTTCACTAATCAAAGCACCTAAAAAGGTCGTTCAGACCCCGGACATGGCTAGACGAGTCCAGCGTAAACATACAAGGGCTTACTAGCCGCATACCCCGCTCAAGGGCTCCGCAGACGCATAACAAGAGACAATAAAGCTCAATTTTATTCATTTTTTAAATTGTACTTTGTTTATTTAATATAACGTACATTTTCGCACGATCTATTTCAACTAAGTTCCTCTCTTTTACAGATGAACACTGTGCTACACCCGCCCGTGATACGGCACAACGGAGAGACGGCACGACGCAAGAGGGACCTGCTCCAAGGATTCTTTTCAGATTAAGACCCGCGTAAACCTTTTTACTGTCTCTTGTTGATACACATCCCCGGTTTCTTGCTATAACCGAGGTGGAGGCTGGCGCCTTGGCATTGGCCACGCCAGATTTTGCGCTGCACTGGACATTGTGGGCTTATTACTAAGGGCGTTGTTCGCCTGTTTTCATAAAGACCGAATACCTTAGGGAGTGTTCGGCGTCATGAGTTTGACCTTATATGCATCAGCTCCGAATCATGTCTTTGGTCAAATGTTGGGTTTGCCTGCCCTGTGTTTTGCTGCCTTACGTTTCGCTTCTATCGGCTAAGGCGGCACCGGAGAACTATGCGATTGTGCCCGGTTCAGCCAAAGTAGCACCTCAAGAGAGAAAGCCGAAAATTGACTGTCATGATATAGCGTGAGAGTGGTCAACCACTCGATTACCCACCGGAATCTTTAGGATTCCTCCGCATTAATAAAGGGCCGTTTCTCGGTCAGGCACACACGCGCCCAATTGGGCGATCGGTGCCCCTAGGGGCTATATAGTAGCCCCACCGTCAAACTCCTATGGCTAAGTGAAAGTGATAAAGCATTATAGTCCGGTTGCCTAGTTCGCCGCGCTATCACCTCCTTTATAGGACCAAGACATTGATCAAGTGTGAAAATGCGCTTTCATAACACACCCCGCATTATATGCGTAATAAGCCAAAGACTGCCATCTTTCAAAGTTATATACACATATACATTAACGACCGCACAGGAGGTATTTTAATTCTTGCAGCACAAGTATAAAAAGCTTTTATATTCCATCAAACATTGTTTCACAATAATACATGTTACTCGACATGATATCCTTCGAGCATCGCGCCTCTATTAAACGAGCGCCTGCAGAACTTCCCGAAAATAGTGCTCGGCGGTATTCGCCCCGTCCGAATCTTGGGATGCAACGTCGGTGGCCTTCATCTCCGCCCAGTATGTCTTGACACGGGCAAGAGCCATCCGCGCACCCTCTATGCATGTTGACCCTCCACCGCACCAAGGAACTGCTGCACCAAACCAAAATAACTCTTCGGCTCGGGCCTTTCCAGCCACAGATGACTCACGACATCCTTCATGGCGAGTCCGGATAACCTATTCAGCTCCGCCCATTCGCCAAACGCCGTTAATGGAAGTGGGCGCCTGGATTGTGGAACCTGCGACGAAAAAGCTTTTCCACTTCGTGATCCTGTTGATCTCGGAAGTGTTCGGCCGCGTCCGCGGCACTTGCCACCAAGTCCAGATAAGTATCCGCCGCACTCCACAGCCGGTCCAACTGAGCATACTTAGGATCCTCGAACTTCATCCGCAGCATAAAGGGCTTTCCAGCCGCGATATCTCCGGCCTGACATAGCTCCTGCTTCATGGCTCTCATTGCAGAGCGAGCATCCTTGGCCTCGGTAGTGGCCTTCTCCAGGTCCTTTTGTTCTGCCCGATCTTCTTTTTCAAGAAGCTTGCAGCGGTCGGCAGCATCCTTCAACTTCACAGCCATCTCGGCCATTTCCTTCCTGCTTCGGTAGTGAGCAGCCTGTTCGGCTTTCAGCTCTTCGGCCGCCTTTAAGGCAGCTGCATCACTTTTTCTGGCCTGCTCCTTGGCTCGGGCGAGTTCCGCCCGAAGGTTCTCCATGGTAGCGGCACCATCTCATCAAGCATACATGTTGTAAGGCACAGGCATCAAGCCCCCTTACCAGGTGTCCACGGAGAAATTGCATACCTTGTGACTCGTCAAGCCGCTTGTTGACAAGCGCGATGTCGGCATCCGCCACGTCAAGTTGCCGCTTTAGCTCGGCAAATTCATCAATCCAGCTAGCCACCGGACACTTCGCCACCTACATAGGAAGAGCGACATGTTATACCTGGGATTATGATCCTCGACACGCTGTCATTTTTGACAACGCACCGAGTCTCAGGGGCTACTATCGATACAGGGCGCATCTTTTATATGCGAACTGTCAAAAGGTACATCATTTCGCGTACCTCAAAACCTGTCGGTAAACTCCTGACGGCCTCGTGCAACCCGCTCTCCGCGGATGAAATCCTTTCAATCATCGTGCCCATCAATGCATGGTGTTCTTCTGAGATAGACGCTCGCCCGAGCAGATCCTTCAGCTCCTCCGACCCTGCACCGGACGGTGCCGGACTCGTCCGATGGCCTTTTTCGAAGGCCGGACACGGAGGGCTTTGGGGAGCCATACGGCTGCTTTCCGGCCCTGCCGGATTCGGAGAAACCCTCCGTGACGACACCTCAGGGTCGCCCGCCTCGCAAGGCGGTACGACAGGGGGAGGCGTTCCGCTCTCCATCATCTCCGGACGAAGATCCCCTAAAGATGAGCTCTGCTGAGACGAGCTGAGATCCGAACTACAAGGTAAAAATTCAGTTATCTTTCTCAGGAATAGAATAGGGATGTCTCTTATTTTCAAACTCCCCTCTCTACTTACGGCTCATTGGAGGGCTGATCCCTTGAGGGCACAAAGGCGGCCGAGGCACCTCCGGCGCAGGACCCTCTGACGAAGATCTCTTCCCCCGCTTTGCAACCATGGTCTCCGGGTCTTCAGAGGCGGTCCTCTTCTTTCCCTGGATGGAGGGATTCTCGATTCCTCCTTTCCTAATAGCCTCCTTCGAGGAAACGGTAGCTTCCTTGTTCCCCCCCTTCGCCTTCTTCCAAAGGCGCAACCTCCAGCATCCTGGTTAACACGGGATCCGGTGTGGTCTCGGGGAGGGGGGCCGGACACCTGATTAGCTTTGCTTTCGCTATCCACTCATGTTTAAGGGACATCTCTTTTAAGGGAAATTTTATGATGAATATACGGATAGCGTGTCCGGGCACAGGGCTACTTACTTGAGTATCCGGGCGATTGCAGCTCAGACCTGCGTCCTCGGTCGAGTCCGGACACATTGCTTGTGATCCAACTAACAATTTGTACATCTCCATGGGCGTCGCGCCCGTAAAGTGTTGGAGAGCTCGTGGTCCCTCCGGATTAAACTCCCACAGGCGGAGGGGGCGACGTTTGCAGGGCAAAGTGCGGTGAATCAACATGACCTGCGTCACTACGGCCAGGTTGATGTCTCTTTCCAGAGATCTTGAATGCGGCCTCGCAACAAGGGCACGCCCTGGACGGCCCCAGTCGAGCCCTTTATTGACCCATGACACCAGCCATGGGAGGACCCGAGCGAAGGCAGGTGGCGCCACCCACTTGGTGCCCCCGGGAGCTGTGATATAAAACCACTCGTTGTCATAAGCTGAACTCCTCTTGAAAAGAGCCCTCGGCCATGGAGCGCCAAGATCAGCATTCTTGCTTATAACAGCCCCTCAAGACTCCGCTTGCTGCCCCTTGATCATCTTCGGCTCCACTTTGAAGGTCTTAAGCCACAATCCGAAGTGAGGGGTAATGCGGAGGAAGGCTTCGCACACGACAATGAACAATGAGATGTGGAGGATGGACTCCGGATCCAAGTCGTGAAATTCCAACCCATAATAAAACATGAGCCCCCTCACGAAGGGGTCCGTCGGGAAGCCTAGCCCCCGAAGGAAGTGAGACACGAACACCACGCTCTCACCAGGCTTGGGAGTGGGAATAACCTGCCCTTGAGCAGGCAGCCTATGCGAAATTTCGCCGGTTAAATACCTGGCATCTCTTAGATTTAGCACGTCTTCTTCCGTAACGGAGGAAGGCATCCACCGGCCTTGAAGGTCGGAGCCGGACATCATCAAAGGTCCAAAGCGCCTGAATCTGGAGCTTTGGGTGTTGGAACTCGAGGCGAGGGGCGGATTCGATTGAGATTGAAAGAAAGGAGTAGAGCCTTGTTCTCTTTATAAAGAGGTTGAATACCAAGAGCCCTCCCCGTGACCGTTTGGGACACGCCTTCGATAGAGGAGACGTGCCAACGGGCAGGACTGTGTTACCCACGCCCGTATTGATAAGAATCCCGGAATAAGGGGACACGATCTCTGCTTTGACAAGACGTGCCAAGGAAACCGCCTCGCTAAACGCGCTGAGGTGGGATAGTAAAAACGATTCGAATAAAGGCTTGGTCGTGGTGTGATGTCACACTGTGGAATACGTCAGCAGATTGGATTTGTGCAAATATTATTCTCTCTACGGTGGTATGTGGAAATTATTTTGCAGAGCCGGACACTATCCTTGTGTTCAAAATATTCTATGAAGTATTCGGAGGAGGAACCCGCCTTGCAATGCCGAAGACAAACTGTGCGCCGGACTCATCGTCATTGAAGCCTGGTTCAGGGGCTACTGAGGGAGTCCTGGATTAGGGGGTGTCCGGATGGCCGGACTATAACCTTTGGCCGGACTCCTGGACTATGAAGATACAAGATTGAAGACTTCATCCCGTGTCCGGATGGGACTTTCCTTGGCGTGGAAGGCAAGCTTGGCGATACGGATATGTAGATCTCCTCCCATTGTAACCGGCCCTGTGTAACCTTAACCCTCTCCGGTGTCTATATAAACCGGAGGGCTTTAGTCCGTAGGACGAACAACAATCATACCATAGGCTAGCTTCTAGGGTTTAGCCTCTCTGATCTCATGGTAGATCTACTCTTGTACTACCCATATCATCAATATTAATCAAGCAGGAGTAGGGTTTTACCTCCATCGAGAGGGCCCGAACCTGGGTAAAAACATCGTGTCCCTTGTCTCCTGTTACCATCCGCCTAGATGCACAGTTCGGGACCCCCTACCCGAGATCCGTCGGTTTTGACATCGACAGTCATCATCAACCATCCTCCATCACCAATTTCATGATGCTCACCGCCGTGCGTGAGTAATCCCATCGTAGGCTTGCTGGACGGTGATGGGTTAGTTTGGATTTACCATGTAATCGAGTTAGTTTTGTTAGGGTTTGATCCCTAGTATACATTATGTTCTAAGATTGATGTTGTTATGACTTTGCTATGCTTAATACTTGTCATTAGGGCCCGAGTACCATGATTTCAGATCTGAACCTATTATGTTTTCATGAATATATGTGAGTTCTTGATCCTATCTTGCAAGTCAATAGTCATCTACTATGTGTTATGATCCGGCAACCCCGAAGTGACAATAATCGGGTCCACTCCCAATGAAGAAAGTAGTTTGAGGAGTTCATGTATTCACCAAGTGGTAATGCTTTGGTCTGGTACTCTATTAAAAGGAGGCCATAATATCCCTTAGTTTGCAATAGGACCCCGCTGCCACGGGAGGGTAAGACAAAAAATGTCATGCAAGTTCTTTTCCATAAGCACGTATGACTATATTCGGAATACATGCCTACATTACATTGATGAACTGGAGCTAGTTTTGTGTCACCCTATGTTATAACTATTGCATGAGGAATCACATCCGACATAATTATCCATCACAGATCCAATGCCTACGAGTTTTTCACATATTGATCTTTGCTTAGTTACTTTACCGTTGCCGTTGTTACAGTTACTACAAAACTGCTACTGTTACTTTTATCACTGTTACCGTTACTTCCATATTACTTTGTTACTAAATACTTTGCTGCAGATATTAAGTTTTCCAGGTGTGGTTGAATTGACAACTCAACTCCTAATACTTGAGAATATTGTTTGGCTCCCCTTGTGTCGAATCAATAAATTTGGGTTGAATACTCTACCCCCGAAAACTGTTGTGATCCCCTATACTTGTGGGTTATCAAGACTATTTTCTGGCGCCGTTGCCGGTGAGCATAGTTCTATTCTTTGAGTCACTTGGGTTTATATCTGCTGATTGCTACATCTTGAGCTTGCGTTGGTTTTCCCCGAAGAGGAGAGGATGATGCAGCAGAGTAGCGTAAGTATTTCCCTCAGTTTTTGAGAACCAAGGTATCAATCCAGTAGGAGGCCATGCGCAAGTCCCTCGTACCTACACAAAGCAAGTAACTCCTTGCAACCAACGCGAATAGGGGTTGTCAATCCCTTCACGGTCACTTACGAGAGTGAGATCTGATAGAGATGATAGATAACATTTTTGGTATTTTTGGTATAAAGATGCAAAGTAAAATAAAAGGCAAGGTAAAAAGGAAAGCAATAATAAAGCGTAGGAAGATTAATATGATGAGAATAGACCCGGGGGCCATAGATTTCACTAGTGGCTTCTATCAAGAGCATAAGTATTTTACGGTGGGTGAACGAATTACAGTTGAGAAATTGACAGAATTGAGCATAGTTATGAGATTATCTAGGTATGATCATGTATATAGGCATCACGTCGAGACAAGTAGACCGACTCTGCCTGCATCTACTACTATTACTCCACTCATCGACCGCTATCCAAAGATGCATCTAGAGTATTAAGTTAATGAAAACAGAGTAACGCCTTAAGCAAGATGACATGATGTAGAGGATAAATTCATGCAATATGATAAAACCCCATCTTGTTATCCTCGATGGCAACAATACAATATGTGCCTTGCTGCCCCTCATCACACGGGAAAGGACACCGCAAGATTGAACCCAAAGCTAAGCACTTCTCCCATTGCAATAACTACCAATCTAGTTGGCCAAACCAAACGGATAATCCGAAGAGACTTGCAAAGATAACCAATCATACATAAAAGAATTCAGAGAAGATTCAAATATTGCTCATAGATAATCTTGATCATAAACCCACAATTCATCGGTCTCAACAAACACACCGCAAAAGGAAGATTACATCGAATAGATCTCCACGAGAGAGGGGGAGAACATTGTATTGAGATCCAAAAAGAGAGAAGAAGCCATCTAGCTACTAACTATGGACCCGAAGGTCTGAAGTAAACTACTCACACTTCATCGGAGAGGCTATGATGATGATCTAGAAGCCCTCCGTGGTGGATTCCCTTCCAGTGAGCTCCTAACAGGCCCCAAGATGGGATCTCGTGGATCAGAAAGTTGCGGTGGTGGAATTAGGTTTTTGGCTCCGTCTCTGATCTGTTGGGGGTACGTAGGTATATATAGGAGGAAGGAGTACGTCGGTGGAGCTTCGGGGGGCCCGCGAGGCAGGGGCGCGCCCTCCACCGTCGTGGCCGCCTCCCTCCTTTCTTGACCGAGGGTCCAAGTCTCCTGGATCTTATCTGATGAGAAAATCATGTTCCCGAAGATTTCATTCCGTTTGGACTCCGTTTGATATTCCGTTTCTTTGAAACACTGAAATAGGTAAAAAAACAGCAATTCTGGGCTGGGCCTCCGGTTAATAGGTTAGTCCCAAAAGTAATACAAAAGTGGAAAATAAAGCCCAATATGGTCCAAAACAATAGATAATATAGCATGGAGCAATCAAAAATTATAGATACGTTGGAGACGTATCAGGCATCCCCAAGCTTAATTCCTGCTCGTTCTCGAGTAGGTAAATGATAAAAAGAGAATTTTTGATGCGGAGTGCTACTTGGCATAATTTCAACGTAACTCTTCTTAATTGTGGTATGAATATTCAGATTCGAAAGATTCAAGACAAAGGTTTAATATTGACATAAAAAATAATAATACTTCAAGCATACTAACAAAGCAATTATGTCTTCTCAAAATAACATGGCCAAAGAAAGTTATCCTACAAAATCATATAGTCGGCTATGCTCTATCTTCACCACACAAAATATTTAAATCATGCACAACCCGATGACAAGCCAAGCAATTGTTTCATACTTTTGACATTCTCAAAACTTTTTCAATCTTCACGCAATACATGAGCGTGATCCATGGATATAGCACTATATGTGGAATAGAATGGTGGTTGTGGAGAAGACAAAAAGAGGGAAGATAGTCTCACATCAACTAGGCGTATCAACGGGCTATGGAGATGCCCATCAATAGATATCAATGTGAGTGAGTAGGGATTGCCATGCAACGGATGCACTAGAGCTATAACTATATGAAAGCTCAACAAAAGAAACTAAGTGGGTGTGCATCCAACTCGCTTGCTCACGAAGACCTAGGGCAATTTGAGGAAGCCCATCATTGGAATATACAAGCCAAGTTCTATAATGAAAAATTCCCACTAGTATATGAAAGTGAAAAAACGAGAGACTCTCTATTATGAAAATCATGGTGCTACTTTGAAGCACAAGTGTGGTAAAAGGATAGTGACATTGTCCCTTCTCTCTTTTTCTCTAATTTTTTTTATTTGGGCCTTTTCTCTTTTTTTTATGGCCTCTTTTCTTTTCTCTTTTTTTTTATTTTTCGTCCAGAGTCTCATCCCGACTTATGGGGGAATCATAGTCTCCACCATCCTTTCCTCACTTGGGACAATGCTCTAAAAATGATGATCATCACACTTTTATTTTTCTTACAACTCAAGAATTACAACTCGATACTTAGAACAAAATATGACTCTATGTGAATGCCTCCGGCAGTGTACCGGGATATGCAATGATTCATAAGTGACATGTATGAAAGAATTATGAATGGTGGCTTTGCCACAAATACGATGTCAACTAAATGATCATGCTAAGCAATATGACAATGATGGAGCGTGTCATAATAAACGGAGCGGTGGAAAGTTGCATGGCAATATATCTCGGAATGGCTATGGAAATGCCATGATAGGTAGGTATGGTGGCTGTTTTGAGGAAGTTTTATGGTGGGTGTATGATACCGGCGAAAAGTGCACGGTATTAGAGAGGCTAGCAATGGTGGAAGGGTGAGAAAAGTGTGTATAATCCATGGACTCAACATTAGTCATAAAGAACTCATATACTTATTGCAAAAATCTACAAGTTATCAAAGCAAAGTATTACGCGCATGCTCCTAGGGGGATAGATTGGTAGGAAAAGACCATCGCTCGTCCCCGACCGCCACTCATAAGGAAGACAATCAATAAATAAATCATGCTCTGACTTCATCACATAACGGTTCACCATACGTGCATGCTACGGGAATCACAAACTTTAACACAAGTATTTCTCAAATTCACAACTACTCAACTAGCATGACTCTAATATTACTACCTTCATATCTCAAAACAATTATCAAGCATCAGACTTTTCTTAGTATTCAACGCACTCAAAAGAAAGTTTTACAAATCTTGAATACCAAGCATATTATTAGTTTAAGCAAATTACCATGCTATTTAAGACTCTCAAAATAATCTAAGTGAAGCATGAGAGATCAAAGGTTTCTATAAAATAAATCCACCACCGTGCTCTAAAAGATAGGATGCCTTCCGGGGCATCCCCAAGCTTTGACTTTTTGGTGTCCTTGGATTATCTTGGGGGTGCCATGGGCATCCCCAAGCTTAGGCTCTTTCCACTCCTTGTTCCATAATCCATCAAAAGATTTCACCCAAAACTTGAAAACTTCACAACACAAAACTCAACAGAAATCTCATAAGCTTCGTTAGCGAAAGAAAACAAAAGACCACTTCAAGGTACTGTAATGAACTCATTATTTATTTATATTGGTGTTAAACCTACTGTATTACAACTTCTCTATGGATTATAAACTATTTTACTAGCCATAGATTCATCAAAATAAGCAAACAACACACAAAAACAGAATCTGTCAAAAACAGAACAGTCTGTAGTAATCTGTAACTAACGCAAACTTCTGGAACTCAAAAAATTCAGCCAAAATAGGACGACCTAGGCAATTTGTTTATTGATCAGCAGCAATTTTATTCTTAAACAGAAACAAAAACAAGAACTAAAAATAAAATTGGGTTGCCTCCCAACAAGCGCTATCGTTTAACGCCCCTAGCTAGGCATAAAAGTAAGGATAGATCTAGGTATTGCCATCTTTGGTAGGCAATCCATAAGTGGCTCTCATAATAGATTCATATGGTAATTTTATCTTCTTCCTAGGGAAGTCTTCCATGCCTTTCTTTAATGGGAATTGGAATCTAATATTCCCTTCCTTCATATCAATAATTGCACCAATCGTTCTAAGGAAAGGTCTACCAAGAATAATAGGACATGAAGGATTGCAATCTATATCAAGAACGATAAAATCTACGGGCACATAATTCCTATTCGAAACAATAAGAACATCATTAATTCTTCCCATAGGTTTCTTAGTAGTGGAATCTGCAAGGTGCAAGTTTAGAGAGCAATCATCAAAATCACGGAAATCTAGCAAATCACACAAAGTTTTGGGAATAGTGGAAACACTAGCACCCAAATCACATAAAGCATAAAATTCATGATCCTTAATCTTAAATTTAATAGTTGGTTCCCACTCATCATAAAGTTTTCTAGGGATGGAGACTTCCAATCAAGTTTTTCCTCATAAGATTGCATCAAGGCATCAACGATATGTTTGGTAAACGCTTTATTTTGACTATAGGCATGCGGAGAATTTAGCACGGATTGCAACAAGGAAATACAATCAATTAAAGAGCAACTTTCATAATTAAATTCCTTGAAATCCAAAATAGTGGGCTTAGCAACATCTAGGGTTTTACTTTCTTCAATCCTACTTTTATCAATTTTAACATCATAATCTAAAAACTCCGAATTCTTGGAACGCCTTCTAGGTAAAGGTGACTCATATTCAATCTCGTCATTATCAAGATTCATATTGCAAAACAAGGATTTGATAGGGGACACATCAATAACTTTTAGATCTTCATCTTTATTTTCATGGAAATTGGAAGAACACGCTTTAATAAAGGCATCTTTCATAGCACGCATCCTAGCGGTTCTTTCCTTGCACTCATCAATAGAAATTCTCATGGCTTTTAGAGACTCATTGATATCATGCTTAGAGCATCTATAGTGGATGGTGTATATGGAGGTGGATGCTAAATATAGACGATCAAAATCAAAAAAGCTTTCCCAGTGGATCGTGTATCGGTCGTGCACCTATACACGCCGCTCCCACGAGCGCATTCGGCGTGGGACTAAAGACGATCGAGCCACGCCCTGTGGCTCGCGCTCCCGCCTCCCACGACCGAAAAAGCCTCCTGCTCCCGCCCTGTTCCTCTCGGCCGCCTCAAGAAGGTCGCCGTCGCCCTCTCGGCCGCCGCCCAAGGTCGCTGTCGCGTCTCCTCTCCGGCCGCTGCCCAAGGTAACCATTTTTCCTTTCTCAGCGGGAGCAGAGGGGCGGCGGCCGCACGCCCTGCAGCCCGATCTGGCGGCGCGGATGCCAGCGCTACTGGTGAGAATAGAGGGCGGGACGGGGCTGGGCGGCCGGGCGCCTTGTCTGCTGGGCGGAGGGACGAGCAGCGCCGTGGGGAGATGCAGGGCGGCGGCCGGGCGCGCCTATCTGCTGGGGCGGCGGGACGAGCGGCGCCGTGGGGAGATGCAGGGACGAGCGGGGCGCCGTGGGGAGATGCAGGGACGAGCGGCGCCGGGAGGAGATGCAGGGGAGATGCATAGCTCTTTGGAAGGAGAAGAAAATAAATTTTTCTTCTCAATTTGATGCCAGATTGTGGTCTAAAATAGTTGTGCATTGGTTGCTTGCAGATGGATACTGACCAAAGCTTCTTGGACACCCTTGGTTTTGGTTACACGTAAACACAACTAGAAAGTCCAATTGGAGAGCAGGCAACTCCATCAACTCAGCATCGTTCTGCACTAACATAGAAAGGAAAATCCAACAAAGGCAAAAATTGGTCTAGTGATGAGGACAAGGTTCTCATAGCAGCATGGGCAAATACAAGTTTGGATATTGTTGGGACAGATCAAAACCGGGATGCTTATTGGGATAGAATTTCATAGTACTACAACACACACAAGGAATCATCATGGCCGGAGCGTAATGCTAATGCAATCAATTGCCGTTACACAACGATTAACAGAGAGACCTCTAAATTTTGTGGTTGCCTTCAGCAGATTTTAAATAGGCAAGAAAGTGGAAGGACTATACACGAAAATGTATGCCCCTTTCTTGTAATTCTATATGTGATGTGCAATACTCTATATGTGTTGTGCTTATTTTAACAACATATTTATATGTGCAGACAAACGATGCACACATTTTGTTCAAGGAAATGGACGTTAAAAAAAAGAAGCCTTTCACACTGATGCATTGCTATGTAGAGTTTTCGAAGTATCCAATGTGGCAGACAAGAGAAGTTTAAACTTCTCTTAAGAAACAAAAGAAGACCATTCATGCAAGTCCGGGCACAGCCACCAATGATCCGGCCGATGCATCCTCGGTACGTACTGATGCTACCTCGATACACACTGATGCTCTTGAACATGAGAAAAGACCTGATGGTGTGAAGAGGGACAAGAGAGGTAAAGCTGATGACAGTGCTTGCAAGCTGTCATTAGAAACTGTGTGGGCAGCAAAGCTAGAGAAGGATGAGATCAAAGAGGCGGCAAGAAATTCTCGCTACGCACAACAATTGGAATTGCGAAAAGAGGAGATTGCACTCAAAAAGAATGAGGATGCACGAAACGAGAGGGAGGATGCACGGAGACAGTTTGAATTAGATGAGAGGGTCATGCTCATCGACACAAGTGGTAGGACTGATGTTCAAAAGCAGTTCTACCAAGCTAAGCGAAGGAGATCCTTGCTCATGCCTAGGGTAATGTGAGCTATATGTTGTAGTTGTAAGAACTATTTATCGCTTTCGCTAGATGAGGACATGGATTACATCACTCATTGCATAAATATTTTTATTGATAGCTGCATTACAAAGACATGGATTACTCGCTTCCAAACTTTTGCCACACATGGTCAATTAGATCAAGTTTAAGCTGATCATGTTCATCGAAATTTCTAATCCATTGAGTCATCTGAATAAAAGAGCTCAGTTCTTCGCATGAGTACGAGACCTGTGACTCTTTCTCCCATTGCCTCAAAAGTGCAGCTTTGCCGACCAGTTTGTCGCTCCTCTTCAACTATCATATTGTGCATTATGACACAAGCTTTCATGACATCAGTGATTTCTTTACGCTTCCATCCTTTAGCAGGTCCACAAACAATGGCAAAACGGGATTGCGAACTCCAAAGGCTCGCTCCACATCTTTCCTAGCCCCTCTTGCTTCTTGGCAAAAGTTTTTGCTTTCTCGCTAGTTGGAGTTGTTATGCTCTTCACAAATGTTGCCCACCGTGGATAGATACCATCTGCAAGGTAATACCCCATTGTGTACCGATGGCCATTGATGCTATAATTCCTTGGAGGAGTTTGGCCTTCGCTAGCTTTGTAAAAATAGGAGAACGTTGAAGAACATTTATATCATTCAGAGACCTCGTAAACCAAAATAAGCATGTTAAATCCAAAGATCTTGTGAAGCAACTGCTTCCAAGATCATAGTGGGCTTCGCTCACATGGCCTTTAAACATGCCATGCCATTTTTGGGGCAATTTTTCCACCCCAATTGCATGCAATCTATGCTCCCTAACATACCGGAAATCCTCTTTCCTCCCTATTGCAAGTAACCTAGCAATGTCTTCTTCATTTGGAGATCTCAGGTACTTTTCCCCAAAAACTTCACAAATTTTGATCACAAATTTCTTGCAAGACTCTAAATTAGTAAACTCAGCGGATCGGATGTACTCATCAACATAATCACCTGCTATTCCATATGTTAGTATCCGCATCGCCGCGGTCATCTTTTGCAAAGGATGTAACCCAAGAGTTCTAGAAGCACTTCTTTTTTGCGTAAAATAATCATCATAGTCATGCTCAAGTATACCATCAGCTATGCGGTTGAACAAAGTACGCGACATCCTAAATTTGTGCATAAAAACTAAATGAGACAGAGAAATGAAAAAAGGACCAAAGTAGAGAAGTGTACTAATTACGAACCTTCGTCGAAACAAATGTTCGGGAAAGCGAGGAACTTCTTTGAAGTAGTCGTCCCATAGAAGAAGAAATCCGGCATCTCTTCCTCGCTCGATTGACTAACGTCCATGCTTGGAACCGCCATGGCGTCGGCGTTCTTCCTCTCTTCCTCCTCGCTCGCGAATGTTGCAAGTATGAGTTCATCGTCACCAGATGAAGATGACGAAGAACTCATGTCCCAAGTGAATGTGTTCATTGTGTTGCGTGAGAAACGATAGAAAAATCTAGGTGAGAAGAGAAGTGTGCTGGAAGAGGTGGTAGGAGTGGTTTATATAGATCGGAAATATGGCCGTTGGAAATATAGCCGTTTGAAAATATAGCCGTTGGAATATACACGTCCAAATTTACACGTTCCACTGAAAAACTGGGAGGTGTATAATTTAGCAAGGTGTATATGGACGTGTATATGGAGATATACACGTCCAAATTTACACGTTCCACTAGAGATGCTCTTAGGAGGAATAGATCTAAGCTTTAAAGAATCAACATCAAGAGAAATTCTATCAACGTTCCTAGCCAATTCATCAACTTTAAGCAATTTCTCTTCAAGCAAAGCATTAAAATTCTTTTGCGAATTCATAAACTCTTTAACACTAGTCTCAAATTCGGAGGGCATCTTATTAAAATTTCCATAAGAATTGTTGTAGGAATTTCCATAATTATTAGAAGGATTACTAGGATAAGGCCTAGGATTAAAGTTTCCTCTATACGCGTTGTTACCAAAATTATTCCTACCAACAAAATTCACATCCATAGATTCATTATTATTCTAAATCAAAGTAGACAAAGCCATATCATTAGGATCAGAAGAAACACTCTTATTAGCAAATAATTTCATAAGTTCATCCATCTTTCCACTCAAAACATTAATTTCTTCTATGCATGCACTTTTTTATTAGTAGATCTTTCAGTATGCCATTGAGAATAATTAACCATAATATTATCTAGGAGTTTAGTAGCATCTCCTAGAGTGATTTCCATAAAAGTGCCTCCCGCGGCCGAATCTAAAAGGTTTCTAGAAGCAAAATTCAATCCGGCATAAAAATTCTGTATAATCATCCACAAATTTAGACCATGCGTAGGGCAATTACGTATCATTAATTTCATCCTCTCCCAAGCTTGTGCAACATGTTCATGATCAAGTTGCTTAAAATTCATAATATCGTTTCTAAGAGAGATGATCTTAGCGGGAAGAAAATACTTAGAGATAAAAGCATATTTGCACTTGTTCCAAGAATCAATACTATTTTTAGGCAAAGACGAAAACCAAGCTTTAGCACGATCCCTAAGCGAAAAAGGAAATAGCTTCAATTTAACAACATAATTGTCAACATCTTTCTTCTTTTGAATGTCACACAAATCCACGAAGCTATTTAGATGAGTAGCGGCATCTTCACTAGGAAGGACGGCGAATTGATCTTTCATAACAAGATTCAATAAAGCAGCATTGATTTCACACGATTCAGTATTGGCAAGAGGAGAAATCGGAGTGCTAAGGAAATCATCATTGTTAGTATTGGTAAAGTCACACAATTTGGTATTATCTTGAGCCATAGTGACAAGCAAGCAATCCAACACACGAGCAAACAAGCGAACGAGAAAAAGGCGAAAGGAAAAGAGAGGGCGAATAAAACGGCAAGGGTGAAGTGGGGGAGAGGAAAACGAGAGGAAAATGGCAAATAATGTAATGCGGGAGATAAGGGATTGTGATGGGTACTTGGTATGTTGACTTTTGCGTAGACTCCCCGGCAACGGCGCCAGAAATCCTTCTTGATACGTCTTGAGCTTGTGTTGGTTTTCCCCGAGAGGAGAGGATGATGCAGCAGAGTAGCGCAAGTATTTCCCTTAGTTTTTGAGAACCAAGGTATCAATCCAGTAGGAGGCCACGCGCAAGTCCCTTGTACCTACACAAAGCAAATAACTCCTCGCAACCAACGCGAATAGGGGTTGTCAATCCTTCACGGTCACTTACTTAGAGTGAGATCGATAGAGATGATAGATAATATTTTGGTATTTTTGCTATAAAGATGCAAAGTAAAATAAAAGGCAAGGTAAAAAGCAAAGCAATAATAAAGCGTAGGAAGATTAATATGATGAGAATAGAACCGAGGGCCATAGATTTCACTAGTGGCTTCTCTCAAGAGCATAAGTATTTTACGGTGGGTGAACGAATTACTGTTGAGCAATTGACATAATTGAGCATAGTTATGAGAGTATCTAGGTATGATCATGTATATAGGCATCATGTCCGAGACAAGTAGACCGACTCCTGCCTGCATCTACTACTATTACTCCACTCATCGACCGCTATCCAACATGCATCTAGAGTATTAAGTTAATGAAAACAGAGTAACGCCTTAAGCAAGATGACATGATGTAGAGGGATAAATTCATGCAATATGATAAAAAACCCATCTTGTTATCCTCGATGGCAACAATACAATACGTGCCTTGCTGCCCCATCATCCTTTGGGAAAGGACACCGCAAGATTGAACCCAAAGCTAAGCACTTCTCCCATTGCAAGAACTACCAATCTATTTGGCCAAACCAAACGGATAATTCGAAGAGACTTGCAAAGATAACCAATCATACATAAAAGAATTCAGAGAAGATTCAAATATTTCTCATAGATAATCTTGATCATAAACCCACAATTCATCGATCTCAACAAACACACCGCAAAAAGAAGATTACATCAAATAGATCTCCACGAGAGAGGGGGAGAACATTGTATTGAGATCCAAAAAGAGAGAAGAAGCCACCTAGCTACTAACTATGGACCCGAAGGTCTGAAGTAAACTACTCACACTTCGTCGGAGAGGCTATGATGATGATGTAAAAGCCCTCTGTGGTGGATCCAGAACAGGCCCCAAGATGGGATCTCGTGGATACAGAAAGTTGCGGTGGTGGAATTAGGTTTTTGGCTCCATCTCTAATCTGTTGGGGGTACGTAGGTATATATAGGAGGAAGGAGTACGTCGGTGGAGCTTCGGGGGGCCCACGAGGCAGGGGCCGCGCCTTGGGGGGGGCGCCGTCCACCCTCGTGGCCGCCTCCCTCCTTTCTTGACCGAGGGTCCAAGTCTCCTGGATCTTATCTGATGAGAAAATCACGTTCCCGAAGATTTCATTCCCTTTGGACTCCGTTTGATATTTTGTTTCTTCGAAACACTGAAATAGGCAAAAAAAACAGCAATTCTGGGCTGGGCCTCCGGTTAATAGGTTAGTCCCAAAAGTAATATAAAAGTGGAAAATAAAGCTCAATATGGTCCAAAACAATAGATAATATAGCATGGAGCAATCAAAAATTATAGATATGTTGGAAACGTATCACTGATCACTATGAGGAACTTGAAAGACGAGAAAACCAAGATTTATCCCTCAACTACGAGCGGAGGTAAGGAACTGCCATCTAGCTCTGCACTTGATTCTCCTTCCGTTTTGAGTATACTTGCGACACCTAAACCTGCTTCTGCTATTAATTCGGATATGTCGCATGTTATTGATGATGCCACTTTTGCTATGCATGATGCTTATGATGAAACTACTTCTATGCTTGATAATACTGTGCCATTAGGTGAATTTCTTGATGAAAAACTTGCTAGGGCTAGAGAGAATGAAATTATTGAAACTGATAATAATGATGAAAGTGATGATGAAGATTCTCCCCCTAGATATGAATTGCCTGTTGTGCCTGAGGGTTATGTTATGGATGAAGAAACTGCTAGAGATTTTCTTGCTTGCAATGATAGATATGATCTTAAGAAATTATTAGCTAAGTTGAAAGAACAATCTCTGAATGCTAGAATGAAATATGACCCTGCTTTTGCTACTTCACCTATCTGTATTACCGATAAGGATTATGATTTCTCTGTCGATCCTGAGATAATTACTTTGGTTGAATCTGATCCTTTTTATGGCTATGAATCTGTTGTGGCACATCTTACTAAATTGAATGATATAGCCACCCTATTCACTCAGGAGGAAAAAATTCGCTACTACTATATCCTTAAGTTATTTCCATTCTCATTAAAGGGTGATGCTATGGTTTAATTCTCTTGATCCTGGTTGTGTGCGTAGTCCCCATGATATGATTTATTACTTTTCTGCTAAATATTTCCCTGCTCATAAGAAACAAGCTGCTTTAAGGGAAATATATAATTTTGTGTAAATTGAAGAAGAGAGTCTCCCACAAGATTGGGGGAGGCTTCTTCAATTACTTAATGCCTTGCCTGATCATCCTCTCAAGAAAAATGAAATACTTGATATCTTTTAAAATGGACTAACCGATGCTTCTAGAGACCACTTGGATAGTTGTGCTGGTTGTGTTTTCAGGAAAAGAACTGTTGATCAAGCTGAATTATTATTGAATAATATGTTGACTAATGAAAACAATTGGACACTTCCTGAACCAACTCCTAAGCCAACTCCGAAGAAAAGGGGTATTCTATTTCTCAGTCCTGAAGATATGCAAGAGGCAAATAAATCTATGAAAGAAAAGGGTATTAACGCTAAAGATGTTAAGAATTTACTGCCTATTGAAGAGATACATGGTCTTGATAACCCGACACAGGTAGTAAAGGTAAATTCTCTCTATAGATTTGATGAAGGTGATATTCCTCGTTATAAGTCTGCTAGTCAATGCTTGGATGAGTTTGATAATTTTATTGTTAAACAAGAAAACTTCAATGCTTATGTTGGTAGACAATTGAAACACAATGCTTATATGATTGAACACTTGAGTGGTTATATGTCTAGAGTTAAAGGTGAACTTAAACTTATTAGTAAACATACTTCCATGGTTACCACTCAAGCAGAACAAGTGCTTAAAGCACAAAATGATTTGCTCAATGAATTAAATAATAAGAAATATGATAATGTTGTTAGAGTTGTGACTAGAGGTGGTAGAATGACTCCGGAATCTTTGTATCCTGAGGGCCACCCTGAGAGAATTGAGCAAGATTCTCAGAGAAATAATGTTGATGCACCTAGTCCTTATAAAAAGAAGAAGAAGAAAAATGATAGGACTTTGCATGCTTCCAGTGAACCTGTTGTTGACACACCTGACAATCCCAATGAGATTTCTATTTCTTATGCTGAAACACAATCTGGTAATGAACATGAACCCAATGATGATGTTAATGATGATGTTCATGTTGATGCTCAACCTAGCAATAATAATGATGTAGAGGTTGAACCTGTTGTTGATCTTGATAACCCACAATCAAAGAATCAACGTTATGATAAGAGAGACTTCGTTGCTAGGAAGCACGGTAAAGAAAGAGAACCATGGGTTCAGAAACCCATGCCTTTTCCTCCTAAACAATCCAAGAAAAAGGATGATGAGGATTTTGAGCGCTTTGCTGAAATGATTAGACCTATCTTTTATGTATGCGTTTGGTGATATGCTTAAAATGAATCCTTATGCTAAGTACATGAAAGATATTGTTACAAATAAAAGAAAGATACTGGAAGCTGAAATTTCCACCATGCTTGCTAATTATACTTTTAAGGTTGGAATACCAAAGAAACTAGGAGATCCAAGAGTACCAACTATACCATGCTCCACTAAACAAACTATGTTAAAACTACTTTATGTGATCTTCGAGCCGGTGTTAGTGTTATGCCTCTCTCTTTATACCGTAGACTTGATTTGAATAAATTGACACCTACTGAAATATCTTTGGAAATGGATAAATCAACTGCTATACCTGTCGGTATTTGTGAGGATGTGCCTGTTGTGGTTGCAAATGTTACTATTTTAACGGACTTTGTTATTCTTGATATTCCCGAGGACGATAGTATGTCAATTATCCTTAGTAGACTCTTTTGAATACTGCATGGGCTGTTATTGATTGCAACAAAGGCATGTCATTTTTCATGTTAATGGAAATGAGCATACAGTACACTTTCCAAGGAAACGACCTCAAGTCCACAGTATCAATTGTATTGGAAAAATTTCAACGATTACTATTGGAGGTTTTGAATTTCCTCTTCCTACTGTCAAGAAGAAATATGATACTCTTATTGTCGGGGACATGCATATCCCCGTTGAGGTAACTTAGTGCTATTCGGAGATTCTCCTGTTTCATGCGATTCAGAATGAGTTTGTTAACAAGACTTCATCAACCTTGTTAGTGGATTCCTTTTGATGAGCATGAGATGGATGAAGTTCGAAAGCACAAATCTCTGTATCCTCCTTTTACTTTCTGTTATTTAGATTAAATAAAGCAAAAATAGTATATTTCTCTGTTTTCTGATTTATCCTTGCAATAAAAAATACCCCAAAAATACAAGTTCTCCAAATGTCCCGAAAATGAAATATGATTTTTTTTTGTAGAATATTTAAGAATATTTGGCACTAAAAACACATCAGGGGGCCACACCACCTGGCCACGAGGGTCCAGGGCACGCCTGCCCCCCGGGCGCAGCCCCCTGCCTCGTGGGCCCCACGTGGCCCCCTTCCACTTATTCATGCACCCACACACTTCGTCTTCCTCCAGAAAAAATCACCACACATCTCAAACTCTTGTTCTAGCTCGTTTTGCTGCGATTTTCGATCTCCTTGCTCAAAGCTTCATTCATGAAACTGGTTTGGGGGGTTGTTCTTCGGTATTTGACTCCTCCAATGGTCCAATTAGTTTTTGTTCTAGTGCTTTATTTATTGCAAATTTTTGTTGCTAAGGTGACCCTGTTCTTGAGCTTGCATGTCAAATTTATATGGTCAAAAGTAGTTTTAATGCATGATTTAGCCTCTAGGCACTTGTGGGAGTAGTTGCTATCAATTTTGTTGAGTTGGTTCACTTTTATTTTGAGTCATTAAAATTTTTCAAGAATTTTCAGAGAAAGAAAATGATGAAGAGATTGTTGAGGGGCTCTTCGAGCTGAAGCTCGAAGGATAAGGAAAGTGAGGAAAATAAGAAGCCCAAATATAATCTCCCTCGCACTGTGGAGGTTCGGCCATGTGAATGACCTTGTGATGAGTTCTTGAAGGCAGCCGGGATTCATGATGATTTTTATCATTTGGCGGAGAATGCAGGCTTTACCGACTTCCTCCACGACCAGCGCGAACAGTATCTCCTACTCACTAATATTTTCGTGCAAATTTTTTACTTTCATGCTAGGAAATCACCACCTTCAGTGGAGTTTCATTTATATGATGAGGTTAAGGAGATGTCATTGTATGATTTTTGTAGGGTCTGCAAGATACCCTTTGAGGGCAGCATAGAGGAACCACACCATAATGATGTAGAGGGGTTTATTGATATGATTGCTGTAGAGGAAACGAGGAAAGTTTCAGGTGCAAGAATTACTAGCATACATTTTCCTATTCTATGTTACTTTGCAATATTTGCTAGTAGATGTTTAATTGGTTGCGGGAACAGTGGAAATCTTAGTGCACCTGATATTGTTATTTTGCGCCATGCTTTGTTTCGTGATACAACTTTCAGTTTAGGTGCTGTCATTGCTAAGCGATCAAGTCTGAACCGTACAAAGGGCCCCATCTTCGGTGGCATCTTTGCTTCGCGCCTTGCTGCACACTTTAATATACCTATAAGGCATTATGAGAAAGAAGAAAAGTTACTGCCCTCTATTTTTCTAGATTATAAGAGTATGGTAGCACATGATTTTATTGTTAAAAAAAGAAGAAATTGCTTAAGTATAATTTGATATTTGATAAAAATTATTGTGAGATTATTACCTTGCATGCGCCCTCTTTGTTTAAGATATTTTAAGGCAAGTACCTCATTTTGCCGGAGGACATTCATGCATACTTGAGCGGGACACCTGCTCTAGAGGATGAGCCGGAGCCACAACTTGACCCTTATCGACAGCTGTTTATCAGTGGGATCCGGAGGAGATTGCTAACCAGTGGCACCGCTGAGGGTCACTTTGATCTGTGGGCATAGACCAACTTTGGCCAAAAGCCTAAGCTTGGGGGAGTACGTATTTCTCACCGATATTACATTCATGTTCACACACTTATTTTAGTTGTCGGTGCTCATACTTTTCCACTGTACCATCCATGCTAGTTTATTTTCTTTTCTAAGCCTTCTTCTTGTGTGTTTGAAAAACCTTAAGAAAAACAAAAAAAATTAGCTAGTTTACTTTCCATGCTTGTAGTAGTAGTAACTAAAAGAAAACCCAAAAAGATTTCTCGTTCTTCTTTTGCTTGTTGGGAGCTTTCCCGTGTAAATAGTTTTATTTCTTTTCTTTTCTTTGGGGGTCGAGAGGAGAAGACCATGATGAAAATGTTGAGCGGCTCTCATATGCACTATTGTTGATTTAACCAAGAGCCCATATTACCTTGTCTTCTCCTTTGTATTAACTGCTTGCAGATTCCAGCTTAGTCCAATGCACGCGCACTATTATTATTATCCACACCGTTCGGTCTTGCGAGTGAAAGGCAATAATGATGATATATGATGGACTGATTGAGATGAGAGAAGCTGTTATGAACTCAACCTATCTTGTTTTTGTAAATATGATTAGCCCATCGTTCCTGATTCAGCCTATTGTGAATGAAACATGTTTGCAATGACAATTAGAGATTATAGTTGCTCATGTCATGCTTAATTAGCTAGGAGTTTATAATGGTTTACCTTGCGTGCCAACATGCTATTAAAATGGTTGTGATGTGGTATGATAGGGTGGTATCCTCCTTTGAACGATTCGAGTGGCTTGACTTGGCACATGTTCACGCATGTAGTTGAAACAAAATCAACATAGCCTCTGCTATGTCTTGACCTTGCATTGGTTTTCCTTGAAGAGGAAAGGGTGATGCAGCAATAGTAGCGTAAGTATTCCCCTCAGTTTTTGAGAACCAAGGTATCAATCCAGTAGGAGGCTCCTCAAAAGTCCCACGCACCTACACAAACAAACAAGAACTCGCAACCAACACAATAAAGGGGTTGTCAATCCTCAAGGCCACTTGCGAAAGTGAGATCTGGTAGAGATAATATGATAAGATAAATATATTTTTGGTATTTTATGATATAGATTGGAAAAGTAAAGATGCAAATAAAAGTAGATTGAAAGCTTATATGATTAGAGATAGACTCGGGGGCCATAGGTTTCACTAGTGGCTTCTCTCAAGATAGCATAAGTATTACGGTGGGTGAACAAATTACTGTCGAGCAATTGATAGAAAAGCGAATAATTATGAGATTATCTAGGCATGATCATGTATATAGGCATCACGTCTGTGACAAGTAGACCGACTCCTGCCTGCATCTACTACTATTACTCCACACATCGACCGCTATCCAGCATGCATCTAGAGTATTAAGTTCATAAAGAACAGAGTAACGCATTAAGAAAGATGACATGATGTAGAGGGATAAACTCATGCAATATGATATAAACCCCGTCTTTTTATCCTCGATGGCAACAATACAATGCGTGCCTTGCTGCCCCTGCTGTCACTGAGAAAGGACGCCGCAAGATTGAACCAAAGCTAAGCACTTCTCCCATTGCAAGAAAGATCAATCTAGTAGGCTAAACCAAACTGATAATTCGAAGAGACTTGCAAAGATAACTTAATCACACATAAAAAGAATTCAGAGGAGATTCAAGTATTTCTCATAGATAAACTTGATCATAAACCCACAATTCATCGTACCTCGACAAACACACCGCAAAAAGAGTTACATCGAATAGATCTCCAAGAAGATCAAGGAGAAGTTTGTATTGAGATTCAAAGAGAGAGAAGAAGCCATCTAGCTAATAACTATGGACCCGAAGGTTTGTGGTAAACTACTCACAACTCATCGGAGAGGCCTTGGAGATCATGTAGAGGCCCTCCGTGGTCGATTCCCCCTCCGGCAGAGCGCTGGCGAAGGCTCCAAGATGGGATCTCGCGGATACAGAAGGTTAAGGCGGTGGAAATAGTTTTTAGTGGTTGCTTCTGATGTTTTCGGGGTACGTGGGTATATGTAGGAGGAAGAAGTAGGTCAGTGGACGCTCGAGGGGCCCACCTGTAGGGGGCGCGTCGGGCACCCTCGTGGCCGCCTCCTTTGTTTCTTGACTTCCACTCCAAGTCCTCTGGATCACGTTTGTTCCAAAAATCACGCTCCCGAAGGTTTCATTCCGTTTGGACTCTGTTTGATATTCCTTTTCTTCGAAACACTGAAATAGGCAAAAAGACAGCAATTCGGGCTGGGCCTCCGGTTAGTAGGTTAGTCCCAAAAATGATATAAAAGTGTAAAGTAAAGCCCATAAACATCCAAAACGGGTAATATAATAGCATGGAACAATCAAAAATTATAGATACGTTGGAAACGTATCAGCCTCCACGATATTTATGTTCATGGTGATTTATATCCTACTCATGCTTGCACTCAGTGTCGATTAATTTTAATGCATGTTTATGACTGTTGTCGCTCTCTAGTTGGTCGCTTCCCAGTCTCTTTCTAGCCTTCACTTGTACTAAGCGGGAATACTGCTTGTGCATCCACTTCCATAAACCCCAAAGTTATTCCATATGAGTCCACCATACCTTCCTATATGCGGTATTTACCTGCCATTCCAAGTAAATTTGTATGTGCCGAACTCCAAACCTTCAAATGAAATTCTGTTTTGTATGCTCGAACAGCTCATGTATCAACTAGGGTTGTCTATATCTTTCATGCTAGGTGGGTTATTCTCACGAGGAGTGGACTCCGCTCCTCACTCATGAGAGAATGGTCGGTAACCGGGATGCCCAGTCCCATGCTCAAATCAAAATAATTGCAAACAAAACTCCCCCAGGATTGTTGTTAGTTGGAGGCACCCGTTGTTTCAGGCAAGCCATGGATTGATGCTTGTTGGTGGGGGGGGGGAGTATAAACTTTACATTCTGTTTGGGAACCGCCTATAATGTGTGTAGCATGGAAGATATCGAGGCCTTTCTATTTAATTTTATGTTGAGTCATCATCCTCTTATTAAAAAGCACCAGTTGGAGAGCAGCGTTGTCATTTGCATGCATTACTATTAATTTATATTGAGTATAACTATGACTGCATCTCTTTTACCATGAATTACAATGTCCAGTCGGTCCTTGATCTTCAGTGGTGCTCTGCATTTATGTTTTGCAGTCTCTGAAAGGGCTAGCGAGATACCATCTTGTTATGTCATATTATAATTGTTTTGAGAAAGTGTTGTCATCCGAGATTTATTATTATTGCTCGCTAGTTGATTATGCCATTGACATGAGTAAATATGAGACCTAGATGTTATTGTGAATATGGTTAGTTCATAATCTTTGTTGAAAACTTGAATGCTTGCTTTACATATTTGCAAAAACAAGAGCAAACAGAGTTTGTAAAAGTTATTCTTTATCACTTTCAGTTTGTCAACTGAATTGCTTGAGGACAAGCAAAGGTTTAAGCTTGGGGGAGTTGATACGTCTCCATCGTATCTACTTTTCCAAACACTTTTACCCTTGTTTTGGACTTTAACTTGCATGATTTGAATGGAACTAACCCGGACTGACGCTGTTTTCAGCAGAATTGCCATGGTATTATTTTTGTGCAGAAATAAAAGTTCTCGGAATGACCTGAAACTTCAGGAAGAAAATTTTTGGAATTAATAAAATATACTGGCAAAAGAATCAAGACAAGGGGGCCCACACCCTGTCCACGAGGGTGGGGGGCGCGCCCCCCTATCTCGTGGGCCACCTGAGGCTCCACCGACCTCAACTCCAACTCCATATATTCACGTTCGGGGAGAAAAAAATCAGAGAGAAGGATTCATCGCGTTTTACGATACGGAGCCGCCGTCAAGCCCTAATCTCTCTCGGGAGGGCTGATTTGGAGTCCGTTTGGGGCTCCGGAGAGGGGAATCCGTTGCCGTCGTCATCATCAACCATCCTCCATCACCAATTTCATGATGCTCACCGCTGTGCGTGAGTAATCCAATCATAGGGTTGCTGGACGGTGATGGGTTGGATGAGATTTAACATGTAATCGAGTTAGTTTTGTTAGGGTTTGATCCCTAGTATCCATTATGTTCTAAGATTGATGTTGCTATGACTTTGCTATGCTTAATGCTTGTCACTAGGGCCCGAGCGCCATGATTTCAGATCTGAACCTATTATGTTTTCATGAATATATGTGAGTTCTTGGTCCTATCTTGCAAGTCAATAGTCACCTACTATGTGTTATGATCCGGCAACCCCGAAGTGACAATAATCGGGACCATTCCCGGTGATGACCGTAGTTTGAGGAGTTCATGTATTCACCAAGTGTTAATCCTTTGGTCTGGTACTCTATTAAAAGGAGGCCTTAATATCCCTTAGTTTTCAATAGGACTCCGTTGCCACGGGAGAGTAGGACAAAATATGTCATGCAAGTTCTTTTTCATAAGCACATATGACTATATTCGGAATACATGCCTACATTACATTGATGAACTGGAGCTAGTTTTGTCTCACCCTATGTTTTAACTGTTGCATGAGGAATCGCATCCGACATGATTATCCATCACTGATCCATTGCCTACGAGCTTTTCACATATTGATCTTTGCTTAGTTACTTTTCCGTTGTCACTGTTACAATTACTACAAAGCTGCTACTGTTACTTTTGCCATCGTTACCGTTACTTCCATACTACTCTGCTACTAAATACTTTGCTGCAGATATTAAGTTTTCAGGTGTGGTTGAATTGACAACTCAACTACTAATACTTGAAAATATTCTTTGGCTCCCCTTGTGTCGAATCAATAAATTTTGGTTGAATACTCTATCCTCGAAAACTATTGTGATCCTCTATACTTGTGGGTTATCAAGGTGCATTAATGGTAATGGGCAGGAGTGGAGCATCAAGTTGCTCATGCGCGTCACGAACCAAGATTTCGCTTTTCGGTTTGTATTTTTATCGCCTCTGAACTAGATAGCTGAAATTCGGCCCTTTCAAAATGTCTGACAAAACTGGCAAAACCAAAATTTGAATTTTGAATGAAAAGTGGCTTAAATTTGGTCATAAATTAAAATAAATATAATGTTTAGCAGCCTAGCACGGGATTGAAAATCTGCATAAAAGGTTTAACGGTCCAACATAGCCTTCACACTCCACAAATTCAAATCTTGCTGAATTTCTGGTTGGAAATTTATGCCGGTCCAGACAAGAAGGCTAAATTTAAGCCACATTTACTGTTCTCTGCTGAAATCTAAAACCTTGGTCACGACAAGCCATATCACGGTGAATCCATATTTTGTGACGTAGGAAGTAAACTCACGGGAACTACACAATAACCTCAGTTGTCTTCGCTACATGCGACGAAAAGCAACCAGAACATCTGACGTTTGTTGATTTTGGGTTGAATTCTAGGCGGTAGATTGGTGTGTTCTGGTTGTATGATCGGTAGTATTTGGTTTCATTAATGAAATGGGGGAAAGGATCCATTTCTTTCAAAAAAAAAATCTATTGCACCCCTGTGACTTGCCGTCACTATTTTATACTTCCTCCATCCCAAAATTCTTGTCTTAGATTAGTCTAGATATAGATGTATCTAATACTAAAATATGATTTGATACATCTGTATCTAGATTAATCTAAAACAAGAATTTTAAGACGGAGGGAGTACAAGGAAGTAGTATTGTACTAGCTTCCCGGTCTTTCCACACATACGGCAGAGGAGCTGGTTCCTATATCGGCAGGTTTGCACTCGGATATAGCCGTGTTGGCTGCTGTCTAATGACTGCTCTTGGAGCCTTGTGCCATCATAAGAGCATCTAAAGCCTGATTTTGCAAATCCGACCCCACAAACGTCCGTAGAACACAACTGAACACCTCAATTATAATTCCTCAAATTCATACAAACTCACGCAACTACGTTGATGCGTTACACACATCGTCCGACTACTACATTACTACTAACATGCCGTTGGACTACCAAAATTTGGCATATTTGGCTATAGTGGAGATCATCCACGATTGCCCTTGCCCTTCCCGGCGCCCCTGCCAATTTTGTCACGGAAGTACCGGTCGAGGACGCAGTAGGGATCGAGCCGGATCTGCTCGTCGCCGGAGCTGTCCTCACTGTGGTTGTCCTCCTTCTTCTTCGACGCCAGTCCGGCCATGGCCCGGACTGCCCGATTCTGCTCTCGGACGAGGGCGCGTGTGTTCCTCCGCATCCACTTATTCACAGTGCGGAAGCGGATGGCTTCCTCCTCTGCGGCCGCCCGCGCCACCGCCTCTACCGCCGCGATGTACGCAATGAGTAGGGCCTCGGCGGCCCTTATCCTCTCCTTCCCACGGCGGGCACACCGGTATCAGTGGGACTGATAGTCCGCCTGACCGGCGATGGGGAAGGAGAGATTTTCCGGCTACCGGGACCGTGATGATCCAACCCAAGAGGACCCGAGCGCCCGTTGAGACGATGCTATGGAGTCGCCCGGACAGATCCTGCCGTCGGTCGGGCACTGTCCTTTCGGGAGCGGCAGAGTGCAATGCGGACCACAATTGCCTCCTCCAACCCGCACGGCATGACACTCCATTCGACGGATTCGGACTGGTCGGAGTCAGATCCGCTGCCCGCCATGCTGGAGACGGCCAGAAATGGCCGGAGGTGAGCTTGGATGGCGGAGGGAGTGGAGGAAGTGGAGTGTGAAGTGGCCAGGGTTTGGTCAGGCGATCGGATGGGGAAGAATATATGTGGGGTTAGGTGGGCCAGCGTGAGTCGGATCCTACATGGCGGATGCGCCCGAGTGTGCTCGGACGTCCCCATATCTGCCCCATATTTGGGCTGGAATGATGGGTGCCGCTCAGCCCGGGCATTTGAGGCCCGTTTGAGTCGTTGTAGGACCTTGAAGTATGTCTAGAGGGGGGGGGTGATTAGACTACTTGACCAATTAAAAACTTAACCTTTTCCCAATTTTAGACTTTGGCAGATTTTAGCTATCTTTGCACAAGTCAAGCAATCTTCACACAATTCAAGCAAGCATGCAAAGAGTATATGAGCAACGGAATTTAAAACATGCAACTTGCAAGAATGTAAAGGGAAGGGTTTGGAGGATTCAAGCGCAATTGGAGACACAGATGTTTTTGTCGTGGTTCCGATAGGTGGTGCTATCGTACATCCACGTTGATGGAGACTTCAACCCACGAAGGGTAACGGTTGCGCGAGTCCACGGAGGGCTCCACCCACGGAGGGTCCACGAAGAAGCAACCTTGTCTATCCTATCATGGCCGTCGCCCACGAAGGACTTGCCTCACTAGCGGTAGATCTTCACGAAGTAGGCGATCTCCTTGCCCTTACAAACTCCTTGGTTCAACTCCACAATCTTGTCGGAGGCTCCCAAGTGACACCTAGCCAATCTAGGAGACACCACTCTTCAAGAAGTAACAAATGGTGTGTTGATGATGAACTCCTTGCTCTTGTGCTTCAAATGATAGTCTCCCCAACACTCAACTCTCTCTTATAGGATTTGGATCTGGTGGAAAGAAGATTTGAGTGGAAAGCAACTTGGGGAAGGCTAGAGATCAAGATTCATATGGTAGGAATGGAATATCTTGGCCTCAACACATGAGTAGGTGGTTCTCTCTCAGAACTGGTAAGTTGGAAGTGTAGGTTTGTTCTGATGGCTCTTTTCACGAATGAAGAGGAGGTGGAGGGGTATATATAGCCTCCACACAAAATCTAACTGTTACACACAATTTACCAAACTCGGTAGAACCGAATCAACAAACTCGGTCGGACCGATTCAGCAAACCTAGTGACCGCTAGTGATTTCGGTGGGACCGACATGCAACTCGGTAGGACCGATATGGTTAGGGTTAGGGCATAACGTAATCTCGGTGAGACCGATTACACAAACTCGGTGAGACCGATTTTGGTAATTAGCTAACCAGAGAGTTGGTCAGGTAAACTCGATGGGACCGATTCGCTCTTTTCGGTGAGACCGAAATGTTACGAAAGGGAAACAGAGAGTTTGCATTGCAATCTCGGTGGGACCGATCGCTCACTTCGGTTAGACCGAAACGTTACGAAGGGAAACAGAGAGATTACAATCCCATCTCGGTGAGACCGAGATCCCTATCGGTGAGACCGATTTGCCTAGGGTTTGTGGCAGTGGCTATGACATCTGAACCCGGTGGCGCCGGATAGAAAGAATCGGTGGGGCCGAGTTTGACTTTAGGTTTAGGTCATATGTGGAAGTGAGAAAGTAGTTGAGGGTTTTGGAGCATATCACTAAGCACTTGAAGCAAGAGGCTCTTTAAGCAACACCTCATCCCTCCTTGATAGTATTGGCTTTTCCTATAGACTCAATGTGATCTTGGATCACTAAAATGTAAAATGTAGAGTCTTGAGCTTTTGAGCTTGAGCCAATCATTTGTCCTAAATATTTTGAGGGATCCACTTTCATCATCCATGCCATGCCATTCATTGAGCTTTCCTGAAATATTTGTCTTGGAATAGCATTAGCTCAATGAGCTATATGTTGTTATGAATTACCAAAACCACCTAGGGATAGTTGCACTTTCAGTCGTCCATCTGAGTCAAAATTTCATGGCCGGGCGGCTCGCCCGGGCGTGTGAGGCGGGTTTGGGGTGCCCGGCTCTTGATGCTCTAACAAACCATATCTCGCCGAAACATCAGTTCATTGTGGGAAACTACTTTTGAACGGGCTGATTTTCAATGATGCGTCAACCGTCTTGTATGCAGGACACGTGTCCCGTGGAACCCACACACTGGTTTCCTCCTTTACCGAAGCCTATGGTTAACTCTGTTGTCTTTCTATACCGATCCAATCCTCTCAATGCTCTCCTCTCCCCACCGTCCTTCCCCATTCTCCTTCTCTACCACCACATATAAGGCCTTGCGCCACCACCGTTGCCGCTCTCGGACCACCACGCGTGTAGGTCACCAGTGTTGCTAGGGCCGCTATTGCTACCCATGGGGGGGAGGGTGCGCACTAGGTTACTGTAAGCCATGAAGATGATAGCCACGAATATTTGTTGGCTACTTCAGCCAGATGATCGGGATGCAATAAATCCTGACGCGAGCTGTTGCAAGGGGAGGGAGACGGCCACCCGGTGCTTTGGGGCGGGGGTGGGGGGGGGGGGGGCATCGGCACTTCACAAACAGTGGACGCTGCTACAAGACCCACTACTAATGTTGCAAGACGATGTTGCTTAGCATAGCCGCAAGGGGCGCCGTCATGCTTCGAGGCAGATGTTACAAGGCCCGTAGTTGCTACGAACCAGAGCCCGCAAATGGGTGTTGTCGTACTTCAAGCCAGATGATGCAAGGCCCGTCATTGTTGTGGACCAGAGCTGCGATGGACGGCGCTGCACTCCAAGCCATATGTTGCAAGGCCCATCGTTGTTGCGGTCTACAGCTACGAGGGGCACCACTGTGCTGCGTGTTGAATTGGCGATGAGGGAAACCACATTTTCAATGATATGGAGATGCTGCAAGGGGTTGTCGATGCAACAAGGTAACTCACAGATGTTGCGAGGCCGCTCGTCGGGGAGCGTCTGGATGCTGCTTTTGCCGTCGCCATTGCTATGAGGAGTGGATGACCTTCTTCGGGGTGCTGCAGGCACAAGAACCTCTGCTGCAAGTCGGAGATCCTACCGCGGCGAGCAGGAGAGGACGCTGCTGGAAAACGGAGCATCCGCTGCGACGCGCAGGTGCCACTGTGCGATGCATGGGAGGAGGATGTGTTGACCCAACTTTTCTTTTGCAAATGTCTTTGACCTAATCTGACGTCACACGCCTCATGATCGGACGGCTCCGGAGGCAGAAGATCTTTCCTCGCCCTAAAACCAGGACTTTTATTGCCTGCCCTGCGCCTGCTGTTTCTAAGTACTCCCTCCGTCCGAAAATACTTGTCGGAGAAATGAATGTATCTAGACTTATTTTAGTTTTAGATACATCCATTTTTATCCATTGCTCCGACAAGTATTTTGGGACGGAGGGAGTAGTTTCCATGTCATTTCGTAAAGAAAAGAAAAAGGAAAAGAAAAGAAAAGGCAGTTTCCGCATCCTTTCACAGAAAACGCCTCCCGCCCCGGAATTCAGCGGGCCAAACCGCGGACCCGCCGCGAAGGCGTCCAGATTCTGCTGGAATCTTCCAGGCGTGCCGCGCGCCCTCCCCGATTTTTATTAAGGGCCGTCGTGGTCCCGTCCAGGCCGTCGCCGTGGATTCGCCTTGCAGGCAGGCAGGTCTCCGCTCGCCGCGCCGCCCGCCGCCCGCCGGTCGCCGCTCCCCCGAGGTAAATGGCGCCTGCCCTCCCTCCCTCCCTCCCTCTGGTTCCGCGTTAAATTTCGTCGCGATTTAGGACTTACGAGCCTCGGCGGATTTGATTCGTTCGATGGGGTCTGCTGCCCGATTCATGGGGTATTCCGTCGGCGCCCCGGTGATCCGGGCGAGCCTTGAGTGGTAGGCTTCGGGGCGCTGATCTGCGCTCGGAATTGGATCCGTTGGCGCGGCTTGGTAATTTGGGGGAAATTGGGAATTTTCCTCCCGTTTGTTGAAGAAATAGATTGAATTTGTTTCAGTAATTCAATATTCCCGAGTAGTTTATTTAGAAATCTATCTTCTTCTGGAGCGTGAACTGTGAACTCAACTCGATCTGGTGTATTCCTGCCTGATTTCTAGAGGGTCTGATCAATATTCTTCTGTGGATAATCGACAAAATTTTGTTGTTTGAGCGGGCTGAAGGGGGTGTAGGTTATATTAGTGATCCTATTGATGTGGATACTCAGATTATTTTGTAAGAAGATATGCTCACCTGAGTAACAAAATCAACACTTCTGGGAGTCCCTGAGATCATCAAGTGCCTTGTTTAGCTGAATGCCCTGTGGTCTGTGGATTTGGCTAAACACTTAAATGTTTATGAGTAGAAATATATTAGTATTTCTTATTATACAACGCAGCTGTATTTTTAACACGGTTGTAACCATGGACAGTCTTTCTAGGTGATCTTCTTGTTAGATTAATTTATTTTTTCAGATTTATTTGTAGACATGGATGATGGATTTTCACATAGGCCAAAATGATGACCCTTTTGGTTTTGGGAGATTTCATAGTACTGACTGAGGCTGGTGCAAAGAATAGGTTGCTGTAATAACTTATAGTGCTGTGGAGTACATTCTCTTCTTTTGCCGTAGCTCTTTCTAGCAGTGTTTGTGATTGTTATCACTTGAAATTGCAGGTTTCATCAACCCTTGACGACTGCAAGATGTCTGCCAATGTCGGGGAGTCGGCGGCAGTCGGTGGCAGCAGCAGCGATGCAGCTGGAGGGAGCTTCGAGTGCAACATATGCTTTGAGTTGCCACAGGAGCCAATAGTAACTCTCTGTGGCCACCTATTCTGCTGGCCGTGCCTCTACAGATGGCTGCACATGCACGCGAACACACCAGAATGCCCTGTGTGCAAGGCCATTGTTGAAGAAGACAAGCTTGTCCCCCTTTATGGCCGTGGCAAGGACCGTGTCGACCCAAGGTCAAAGAACACGCCTGGAGCCGACATTCCTCAGCGCCCAGCTGGCCAGAGGCCCGCGACAGCCCAACAGGCTGATCCTAACAACAATTTCGGCAACGCCCATGCAAATCCATGGTTCATGGGCATGGGGGGCGCGGGGGCAGGTGTCCCACTGGCGAATGGACGGTGGGGCAACTATGCGTTCTCGGCTGCGTTCGGGGGCCTGTTCCCTATGCTCAGCTTCCAAATGCATGGGTTTCCAGACCCAGCTGCATATGCCCAGCCTGCCGGGTTTCACTACGGGTTTGGTCATGGCCATGGATTCCATGGCGGGCATATGGGGCACGCCCACGGCGTCCCCCGCCAAGGGCCACTAGGGCAGCAGCAGCAGCAGGCAGATGTCTACCTGAAGGCCCTTCTTATCATGGTCGGGGTTCTTGTGATCGCGAGCCTCCTCGCAGCTTAAAGTGGTTACTGACTGCTATCATCAAAATTGTGGTGGTGTTTGGTAGGAGTTGCCAGAGCATACCTTGGTGTAGGCTTATCTCTACCAAATTGGAGACAAGTTTTGTTGGTTCATGTTTGTATGAAGTGTCCATGGAGTTTCTGTATCTAGGTTTGGATGGTCTTCTCTACATCCTGTGTTTGTAGTTTTGACTCCTTTGATTTGATAAATGTGGTGTACAATTGTTGGAGGTCATCTCCCCCGTGTCTGTAACCTGTATCAATCTAGATTGGACAGTGTAGATGAGTACATTACATGTAATAATAATTCTCATGTTTGCACAAAGTGACAGTTCATGTACCTTTCGACAGCAAGTTCAAGGTGTTGCCATTCTTCGACAAATATCGTTAAATTTGAATGTAGGATCTACATCTGTGCTTGTTTGTGCAGATGGGCTATGTCATCTTTTGTTGGCTATATCGAAACTTTCACCGCTTGCCTGAATCTTCTACTGTGATGGCGACGCCACTGCACTGAAGCCACACAAACAGAATCCCCCCTAACACGTGAAACTAAACCTGCGAACTTGTCTGCACCCAGGCTATTCTGCTGAATCACCACCAGCCTCTTGTGCCGACCACGCCGATGAACTGAACGAAGACAAAGCAAAACAAGCCTGCAACCCTGAACTGTCGTGTGGCACATGCTGCGTGATTTCCCCATGTTCACAGATTGTACTATTTTCAGAACCGATCGTGTGGTTACAAAAATCATCGATATGCAAAAAAAAAGCCTAGCTTAGATGATTTGAATCCTAAACTTGACACGGTGCAAAATCTGCCGGCCCATTCTCTCGAAAATGTTCATAGTGGTGAAGTCTGCTTATCTATATTCATAGAGATGAGTGTACGCACGCGCCGTGAGCGTCTGCATTTGTACTGTGTTTAAAAAGAAAGAAAAAACATAGATATACCTGACTAGTTTAGACACGGACACGTTAAGAGATCCGCTCCAACGCCTCTCGCGTCGCCTCCCATGCGGGTGGCTCGGGAGGGCACAGCCGCCGCCGCCGCCTAGTTTCCAGCGCCCTTCTCCCCCTCCGCCGCTGCCGATCGTCGACACCGGGCAACGCCCGTGCGTGCGACGGCGGCGGCGGAGGGTCTCTCCTCCCTCTCCCGGATCCGCGGCGGCGCGGCGTCCTGATCCGCAGGGTGCGGCCCTCCCCGCGGTGTGGCGGATCCCGGAGGCGGCGGACTCGCGGTGGTGCACGGGCACCCAGATTCATGGATGTGGGACTCCAGGCAGCGTGCGGGCTCCCGGCAGCGGCGGGATCGGTCGACGGCGGGCTTGGGCGATGGCGTCGGCTGCGTGGTGCCGGATCTTGTCGCTCGTGGTGGATCTCGCCACTCCGGCCTTCGTGGAGGAACCTGGACTTGGGGCGGCGACCTCGTTAGGCGTTGCGACGGCGCCCTCGGCTGGTGACGTTCGCGGGGGGTGGATGGACGTCATCTTGACCGCGTGGGCTGTGAGTTGCCGGTGGATCTCCCGCTGCACTTGGTGGCTTACGATCGCGGTCATCGGCCCCGGTGCGTTAGAGGGGCTGGTAGAGGTGACATCGGACCGGAGGAAACTCTGGATGACTCGTTTATCCCGACGGTGGCGACGACCAGGGTCGCCGTTCTCCTACTTGTAGGCGCCGTCGAGATCCCTGCCCTCTACCCCGACCCCATGCCCGGGTGAGAACCCAAAATCTCTATAGATTGGGCGGCGGCGGCACTGCGTGTGTCATACTCTTCTTGGAGGCGCCGCCTGGGGAGTTTGGGTGCTCGGTTAGAGGAACTGCAGGCGGAGGGGATGGGACCAGTGCAACAGGTGGTGTTCGCGACGGAGGAGCGGCGTGGCATCTGGCACGTCGACATCGGCGGGTCTCAGCGGCATGGAGCATCGGGGTCTTGCCGGTGGGCATGTGATGATGGACGAGCGCAGGATGGTGGCGTTGTCTGTGGCGTCGACGACAGCTAGACCGGGCAAGGTAGATGAGCAATACAGCACTGAAGATAGATTGGTGGCAGGTGGCTGCGGCGGCCTCATGTCCGGCAGGCGTCCTGGTTGAGGAGTGTGCCAGACTGGTGGGTGCCCCATACCCGGCAGGCGTCCTGATTGAGACCTCAGGTCTTAGATGTTAGGTTTGGCTGCGAGGTTTGTTTGGTATTAGGCCTAGACTATCAGCATCCATTCACCAACTGGATAAAAGTAGCGACACATATTGCCAAGACGGTGACTTTAGTCTTACTGTTGTATGACTTTGTAAGGTCTTGTGTGAATAATTAATAAAGTGGCTGCATGCATCATCCAGATACAGAGGCCGGGGTCCTCCTTTTCCAAAAAAGAAAAAGTTTAGACACGGTATATCATCTTCGAAAGTTACAATCCACGATCATACATCGCGCTGTTACCGCAACTTCGAATTTCCGGTTATCTTGTAGGACTTATTTGATTCAAAGAAATTCCATAGAATTTTTGGAGGGTTAGAATCCATAACATTTTTTTTATGTTGGTCGTTTGATTCATGGATCGATTCTTATAGTCTTTTTCCCGATGGAATCAAGTGCACTACATTTTATTGAAAATCTAGCATCCATTTCAACCTCTGTTTACAATTCGTTTGTTTTTGCTGAGACATCAAACACTCTATGCTAATTCGATGGGATTGTCAATCAAATCCTGTTTTTTCTTTCTATTCCCGAGTTTTGAAAATCCTACAAATGAAAGAGGGGCTTTGCTTCTATTTTGGGCACCACCGATACGTATCTATCCAAACCTTTTTCTTCATGGACGTAGCTGTCCGAACTTGGCTGTACATGGAACGCCGATTCGTATCTATCCAAACTTTTTTCTTCATGGACGTAGCTGTACATGGACCGCCGATGCAATGCTTTGGCTTGCTCACTTTTACGTCGAAAATCTCTCCATTGCCATGGATGGTTTTGCACACAAAAGCAATCAGAAAAGAGTGGTGACTGCTCCTCCGTACCGTAATATATGTTGTTTTAGCAATTCAATTTAAGCTGCTAAAACAACATATATTAGAGCATCTACAGTCGCGATGGGTAAATCCGGGACCACAAACACCCATTTGTTGGCTTGTACACCCGCATCCTTCATATCTAAAACCTCAAAACCATACAAAAGCATGCAACGCTACATAAAAGACGGTCATCACACGTAGTTCATCAGATCACCATTTCATCGCCAGACAAAAGGAGCATAGTTCGTCGGAGCAGTGCAAATCTATACTACAAACTAATTAAAACATAGTTGAAATATAAACACAATGCCGAAGGGCGGAGGAAATCACCATTTCCTCGCCGGCCCCTTCCCTTTTCGGTCATTGATGCGGCTATGCCCCTCCTCCGTAGGCGTCGGCGTGCGGGTGGTCCGTTGTCGTCGGAGCTGGAGGCGGAGCCACTCGTCAAGTCGGAGTCCGAGCAGCAGCTTCGGCCCGATAGCCTGCGGAGCAGGCGGTCTTGCTCCTTGGCATGGCGGGCTGCCTTCGCCTTCGCCGCCGCCTCCTTGCTTGCTCCGACAACTCGATGGCGAATCGGGGTGCTTTGGCATTCTTGCGGCGGAGGCGCCACACATCTGTCTCCGCCGTCGTGAGAGAGGGGAGGAGGACCGATGCGAGGAGCGTGGCATCGGGATCGACCAGCGCAGGCGTATGTGACTGGCATGCGGTCAGCGCCTATACCCCCCTATCCCTTGCCCGTTGCCGCTCGAGGCGGGCTGCTTGTGCCCCGGACTCAGGCATCTGCGCGGGCAAGAGGACCCAGCGGTGGCCGAGCACCACTTCCAAAAACAGAGGGAGGTTGACGGCGTACCTAAACGACGGGAGCGAAGCAGCCAGAGCTATGCGCCGGGCGGGACACGCCGGCGACGTCGCTGGCGTTGTGTCGACGGGCGACGGTCGCTGAGGAAGAAGATCTGCCGTTGCTGCTTTGGTCGAGCAGCGACCGCCTCAAGGCGATGCGAAGGGCGACCTCCTCCACATCCATGCATGGTCGAGGCGTCGGATTCTTCGCCGGAGCCGCCGCTACTTCCGTCGCCGGCCATAGGATCGGAGAGGATCGAAAGTGGAGTGGATGGGCATGGGAATGAAGTGGAGTTCGGATTGAATGGTATCTAGGGTTTTCCAGATGGGGATATTTGTGGGGTCCGAGTGGGCCAGGCTGGGCCAAGCCGACATGGAGGACGCGATCCCGCCCTATATTTGGGCTGGATATGTGGAATGCCGGTCAGTCCGGGTGTTTGAGGCCCGTGTAAAGAGGCCGTCTGAGCTGTTTTTCACGATCCAACAGTGGCCGGGCGGCCTGTCCGGATGTTTGAGGCGAGTTTGAGAGGTCCGGCTGCTCTTGTGATACATAGGGAGCACTACTTAAAACTGCCGTGCATGCTGCGCGCGGGCGCGGCGAGGGGAAGCTTCACCGAAGACGATGCAAGTTGCCGGCAGCAAGGATGATGGACTGAGTCGGACCGGCCGGGGAGTGGGTTGGGTAAGCCGATCTACGATGAGTGGAATGTCCACTGCCCCTGCCCCTGCCCCGCCTAGCGACCCTGTAGACTAGCGACCGGAGCACTGCACCAACTAGTCAAAGGTACTACATGCATGCCGACTCGCATGTCAAAACGCTTTGCGTTCTTGTTCATTATTAGAAAGACGTGGCCTCCAAACGGCGATGCATACCGAAAGCTGAATAGCAAGCGACATAAATGCAATGTTGCCAATGTCATGCATCATTTGTAGTACCACTCGCGCCTGTCCGTTATATATTCTCATACTTGTCATCTGCCGGATAACATGTAGATGATAAGTGTAAATGCGATGTTGCCAATGCAATGCATCATCTGTGCCATGCTACATATTTCGAATGTATCCTAGATATTGTCCGTGTGCTGCTCCCGGATCGATCACTGTGTGCATAACTAACCATCTAGAGTAGTCCATAGTCCGACGGCGGGGTACGTGGGGGCCAGTTCTTGGCGATTCTTCCAGAATCGCCCCCCTCTCCAGCTTCTTTCATAATCGGCACTTCATATAGTTTTTTTTTATAATCCTAATTAATTAGATCTTAACTAGATAGGATTGTAAAAAATATATATAGTGCCGATTTTGGGAGAAGCTAGGGAGAGGGGCGATTCTCGGAGAATCGCCCAAAAGAACTGGCCCTGGGTCGTAGCTAGTCACACGCTATGGTAGCCAGGTAGGCCTCGAATTATCTTCCGGCCGTTCGCCCCATCATCACGAGCCGCAGCCGAGTTACTCGAGTACGTACGTGTACGCGCCGCCGAGATATTTTACCGGAGATTCCGTGAGGGACGCACACTCCGGCGATCCCGCTGGTTTTCCTTCCCGCGCTTTTCCACGACCGTTCAAGCGCTTTCGAGGGGCCGGGGGACATGGTAAGCCGCGTGAATGGACGGACGTGGTCTCAATCAAATCAAAAGGTAAAAAAAGAGAGGAGAGACAAAACGTGGACTCGCGTCGCGGGCAGCTGTACGTGCCTAACAGTCGCCTAAAACTTGACCAACGGTTTACCCGTTTGACATGCTCGCGGAAGTCACCTTGGACTTGTGGCGTGTTGCCCTTTGTGAGACATGAGTGGGTGCGTGTATGGTAGAAACTCTTTTCTTTTTTTAAAATCCCATGGTGAAGCTCGGCTTATTGTCGGTGAGCACAGTGGCTTTGGTCTCACCTTGGACAGAACGGAAGGATTGCGGTAAGAATTTCTGCATAATGGGGTGTCTTCACTAGAAAAGTCAATATCAAATCCTGATGCAGCTCACCTTTTTATGAAGTGCATTTTCATTTAATACTTATCGAGCTGACACGACCGCACCGGGCGAATATCCGGTCTCTACAATTTAGAGAGGCCTTACGAGAGTCGAAATGAGGAGAGCATTTGCCGTCAACAACGGCTCCAAGACTTGACATGGTGTTCTTGGCAATAAACTTACGCCAACTCGAGTATTTACGATGTGTCCTCGAGAGGGCTTTTGGGGCCAAACCGACAAAGTAAGGGTCAAGTGCTTGACAAATTGTGTGGCTTATGCTGAGATCCATGCAATTCTCACATGCTTATAACAAAATGAGAGGTTTTGTAGTTATTGGTCATCCATACGATGATACGACTACCTATTTTATCCGGATTTGGTTCTTATTATGCCGTGTGGAGAAGCAACTCCAATGTTGAAAAAATATGGATCTTGAGCCAAAAAAGAAAACCTTAAGACCCACCATGAATATTGTTAGAAGGGGCCTTAGCAGTAAAATCTTAAGACCGGGCCAGTGTGCTAAAACCAAGCCATAAAGAAATAAAAAAATTATTTATCTCTTCTCTCACATGATTTGAGATGTTAAAACTAGAAGAGGAAAAGGTGACATGTGGGCTCCACCCTAAGGCCCATGGGGATATTAAACTTCGGATGAATTCTACTAGTTTGCTACAGCATATTGAGTGGGGCCTAGTTATGATCGACTTTCCTAAAAAAAACTCATGCCCCACTTAAAAATTATGCATTGGTTTTTTAACAAAAAACATTGGTGATGCCCAAGCTTTGTACTTTATTCATCAGTTTTATTTTGCGAGGGACTTTATTCATCTGTTATGAATTATGTTATGGTAATAGAATCTACGATGCATAAGTTGTCCCATTTGTTTGGTGCATATTGCTATAGCTTTAAGACATTATAATTTTACAATAATATTTTTCTGACATATAAAAACAGTGATAAATTTCATCAAAATAGGTTTCGTGCATCAGTCGGTGCATAGGTTGAAGTGCCCTTTATTTTTAAAATAAAATCGAAGAAGTTAGATTTATTTTACAGAGCTGGTTGACATTGGTTGCTGCAAAGGTCGAGGTGTCCTTTCTTTTTAAATAAACTCAAAGGAGTCAGACGATTATAGTTGGTCTAGTTGACATTCACAAGCCATCATTTGTAAAATAAAATAAAAAATCAAGTACTATAGTACATCTCGATTGATTATAAACATCTGCACACAAAAATTCTGTCCCCTCAGAATAAGGAGAGGTTTTCAAATTAATGTGTTCTTTTGTTGAGGGTACAACTTATTTAAGACAATTTGAGATATTTTTTCGCATGCCATGGCCGAAACTTGTGCTTTGCCCTTGGTTACATCGTAGCATGGAAACATTGTTTTTCCTTTTCTGCTAGGGTTTAATCCATTCGACATGTGGCTCTCTTATGAAACATCTAACATGGTTCCGTTATTCAAACCACCATTTCCCATAACGTCCCTTTTCTTCCCCTCCTTCGAATCACCGTTTATATTTTTGGTCGCCATGAAAAGGGTTTCGAGCATGCTAGGCAGACGCCGTCTTCTTGCTTTCATGATGACCACTCACATGTGATTAATCGGACCATTTTGCTCCTACCTCATCACGAGTTTTGAACAATAGTACTCCCTCCGTTCACTTTTACAAATCGTTCCAGACAACTGAAAATAGGCTACTTTGCATGCCGTCTGAAATGTCTTTTAAAGCCTTATAAAAATGAACAGAGGGAGTAGTTGGTATCCTCTACCGCGCCATACTCCTACTTAGTATGACGATCCAATGTCCGGTGTTGTGTCGTCGTACCTGTATCGGTGCGGGTATCTCCACACGTTTTCAAATTTTAGTTCGCGCCAACATGCATATATGAAGTGCGTACACACGAAAAAAAAACATATACATATATGAAGGTCCTAACCAAAAAAAAGGCATGCACTAAAGAGCAACGAAACAAGCAGATGTTTTTCGAAACGGAGGCAAAAGATTTGCCTCATCGATTAATTAAGAAGAAGAGAATTGCCCAGTTAATTAACGGAAAACCGGGCGAAAACCGATACATATAGACCACATGTGGACTACTCGCTAAGAAAGAAACTCCATGACACCACGGTCAACCCAACAAACATACATAACATGCAACAACCATAAACCCTCGCAAAATGACATCGCAACGAAACTCTCAGCGAAACCACCGAACGCCACCAAATCCATAGAGGCGAGTCAATCGAAGATGGATGACAAAAAGACTGAGCATCCTCCATTAAGCAGCCGTGGACGCCTTCCTAATGACGTCAGTCTTCTTGCCTATGCTCCTGATAGCCTTCTTCACCTTCTTCATTTTGTCTGTAGAAACCTCCTCCGCTAGGAGGCAAGCAATCGCCTTGGCAGACCCAGGACAAGCTGCATCCAAAACAAGCAGATGTTGATGTCTGAACGGGCGAATATGATTTCAAATCCACAAATGCCACTCATAGGAATCTTATCGCTTCGATTTAGTTCATGCATTCGCTCGTAGAGATGCTCTAGCACTCATAGGGTATAAATCTTCGACTGCCGCGCCGCGCTGGCACTGGTTAGCGCCACACGATCCAACGCTGATTTCCCAAGATCGCCGTTCGCCATGTCCCGGCTGAGCTGAGCTGGCCGCACGCCGCGCCGCCGCCTCGGGCAGAGATCTCCACCGCCGCCGCGCATTGGACACACGCGAGCCTGGACATTGCACCAGAGGATTCGCTACCACAGACAGATCTGGCATCGGGCAGCATGCCACCACGTGGCACGTAGTACCACTTGACTCCACCAGGTCCCGCAGCCACAGGCCGGTGGACGACGTGTCACCCAACGCTCGCTCTCACCGACAAAAAACATTGATGCCGGAGGAGTGCAGTGCAATCATTTCCACGCCGCGCGAGCTTCGCGCCCATGCTGCACATGAACGAACGATGGCCCGGAGTGCGTTGCAAACATGCACGAGTGTCACTTCTTTTTCTAGGGTAGTACAAAGCATGTACTCCCAGGGGCGGATCCAGCATGGGGTCGTGTAGGGGCGGCTGCCCCGGGTAAATTTCGGTAACCTAGGGTACCCCTGCTGCTTTTGGCCGATGGACACCATGGGAGGCGAGCAGATTCAGTCAAAGGTTTCAGATGAGCGCGAGCTTGACGAAGGAAGGTAAAGAAACAATTCATCGGGAGAGATAGCCAGATAGGCACTGGAAGAGTTAGATATGGGCCAGTCAAGTAAGCCCAGTAGAAAAATTAGATGAGCCCATTAGCTTCTGTACGCGGCCTCCTCCTACCCGATCGATCATGGAACTGATCGAACGCACAGGAGACGGGTTCACCGTGGCCACACGCCCCGATCCAAACAGCAAGCGAGCAGCCAACAGAAACAACAAGGAGCAGGTTCTTGGCTATCCCCTAGTCTTCTCCTCTGTTGTTCTATCATTCTTTGTTTTGTTGTTACGTTGGCATCACTAGTAGAAAAAGGGCTTTCGCCCCAGGCGATTTAGCCCATTAGTCCTTGCTCAATCCGTAACCGGACCAATGAAGCTATTTGCCCTGGTTCAGGAGCCCTGGCGGGCCGGCCCGTGGGCCATTGGTCCTGTTCGTCCGGACCTTTTGGTCCCGGTTGGTGGGACGAACAGGACCAATGGTCCCTGCTCTGCCCATCACTATTGGTCCGGTTCGTGGCATGAATCAGGGACCAAAGGCTTCCTTTAGTCCGGCGCCATGCCACGAACCGACCAATAGTGTTGTTTATATATACCCTCGTCATGAAAGCAGAGCACTCCATTGCTCGCTTTTCTCTTCGGGCGGGGGCATTGTGGTGCTCTAGCTCACCTCCTATGCACATGAGGTGTTCGATGAAATGCCCGAGCCACACTACTTAAGCTTTCTCCTCTCCAAGCTCGACCTCCAACCTCCATTTTCCTCAATATTTGTCTAGGTTTAGCGGTCCGTCACGCCCGTCCCGTCTTCACCGCCGCCGATCACCCGCCCGATCTCATCGCCAAGACCACCGTGGTGAGCCTCTTGTTCTTATCTTCTTTCCGAAAGGAAAAATATTCTTACTTGTATTATTTTCTTACTTTTATTATTGCATATTATATAGTGCGATGGTTTTGGTATCCGCCTGTCGGCCCTCGCCCCTGTCTATGATTCGGATGTGGTATATATTATCTTTTCATAACTATTGGTTCATTTATTGTTTATGAAAATTATGCCACCAACGTGACATAGATTTTATTTATCTAGGAGGTTGTTGAACCGAAATTCCAACCGACCCTATTGTCGAGAGGTTAAATTTAGTTGAAGAAGAAAACAATTTCTTGAAGGAAAAAATAAAAAACTTGAGGAGGAGAAGATGATATTGGAGTTGCATGTTGCGGATGTCGCCGATGATCACAAGATCAAGATGGATGCAATGTGCTTGAAGATGAGAAAGATTAGAAAATATGCCATTCATACCGAGGCTTGGTATCATTATGCCGTTGGATCAGTTGTTACCTTGGTTGCGATTATGATCGATTTGTTTTCACATTGAAATGTTTTACATAGTTTCAATGTATGATTTAATTAATTTAGATGCTCGCAGAGCTTTATGTTGTTAGATGAGAACTATGTATGTACTTTGGTTTTATGTGATGATGAACTTCTATTAATTTGGTCACTTAATTATCTATTCATGATGTTCTCGTAATGATTTTGACACACTTAATTATATATAATGCACGCAGATGAACCGCAATGGATGTACGGTGGCAGACACACCTCCGAGTACATTAAGGGCGTGCATGCTTTTCTCAAGTGGCTGAGGCAAACAAGCAGAATGGTTTTATGTGTTGTCCATGCCCTATATCTGGGAATACGAAGTCTTACTCGACCGGAAAATCCTTCACACCCACCGCTTTACAAGGGTTTCATGCCACACTATAATGTTTGGACGAGGCACGGAGAAATAGGGTTATGATGGAAGACGGCGAGGAAGAAGAGTACGATGACAACTATGTGCCCCTGAATACGGTGATGCTATTGAACATCAAGATGCACGAGACGATGTGCACGATGGTGGTGCAGCATGGCTAAGCTGCTGAAGATCAAGAGGAACCGACGATGTGCCCCATGATGATGATCTCCGCGGGTCATTGTCGATGCAAGGACACAATGCGAAAGTCAAAAGGAGAAGCTGAAGTTCGATCGCATGTTAGAGGATCACAAAAAGGGTTGTACCCCAATTGCGAAGATGGCAACACAAAGCTCGGCACCGTACTCGAATTGCTGCGGTGGAAGGCGAGAATGTCAGTGCTCGATAAAGGATTTGAGAAGCTATCAAAATAATGAAGAAGAAGCTTCCAAAGGATAACGAATTGCCCGACAAAGACATACGCAGCAAAGAAGGTCGATGCCCTCTAGGATTGGAGGTGGAGAAGATACATGCATGCCCTAATGATCGCATCCTCTACCGTGGTGCCTACAAGGATCTGAACGCATGCCCGGTATGCGGTGCATTGCGGTATAAGATCGCACGAGATGACCTCGGTGATGTTGACGGCGAGCCTCCGTGAAGAGGGTTCTGCGAAGGTGATGTGGTATGCTCCTATAATACCACGGTTGAAACGTCTGCTCGAAACGGAGAGCATGCCAAGTTGATGCGATGGCACAGTGAGGACCGTAAGAAAGACGGAAGTTGAGAGCACCACGACGGGTCGCAGTGGAGAAAAATCGAGAGAAAGTATTGGGATGAGTTTGCAAAGGACCCAAGGAACGTATGGTTTGCTTTAAGCGCGGATGGCATTAATCCTTTCGGGAGCAGAGCAGCAATCACAACACCGCCCGTGACTCTATGTATGTATAACCTTCCTCCTTGGATGTGCATGAAGCGGAAGTTCATTATGATGCCGTTTCATCCAAGGCCCTAAGCAACCCGTCAACGACATTGATGTGTACCTAAGGCCATTAGTTGAAAAACTTTTACAGCTGTGGAATGGAAACGGTGTACGACGTGGGATGAGCACAAAAGGAGGAATTTGACCTAAAGGCGTTGTTGTTCGTGACCATCAACGATTGGCCCGCTCTCAAGAACCTTTCAGATGGATAAATAAGGGATACCACGATGCACGCACTATTTACTTGACACCGATAGTATATACGGGAAGCTGCGGGAAGAATGTGTACTGGCCATCGCCGATTTCTTCCGACCAACCATCAATGTCGAAAGAAAAGCAAGCATTTCAAAAGCGAGGCAGATCACGGAAGAAGCCCGCCATGCGCATCGGTGATCACGCATTTGCTATGGTCAATGATTTACACGTAATCTTTGGAAAGGGTCCCGCGGACTAGCTGTTCCGAATGACGCCGAGAATCACGCACCCATGTGGAAGAAGAAATCTATATTTTGGGACCTACCCTCTTTGGAAAGACCTAGAGGTCCGCTCTTCGATCGACGTGATGCACGTGACGAAGAACCTTTGCGTGAACCTGCTAGGCTTCTTGGCCGTGTATGGGAAGACAAAAGATACACCGAGGCACGAGAGGACCTGCAACGCTTGTACGAAAAAGAGGGCATGCCTCCGAAGCGAAGATGAAGGTCCCGCCACCACGCTCTTTTAAAGAAGAGAAAGAAATATTCTTTCAATGCCTGCTCAAGATGAAGGTCCCGACCGGCTTCTCATCGAATATAAAGGAATAATAAATATGCGGAGAAAAGTTCCGAACCTAAAGTCTCATGATCGCCACGTGATTATGACGCAATCGCTTCCGGTTGCATTGAGGGGCTTCTACCGAAAACGTCCGATTAGCCATTGTGAAGCTATGTGCATTCCTCAATGCAATATCTCGAAGGTGATCGATCCAGAAATCGTATTAACGCTAAGGAGTGATGTGGCGCAATGTCTTGTCGGCCGAGCTGGTGTTCCCACCATCCTTCTTCAATATCATGACGCACGTCCTAGTTCATCTAGTCGACGAGATTGTCATTCTGGGGCCCGTATTTCTACACAATATGTACCCCTTTGAGAGGTTCATGTTGGAAATATGCCCTAGAGGCAATAATAAATTAGTTATTATTATTATATTTCCTTGTTCATGATAATCGTTTATTATCCATGCTATAATTGTATTAATAGGAAACTCAAATACATGTGTGGATACATAGACAACACCATGTCCCTAGCAAGCCTCTATTGGCTAGCTCGTTGATCAATAGATGGTTATGGTTTCTAACCATGGACATTGGATGTCATTGATAACGGATCACATCATTAGGAGAATGATGTGATGGACAAGACCCAATCCTAAGCATAGCACAAGATCGTAGTTCGTTTTGCTAGAGCTTTTCCAATGTCAAGTATCTCTTCCTTAGACCATGAGATCGTGCAATTCCCGGATACCGTAGGAGTGCTTTGGGTGTATCAAACGTCACAACGTAATCGGGTGACTATAAAGGTGCACTACAGGTATCTCCAAAAGTGACCATTGGGTTGACACGGATCAAGGCGGGATTTGTCACTCCCGTAAACGGAGAGGTATCTCTGGGCCCACTCGGTAGGACATCATCATAATGTGCACAATGTGACCAAGGGGTTGATCACGGGATGATGTGTTACGGAACGAGTAAAGAGACTTGCCGTAACGAGATTGAACAAGGTATCGGTATACCGACGATCGAATCTCGGGCAAGTACAATACCGCTAGACAAAGGGAATTGTATACGGGATCGATTGAGTCCTTGACATCGTGGTTCATCCGATGAGATCATCGTGGAACATGTGGGAGCCAACATGGGTATCCAGATCCCGCTGTTGGTTATTGACGGAGAACGCCTCGGTCATGTTCGCTTGTCTCCGAACCCGTAGGGTCTACACACTTAAGGTTCGGTGGACGCTTAGGGTTATATAGGAAGCTTGTATGTGGTTACCGAATGTTGTTGAGTCCCGGATGAGATCCCGGACGTCACGAGGAGTTCCGGAATGGTCCGGAGGTAAAGATTTATATATGGGAAGTCCTGTTTGGTAACCGGAAAAGTTTGGGCGATATCGGTAATGTCTGGGACCACCGGAGGGTCCCGGGTCCACCAAGTGGGGCCACCTGCCCGGAAGGTTGCGTGGGCCAAGTGTAGGAGGAACCAGCCCCAAGGGGCTGGTGCGCCCACAAGGGGCCCAAGGCGCAGGATGGGTGGGAGGGGCAACCCTAGTCCAGATGGGCCCTAAGGCCCATCTAGTGGGCGCCTCCTCTCCCTCCTCTCTTGGCCGCCCCCAAACCCATCTAGGGCTGGCCGCCACCCCTAGGGGTGGAAACCCTAGAGGGGCGCAGCCCTCCCTTCCCTATATATATGAGGCCACAGGGGCTGCCCATAACACACGAGAACCTCTCCTCTTGGTGCAGCCCCGCCCTCCTCCTCCTCCTCTCCCTTGGTGCTTGGCGAAGCCTGCTGGGATTGCCACGCTCCTCCATCACCACCACGCCGTTGTGCTGCTGTTGGATGGAGTCTTCCTCAACCTCTCCTCTCTCCTTGCTGGATCAAGGCGTGGGAGACGCCACCGGCTGTCACGTGTGTTGAACGCGGAGGTGCCGTCCGTTCGGCACTAGGATCTCCGGTGATTTGAATCACGACGAGTACGACTCCTTCAACCCCGTTCACTTGAACGCTTCCGCTTAGCGATCTACAAGGGTATGTAGATGCACTCTCCTTCCCTCGTTGCTAGTTTCTCCATAGATAGATCTTGGTGAAACGTAGGAAAATTTTTGAATTTCTGCTACGTTCCCCAACAGTTCATGGGAGTCCTAAAGAAATATGTTCGTAACCGTGCTAGGCCAGAAGGAAGCATCTCCATGGGCCATCAAACAGAGGATGTCATCGGGTTTTGTGTTGACTTCATTCCTGGCCTTAATAAGATTGGTCTCCCTAAATCGCGGTATGAGGGGAGACTGACTGGAAAAGGCATGCTTGGAAGAGACTCAATAATATGCAGGGACGGATATTCTTGGTCTCAAGCACACTACACAGCTTCTACGAACTCTACCTTGGTGACCCGTATGTCGATGAACACAAGAACAGTCTGCGCCCAAACACCCGGAGCGGTCGACAACCGGATTACATGTGAACACATCAGACTTTCAGCAGCTTGGTTGGAAACACCTCTCGAGGTGACACCACTGCTTGTGATGAGTTGTACTTGTTGTCCAGGGACCATCTTCGACTGTAATGATTTGGAAATGATCTGAGATAAATGGGAATACATTTTACACGATTGACCAAGATGAAAAGAGCACCAACCAAAACAGCGGTGTCCGCTTTGATGCAAACAACCGACAAGGAAATGACACATATTATGGTTACATAGTAGACATATGGGAACTTGACTACGGAGTAGATTTTAAGGTCCCTTTGTTTAAGTGCAAGTGGGTCAATCTGTCAGAGGCGGTGTATGTGTAGACCCACAAGACGGAATGACAACAGTGGATCTGAAAATCTTGGGTACATCGACGAACCGCTCGTTCTAGCCAATGATGTGGCACAGGTTATCTATGTGAAGGACATGTCTACCGGACCGAGGAAAAGAAAAGATAAGGAAGCGAATACATCATACAATGAGCCAAAGCGCCACATAGTTCTTTCGGGAAAAAGGACATCCCGGGAGTGGAGGGCAAGATGACATGTCTCAAGAGTATGAAAATTTTCATGAAATTCCCCCTTCAAAGTCAAGGCTGACCCAAGCATCCCGATAAACGATGAAGATTATCCATGGTTACGGCGCAATAAGCAAACGACACAAGCGAAGAAAAAGTGAAGGCTTTCTCCGCAACTATTATGATAATACCATGCCAACTTTGTAACACACGAGTATGATACCATTATCCGTTTTGTTCATGAACATGCTATGCCAACTTTTCAGAGTTCATTTGAAAACTATGAATTTGAAAACCTCGCCAACCAAGGGCGCCACACCGTTTATAAGCCCGCCCTTTGATAAAAATAATGCAGAAAACAAAACAAAAAACTTGAAAAAATAAAATAGCAACAATAAGTATTTTGTTGTAAGTAGAAACAAAATAAAATAAATAAAGCAACAAAGAAAACAAAAAAGTGTTTTCAAATTTTAAAACTAATGGCACTAATAGAAAGTTTATATTTTTCTAAAACTAAAAGCAAAAAGAAATAAAATATAAAGCAAAAAAGTGCCACCCCATCGGGCCCCACACTGAATACGACTAGAAACCCTATGGGCCAGGATTCAAGCCCCTGGAAGGCCCAGCAGGCCCACAGCAGAGATGGCAGAGTTAGGCCCAAAGCCTGCTTTAGAGAGGAGCTCGAGAGGGAGCCGCACCGCACCTTATAAACTGGTGCGGCTCCTCTCAACCAGCGAGAGTGGGACTAAACATTTGGCGCTGGGCAGCACATGGCCTTTGGTCGGTTGGTGGCACCAACCGACTAAAGGGTTTAGTCCGGTTGGTGCCACGACCGAGACTAATGCCCCCTTTAGTCGGTTGGTGCCACCAACCGGGACCAAAGGTCGCCGCTTCCGCCCTTTGGGCTGCTGAATTGGCCTTTGGTCGGTTGGTGGCACCAACCGACTAAAAGTGCATTAGTCCCGTTGGAGCCACGAACGGGACTAATGCTCTTGCTATATAAGAAAACACTTGGGAAATTTCAGATTCATCGCGATTTGCCCCGACGCTCTAACCTCCCCGACGCCGCCAGCTGCTTCGACGCCGCGCCGCCGCATTGCCGCCGCCGCCACGCCTGCCGTCACCATCGCCGTCGCTCGCGCCGTTGTCGCCATTGTCGTCACCATCGCTGTCGTCGCGCGCCGTCGCCGCCATTGTCGCTTCGCCATCATCGCCAGACCAAGATTCGCCCTAACGCTGTCGCCTGCCTCGCGTCGCCGTCCCGCCTTTCGCCGCGCCCTCGCCGTCGCCGCCCCGCCTCCGCGACCTCGCCGTCGTCAATGCCTCCCGACCTCGCCGCCTCCGCCTCCCGACCTCAAGATTCGCCTCCTCGCGTCGCCTGCCTGCCTTGGCTGCCACACATCTGCATCAGCCGGCCCCGACATCGCTGCTGCCGACGCCGCCCACAAGTGAGCCCCCGCACCTGCCCTGCCCCCGCCGCCACCGCCATGATGTTTTTTTGTTCATAGATGTGATGCTTTTTTCATAAATGTTCATGTATATATATTGATGTATGGATATATGTATGATGCTTTTTGCATATGTGTTGATCTAATGTTTTTTTCTGCATATATATATGATGTTTTTTGTTCATAGATGATCATATGAATTTTTTTGTTCATAGATATGATCATATATATGATGTATGCATGGATCGATGTGGATGGAATATGATGTTTTTTGTTCATAGAATATGATGTTTTTTTATTCATAGATTTTATTTTGTTCATGAGAGAGGCGGGACGCCGAGGAAGTTGTACTGTTTAGAGTTAGGGTCGCCGAGGAAGAAGGAAAATAAGGAAAAGAATAAAGAGGAAGAAGGAAGAAGGAGAAGAAGAAGGAGAAGAAGAGGAGAAAAAATAAGAAGAGGAAGTAGAAGAAAAAGGAGAAGAAGAAGGAATAGAGGAGAAGAAGAAAAAATTCTATTTTTCTTCTTCTCCTCTATTCCTTCTTCTTCTCTCTCTCTTTTTTTTCTTTTTTCTTCTTCTTCTTCTTCTTCTTCTTTTTCTTCTTCTCATTTCTTCTTCTTCTTCTTCTTCTTCTTCTTCTTCTTCTTCTTCTTTTTATCGGGAACGAGGGTGTCGAGGATCGCTGAGGGGTCGACGGTCGGAACTAGGCTAGAGGGTCGCGAGGGTCACAGAGGGGTCGAGGGTCGTCGAGGCCGGTCGAGGGTCAATGTTTTGAGGGTCGAGGGTCATCGAGGCCGGTTGAGGTTTTGAGGCACAAGGGTTTGAGGGTTCGAGGGTTCTAGGGTCGAGGGTTCGAGGGTTCTAGGGTTCGAGGGTCGAGGGTCATCGAGGGGCCGAGGGTTCGAGGGTCGAGGGGTCGAGGTTCGAGGGTCAAGGTTCGAGGGTTCTAGGGTCGAGGGTCGAGGGTCGAGGATTCGAGGTTCTAGGGTCGATGGTTCGAGTGTTCAAGGGTCGCCGAGGGGCCGAGGATTCGAGGGTCGAGGGTCGCCGGGGTCGAGGATCATCGAAGGGTCGAGAGGTTGCCTATTGTCAAAGTATTGAAGAAACCCATGGCTTCATCATTAGCGGAAGTAACCGGGCATTTTAATTAGGTTAGTGTAGAGGACAAAGTAAAATAAGGAAAAGGAAGAAAAGAGGAAGTAGGAAGAAGGAAGAAGAAGAAGAAAAAGAATGAGAGGAAAAGAAGAAAGAAGAAGAAGAGAGAGAAGAAGAAAAATAGAATTTTTTCTATTTTTCTTCTTCTCCTCTATTCTTTTCTTCTTCTCCTCTTTTTTTTCTTTTTTTTCTTCTTCTTCTTCCTTCTTCCTTCTTCCTCTTTTCTTCCTTTTCCCTATTTTCCTTTCTCGAGGGATAAGAAGAAAAGAAGAGGAGAAGAAGAAAGAAAGGAATAGAGGAGAAAGAAGAAACTTTGACACGAGGGGGGTACCGATACCCCTCCCCGATAACATTATTTTCCCATGTATATGTATGTTGCGTCGTTGTCGATATAACGAGGGTGTCGAGGATCGCCGAGGGTCGAGGGTCGGGAATTAGGTAGAGGTCGAGGGTCGTTAAGGGTCAAGGGTCGAAGGTTTCAGTGGTCGAGGTTCCTATAGTGTCAAAGTATTGAAGAAATCCATGGCTTCATCATTAGCGGAAGTAACCATGGCATGATGGTGCGAAGTCCTCAAAGTTGCCTCGAATGGAGTCCGGATAGGATAATTTGCCTTTTGCTGAACTTTGTACCAAAAAGCTAATTATCCTATCGGGACTCCGCTCCAAAACAACTTTGGAGAGCTTGCACCATCATGCACCTACACTTTTTACTAATGATGAAGACATGGTTTTGTTGAATCCTTTGACACTAGGCAACCTCCCGACCCCTTGGCGATCTTCGACCCTTGACCTCGACCGCTCGGCGATCCACGACCTCTACCCTATCATGGCGCCGATGCCCACGCCACTTGTGGGACATAGATGTCTGTTCAACGCCGACCCCTCCCGATAGCTTCAACACGTGGGGGGTCGATATTACATACCCCTCCTAGCTTGAAGCGTTCTCGAGGCCACCCCTAACCCTTGAAGCGTTGTCGAGGCCACCCCAAACCCTAGAAAAGCAGCGTCGAGGCCACTAATATGATTCCTTATTGTGATTAGCTAGCTAGTTCTACGTTGGCACTAATATATCCATATCTGTCATGTTTGAATAATAATTGCCATGTTGTAAATATTTGTAGAAACTATGGACACCCCCGAGACGAAGCACAAGAAGCGTTGTTGAGGGACATAATCGCACAAGGAAGTGATGTAAATGCGCTCGATGATGTTTCTCAATGACAACGATGGTCCGGAAGGAGAGGGTGAAGAAGCAGCTGGCTATGATTTACATGGCTCCGATGACCCAATGCCGGTGCAAGAAGGAGAGGGTGAAGAAGTAGACCGTGAGGAGGGCTCCGGTGATCACCAAACCGAGTCCGCCAGTATATATATTAGTTAAGCCTGTCTTGACTAGCTCTCGTCTTTGTTTTGGTATATGTGTACACATATTAATTAACTCTCGTCTTTGTTCTTTTTCTAGCCCTCCGGATCGAGCACAACTTCGTAAAGAGACGAGGCCCAAGAAAAGTTGAGCTCGGATGAAAAGTTTGAGATCATACAAATCGCGCGACGGCCAACCGATTGAACCCTACCGCACAAAGAAGGCATTTGTTGCTCGGTCGGGGGTTCGGTTAGGGACAAGATCCCGATCAGCATCCACCAATGGTATAAGCCTAAGAACGAAGACCCCGAGGTGTCTTGTGTCAATGATATGCGAAAAATGATCTTTGGACTGAGCTGAAGTCAAATTTTACCCTACCGCTAGAGGATGATCCGGAGAAGCCAGAATAGAGCCATTAATCAAGTCTTTTGCTCTTAAGAAGATGGCAGAACTATTCAGGAATTGGAAGAAAGAACTCAATACGTATGTCGAAAAAATGAGACACCAGAATTCACGGGCAAATATGAGAAGATCGAGATGATCGCCCGCGTTTGTGGCCTACAAGACATCGGAAAAGAGTAAAAAGATGTCAGCGACAAACAAGAGAAATGCTGAAGTAGAAGCTTCACCATCGCACGGGGTCGTGGCTACTACCTCGTAGTTCGCCTAAGTGGGCCAAGGCTGAGAATGATCTGCTTGATAAAGGATCGAACCGAGACAATAAACCGCTGCACCGTTGGCGGACTTGGTTCTTCGGGCGGCGGATCCTTGGACCCTATAACGGGAAGTGCATTTGGGACGGACGAACAATTGGACATACCGGTCAAGAGGCTTCAAGATTATATCGAAGCAGCAAGCAAGGGAAGTTCGTTCGAGCAGGAGAAGGACGAGCTCACAATGGCCCTCGGGAATCCTCGAGCACCCTGGACGGACACGAGGCACGCCAGTTCGCTTCGTGGAAGGCTGGATTTCGGACGCAGGGGTTACAAAACCCATGAGAGGAGGAAGAAAGCGAGCAGAGCGTAATGCAAAGCGCCGCACGAAAGGGTAATGGGGCTAGAGGAACGAGAAGAGGAACGAAGAAGCAGATCACAACAACGACCGCCAAGCTTCCCCGGTTACCCCGCCATCTCGGCGGAGAAGCAGCGTGGCTTCCACCGAGCTGCTTCAAAGAAGAGCAGCATGCCTTGACGGCTCCTCGCCAGCTATCCCGTGGATGCTATCACGGATGCTGAAAATTTCCACCTTATGGCACAATGGAGCAATTTGAAGGTCAAGGCGGTGTTGGCTCTGTTTATCCTACTAAACCCGACTCAACTTTTCACCGTCGGCCGATTCCGAAGGATATGCTAAGGTGATGGTCGATGAAATAACGGAGGATTTGAGGACCTCCGGCTTGACCACCCTACCGGTGAAGGGAGTATCGGCTGGGTTACGCTTTCAAGACTCCATGCCTATGGCGGAAGGATCTCATCAACCTTCCGAACTGGACGCCTCCGCCTCCTCCTCCTCCTCCGGCGAAGTCGGGGCACTCCGCCTCCTCCACCGCCTCCTCCTCCGCGAGTGACGATCAGGGCACTCGCCGGCTCCTTCTCCGCGCGTGGCGGCACTCCGTCTCCTTCTCCGCTTTGCACCGGCGCGTCCGGCAGCCAGCCTCCTCCTTCTCTGCCTCGTCGGCAAGAAGGCGGAAGAGACCCCGCCGCCGCTCCGGCTGCTCCGGCGCGTCGTAGTCCTTCTCCTCCGCCTCGTAAGCAAGGAAAGAAGACATCCGCTCCGTCTCGCTTCTGCCGGCGTCTAGCAGTACAACCAAAGGCGGAGGAGATCAGATTCGGTCCTTCTCTCAAGACTCGGAGAAGCTACCGTGCACGAGAGGAGCGAGGAGGAAAACGCGAAGATCGCGCAGACCGAAGTGGATGACTGGTTTCAAGGGTTTAAAGCAAAGAGACATCCACCTCCGGAGGAGAAGGTAGATCCGGTCAAAGCGAAGCGCACTCTGGCTGCCCTGACAAACCACCCAAGTGAAGGAAATATGCCCTAGAGGCAATAATAAAGTTATTATTTATTTCCTTATATCATGATAAATGTTTATTATTCATGCTAGAATTGTATTAACCGGAAACATAATACATGTGTGAATACATAGACAAACAGAGTGTCACTAGTATGCCTCTACTTGACTAGCTTGTTAATCAAAGATGGTTATGTTTCCTAACCATGAACAAGGAGTTGTTATTTGATTAACAAGGTCACATCATTAGTTGAATGATCTGATTGACATGACCCATTCCGTTAGCTTAACACTTGATCGCTTAGTATGTTAATGCTTTCTTCATGACCCATACATGTTCCTATAACTATGAGATTATGCAACTCCTGTTTACGGAGGAACACTTTGGTACTACCAAACGTCACAACGAATCGGGTGATTATAAAGGAGTACTACAGGTGTCTCCAAAGGTACTTGTTGGGTTGGCGATTTCGAGATTAGGTTTTGTCACTCCGATTGTCGGAGAGGTATCTCTAGGCCTTCTCGGTGATACACATCAATTAAGCCTTGCAAGCATTACAACTAATGAGTTAGTTGTAAGATGATGTATTACGGAACGAGTAAAGAGACTTACCGTAACGAGATTGAACTAGGTATTGGATACCGACGATCGAATCTCGGGTAAGTAACATACCGATGACAAAGGGAACAACGATGTCGTTATGCGGTTTGACCGATAAAGATCTTCGTAGAATATGTAGGAACCAATATGGGCATCCAGGTTCCGCTATTGGTTATTGACCGAGAATGGTTCTAGGTCATGTCTACATAGTTCTCGAACCCGTAGGGTCCGCACGCTTAACGCTTTCGATGATGTTCATTATGAGTTTATAAGTATTGATGCACCGAAGGTTGTTTGGAGTCCCGGATGTGATCACGGACATGACGAGGAGTCTCGAAATGGTCGAGACGTAAAGATCGATATATTGGACGACTATATTCGGAGTTCGGAAAGGTTCCGAGTGATTCGGGTATTTTTTGGAGTACCGGGGAGTTACGGGAATACGGGGAAAAGTATTGGGCCTTAATGGGCCTTAGTGGGAAGGAGCCAGGAGGTGGCGTGCGCCCCTCCCAAGCCCAGTCCGAATTGGACAAGGGGTTTGGGGCACAGCCCACCTCTCCCTTCCTTCTCCACTTCCCCTTTCCCCTTCTCCTAGTTGGACTAGGAAGAAGGAGTCCTACTCCCGGTGGGAGTAGGACTCCCCTTGGCGCCCTCCTCCCAGGCCGCCACCTCCTCCCTTGCTCCTTTATATACGGGGCAGGGGGCACCCCATGACACACAAGTTGATCTACGGATCGTTCCTTAGCCGTGTCGGTGCCCCTCCATCATATTCCACTTGGTCATATCGTCATGAGCTTAGCGAAGCCTGCGCCGGTGAAGTCATATCGTCATGAGCTTAGGCGAAGCCCTGCGTCGGTGGAGCATCATCATCGCCACCACGTCGTCGGTCGACGGAACTCATCCCCGACGCTTTCTTTGGATCGGAGCCCGGGATCGCCATCGAGCTGAACATGTGCGTAACTCGGAGGTGCCGACGCTCGGTGCTTGGATCGGTCGGATCGTGAAGACGCACGACTACATCAACCGCGTTGTTATAACGCTTCGCTTTCGGTCTCACGAGGGTACGTGGACGGACTCTCTCCTCTCGTTGCTATGCCATCACCATGGTCTTGCGTGATCGTGAGGAAAATTTTTGAAATTACTACGTTCTCCAACATGGCATCCGAGCCTGGTTTTATGCGTTGATGTCATGTGCACGAGTAGAACACAAGTGAGTTGTGGGCGATACAAGTCATACCGCCTACCAGCATGTCATACTTTGGTTCAGCGGTATTGTGAGATGAAGCGGCCCGGACCGACATTACGCGTACACTTACGCGAGACTGGTTTCACCGCCCGAGCACTCGTTGCTTAAAGGTGACCGCGGTGTCTCTCTCTCACTTTAGTTGAACCGAGTATGACTACGCCCGGTCCTTGAGAAGGTTAAACGGAGTCTATTTGACAAACTATCGCTGTGGTTTTGATGCGTAGGTAAGAACGGTTCTTGCTCAGCCCGTAGCAGCCACGTAAAACTTGCAACAACAAAGTAGAGGACGCCTAACTTGTTTTTGCAGGGCATGTTGTGATGTGATATGGTCAAGACGTGATGCTATATTTTATTGTATGAGATGATCATGTTTTGTAACCGAAGTTATCGGCAATGGCGGAGCCATATGGTTGTCGCTTATTGTATGAAATGCAACGCCATGTAATTGCTTTACTTTATCACTAAGCGAGAGCGATAGTCGAGAAGCAATAGTTGGCGAGACGACAACGATGCTACGATGGAGATCAAGGTGTCGCGCCGGTGACGATGGTGATCATGACGGTGCTTGGCGATGGAGATCACAAGCACAAGATGATGATGACCATATCATATCACTTATATTGATTGCATTTGATGTTTATCCTTTATGCATCTTATCTTGCTTTGATTGACGGTAGCATTATAAGATGATCTCTCACTAAAATTATCAAGAAGTGTTCTCCCGAGTATGCACCGCTGCCAAAGTTCAGTAGTACCCGGACACCACGTGATGATCGGGTGTGATAAGTTCTACGTCCATCTACAACGGTGCAAAACAGTTGCACACGCGGAATACTCAGGTTAAACTTGACGAGCCTAGCATATAACAGATATGGCCTCGGAACACGGAGACCGAAAGGTCGAGCGTGAATCATATAGTAGATATGATCAACATAGTGATGTTCACCATTGAAACTACTCCATCTCACGTGATGATCGGACATGGTTTAGTTGATTTGGATCACGTAATCACTTAAGATGACTAGAGAGATGTCAGTCTAAGTGGGAGTTCTTAAGTAATATGATTAATTGAACTTTAATTTATCATGAACTTAGTCCTGGTAGTATTTTGCAGATTATGTTGTAGATCAATAGCTCGCGTTGTTGCTTCCCTTTGTTTTTATATGTGTTCCTAGAGAAAATTGTGTTGAAAAATGTTAGTAGCAATGATGCGGATTAGATCCGTGATCTGAGGTTTATCCTCATTGCTGCACAGAAGAATTATGTCCTTAATGCACCGCTAGGTGACAGACCTATTGCAGGAGCAAATGCAGACGTTATGAACGTTTGGCTAGCTCAATATGATGACTACTTGATAGTTTAGTGCACCATACTTAACGGCTTAGAATCGGGACTTCAAAGACGTTTTGAACGTCATGGACCATATGAGATGTTCCAGGAGTTGAAGTTAATATTTCAAGCAAATACCCGAGTTGAGAGATATGAAGTCTTCAACAAGTTCTATAGCTAAAAGATGGAGGAGAATCGCTCAACTAGTGAGCATGTGCTCAGATTGTCTGGGTACTTCAATCGCTTGAATCAAGTGGAAGTTAATCTTCCAGATAAGATAGTGATTGAAAGAATTCTCAAGTCACCATCACTAAGTTACTAGAACTTCGTGATGAACTATAGTATGCAAGGGATGACGAAAACGATTCCCGAGCTCTTCGTGATGTTGAAATCGACGAAGGTAGAAATCGAGAAAGAGCATCAAGTGTTGATGATTGACAAGACCACTAGTTTCAAGAAAAGGGCAAAGGGAAAGAAAGGGGAATTTCAAGTAGAATGACAAGCAAGTTGTCACTCCCATGAAGAAACCCAAAGCTGAACCAAAGCCTGAAACTGAGTGCTTACACTGCATAGGAAATGGTCACTGGAAACGGAAATACCCCAAATATTTGGTGGATAAGTAGGATGGCAAAGTGAACAAGAGTATATTTGATATACAGGTTATTGATGTGTGCCTTACTAGTGTTTATAGTATCCCCGAGTATTTGATACTTGTTAGGTTACTAAGATTAGTAACTCAAACAGGAATTACGAATAAACAGAGACTAGTTGAAGGGAAGTGAAGATGAGTGTTGGAAGTAGTTCCAAGATTGATATGATCATCATCGCACACTCCCTATACTTTCGGGATTAGTGTGGAACCTAAATAAGTGTTATTTGGTGTTGAGCATAAATATGATTTGATCATGTTTATTGCAATACGGTTATTCATTTAAGTAAGAGAATAAATTGTTGTTCGCTTACATAAATAAAACCTTATATGGTTACACACCCAATGAAAATGGTTCATTGGATCTCGATCATAGTGATACACATATTCATAATATTGAAACCAAAAGATGCAAAGTTAATAATGATAGTGCAACTTATTTGTGGCAATCGCCGCTTAGGTCATATTGGTGTAAAGCGCATGAAGAAAACTCCATGCTGATGGACTTTTGGAATCACTTGATTATGAATCACTTGATGCTTGCGAACCATGCCTTATGGGCAAGATGACTAAAGACTCTGTTCTCCGGATCAATGGAGCGAGCAAATGACTTATTGGAAATAATACATACTGATGTATGCGGTCCGATGAGTGTTAAAGCTCACGGCAAGTATCGTTATTTTCTGACCTTCACAGATGATTTGAGCAGATATGGGTATATCTACTTGATGAAACACAAGTCTGAAACATTTGAAAAGTTCAAAGAATTTCAGAGTGATGTGAAGAATCATCGTAACAAGAAAATAAAAGTTTCTATGATATGATCGCAGAGGAAAAATATTTGAGTTACGAGTTTGGCCTTCAGTTAAAACAATGTGAAATAGTTTCACTACTCACGCCACCTGGAACACCACAGCGTTATGGTGTGTCCGAACGTCGTAACCGTACTTTATTTGATATGGTGTGATCTATGATGTATCTTACCGATATACCACTATCGTTTTGGGGTTATGCATTAGAGACAGCCGCATTCACATTTAAAAGGGCACCATCTAAATCCGTTGAGACGACACCGTATGAACTATGGTTTAACAAGAAACCTAAGTTGTCGTTTCTTAAAAGTTTGAGTTGTGATGCTTATGTGAAAAGTTTTCACCGATAAGCTCGAACCCAAATCGAGAAGTGCGTCTTCATAGATTACCCAAAAGAAAATGTTGGGTACACCTCCTATCACAGATCCGAAGGCAAGTTTTTCGTTGCTAAGATGGATCCTTTCTAGAAAAGAAGTTTCTCTCGAAAGAAGTGAGTGGGAGGAAAGTAGAACTTGATGAGGTAATTGTACCTTCTCCCTTATTGGAAAGTAGTTCATCACGAAATCAGTTCCAAGTGATTCCTACACCAATTAGTGAGGAAGTTAATGATGATGATCATGAAACTTCAGATCAAGTTGCTACCAAACCTCGAGGTCTTCCAGAGTAAGATCCGCACTGAGTGGTACGGTAATCATGTTCGGAAGTCATGTTACTAGACCATGATGAACCTACGAACTATGAGGAAGCGATGATGAGCCCAGATTCGCGAAATGGCTTGAGGCCATGAAATCTGAGATGGGATCCATGTATGAGAACAAAGTATGGACTTTGATGGAGTTGCTCGATGATCGGCAAGCCATATTATATAAATGGATCTTCAAGAGGAAGACAGATGATGATAGTAGTGTTACTATCTACAAAGTTCGACTTGTCACAAAAGGTTTTCGACAAGTTCAAGGTGTTGACTACAAATGAGATTTTCTCAATCTGTAGCGATTCTTAAGTCTGTTGAATCATGTTAGCAATTGCCACATTTTATGAAATCGGCAAATGAATTCTTTAATGGATTTATTAAAGAAGAGTTGTATATGATACAACCAGAAGTTTTTGTCAATCCTAAAGGAGCTAACAAAATGTGCAAGCTCCAATGATCCATCAATGGACTGGTGCAAGCATCTCGAGTTGGAATATACGCTTTGATGAGTTGATCAAAGCGTATGATTTTATCTGAACTTTTGGAGAAGCCTGTATTTACAAGAAAGTGAGTGGGAGCACTACAACATTTCGACAAGTATATGTGAATGACATATTGTTGATCGGAAATAATGTAGAATTATTCGCAAAGCATAAAGGAGTGTTTGAAAGGAGTTTTTCAAAGAAAGACCTCGGTGAAGCTGCTTACATATTGAGCATCAAGATCTATAGAGATAGATCAAGACGCTTGATAAGTTTTTCAATGAATACATACCTTGTCAATATTTTGAAGTAGTTCAAAATAGAACAGTCAAAGAAAAGTTCTTGCCTGTGTTGCAAAGGTGTGAAATTGAGTGAGACTCAAATCCCGACCACGGCAGAAAATAGAAAAGAGAATGAAAGTCATTCCCTATGCCTCAGCCATAGGTTCTATAAAGTATGCTATGCTATGTACCGGATCTATTATATACCTTGCTCTGAATTTGGCAAGGGAATACAATAGTGATCTAGGAGTAGATCACTGGACATTGGTCAAGAACATCCTTAGTGAGGACTAAGGAAATATTTCTCGATTATGGAGGTGATAAAAGAGCCCGTCGTAAAGAGTAACATCGATGCAAGCTTTTTACACTGATCCAGATGACTCTAAGTCTCAATCTGGATACATATTGTAAGTGGGAGCAATTAGCTAGAGTAGCCCGTGCAAGAGCATTGTAGACATAGAATATTTGCAAAATACATACGGCTCGAATGTGACAGACCGCTGACTAAGCTTCTCTCACAAGCAAAACATGATCACACCTTAGTACTCTTTCGGTGTTAATCACATAGCGATGTGAACTAGATTATCGACTCTAGTAAACCCTTTGGGTGTTGGTCACATGTCGATGTGAACTATGGGTGTTAACCACATATAGATGTGAACTATTGATGTTAAATCACATGGCGATGTGAACTAGATTATTGACTCTAGTGCAAGTGGGAGACTCAAGGAAATATGCCCTAGAGGCAATAATAAAGTTATTATTTATTTCCTTATATCATGATAAATGTTTATTATTCATGCTAGAATTGTATTAACCGGAAACATAATACATGTGTGAATACATAGACAAACAGAGTGTCACTAGTATGCCTCTACTTGACTAGCTTGTTAATCAAAGATGGTTATGTTTCCTAACCATGAACAAGGAGTTGTTATTTGATTAACAAGGTCACATCATTAGTTGAATGATCTGATTGACATGACCCATTCCGTTAGCTTAACACTTGATCGCTTAGTATGTTAATGCTTTCTTCATGACCCATACATGTTCCTATAACTATGAGATTATGCAACTCCGTTTACGGAGGAACACTTTGGTACTACCAAACGTCACAACGTAATCGGGTGATTATAAAGGAGTACTACAGGTGTCTCCAAAGGTACTTGTTGGGTTGGCGATTTGAGATTAGGTTTTGTCACTCCGATTGTCGGAGAGGTATCTCTAGGCCTTCTCGGTGATACACATCAATTAAGCCTTGCAAGCATTACAACTAATGAGTTAGTTGTAAGATGATGTATTACGGAACGAGTAAAGAGACTTACCGTAACGAGATTGAACTAGGTATTGGATACCGACGATCGAATCTCGGGTAAGTAACATACCGATGACAAAGGAACAACGTATGTCGTTATGCGGTTTGACCGATAAAGATCTTCGTAGAATATGTAGGAACCAATATGGGCATCCAGGTTCCGCTATTGGTTATTGACCGAGAATGGTTCTAGGTCATGTCTACATAGTTCTCGAACCCGTAGGGTCCGCACGCTTAATGTTTCGATGATGAGTTCATTATGAGTTTATAAGTATTGATGCACGAAGGTTGTTCGAGTCCCGGATGTGATCACGGACATGACGAGAAGTCTCAAATGGTCGAGACGTAAAGATCGATATATTGGACGACTATATTCGGAGTTCGGAAAGGTTCCGAGTGATTCGGTATGTTTCGAGTACCGGGAGTTACGGGAATACGGGAAAAGTATTGGGCCTTAATGGGCCTTAGTGGGAAGGAGCCAGGAGGTGGCGTGCGCCTCCCAAGCCCAGTCCGAATTGGACAAGGGGTTTGGGCGCAGCCCACCTCTCCCTTCCTTCTCCACTTCCCCTTTCCCCTTCTCCTAGTTGGACTAGGAAGAAGGAGTCCTACTCCGGTGGGAGTAGGACTCCCCTGCGCGCCTCCTCCTAGGCCAGCCACCTCCTCCCTTGCTCCTTTATATACGAGGCGGGGGCACCCCATGACACACAAGTTGATCTACGGATCGTTCCTTAGCCGCAGCGGTGCCCCTCCACCATATTCCACTTCGGTCATATCGTCATGAGCTTAGGCGAAGCCTGCGCCGGTGAAGTCATATCGTCGCGGAGCTTAGGCGAAGCCCTGCGTCGGTGGAGCATCATCATCGTACCACGCCGTCAGGTCGACGGAACTCATCCCCGACGCTTTGCTGGATCGGAGCCCGGGATCGCCATCGAGCTGAACGTGTGCGTAACTCGGAGGTGCCGTACATTCGGTGCTTGGATCGGTCGGATCGTGAAGACGTACGACTACATCAACCGCGTTGTTATAACGCTTCCGCTTTCGGTCTACGAGGGTACGTGGACGGACACTCTCCCCTCTCGTTGCTATGCCATCACCATGGTCTTGCGTGATCGTAGGAAAATTTTTGAAATTACTACGTTCTCCAACACCAAGTCTCCGCCGAAAGGCAACTATGAGCGCATTATTGGAAAGGCATTTGCCGAAGCGGAGAGATCGGGAAGTACTATCAGTGATCAAAGGATGAAAGAACGACGAGCTGGGAAACAAATTGCCCAGCTCGGCGAACAAGCGAAGCAATCGTGCTCCCCGCTCAAGGTGCCTGCTAGCGACATCGTCGATCCGAGGATGGTGCCCGGTTATGGCAATCCTGCAGATTACCTGCCCGACGATGTACATTATGATTTCTTGGAGGTGCAGATACAAAGATACGAGTACAGGAAGCCTCTCGTCAAAGATGAAAGCTCTCTAACAACGATGATGTGAAGATTGCATGATTGGTACATGAAAACCTGCAAAGAGTCCGAGGGAGGAATACTTTGTATGTGAGAGTTAAAAGGAGCATGACCTCCTTGGAATTGAACTGCTGCCTATTCCATTTGAGGAGTTCTATCCGCTTTTCAATCAATTGGCCCTCGATAAAGCAACGGTCACCTGCACATCGTAAGTAGTACTACTTCTGTCATTAAGTATCTCTATATAACTCAGCTCTTTCATTGCATGTATTTATAAATATCCTCACTATATTATGAAGATTGAAGATCGCAGAAATGAAGAAAAAACAAGTGGGTGATATTGGGTTCATTAACACATATCTCATAGATGCAAATGAGGTTAAATATCGTGTCATTGAAACGAGGCCAACTTCCTACGATCGTTGGAAATAAATGAACACAAAAATATAATACTCTTTCCTTACAACTACACGTGAGTGTTACTGTCTTTGTGGCATATTCGGTTTCCCTTATTTAGTCCAGGTTATAGTAATGTAATATTGATGAGTTATGCATGCGTGCGCAGGTTCCACTATATTCTCCTAGAGATTAAGCTTGAGCAGGAGTAGTAACTGTCTTAGACTCGAGACTAAAAGATCCCAAGGAGTATGCGGAAATGACTGAAATGCTCGAGAAGTAAGTTAAATCGATCATTATCCACCATATCAGCAACTTTGTTCATTTCGATATCAAGTAATTGTTTTCTTTGTATGGCAGGGCTTGGGAAAATTCACCAAAAAGCTCCGGACTACCAAGAAGCTGCAATTTAGACACCAAAGTAAGTACTATATAGTAGCATATTCCACGCGCATCTCCTAGTGATTCAAGCGCTAGTTTCATCAATACCATTTAACATGTGCTTGCTAATTTATCAGTTTGATTGACCTCTGTTTCTTGTAAAGTGGTTGTGGCAGGAACAAGGAATGATTTTGTGGATACTACGCTTATGAGTCCATCCGCCACACGACCTGTGAGAGGGCTACTCCGACAAACAATTTGAAGTGCGTAAATAAAAATATTCACACTTTTATTTTATTACCATCATTTGTGTTGAGTTTCATTCATATATATATATATATATATATATATATATATATATATATATATATATATATATATATATATATATATATATATATATGTATTGACCCTTTCTTAAAATTAGATGTTTGAAGCGGGATGAACTCCTAGCACCAGATCGCATGCAGCAATTCAAGAGGAATTGGCGGCATTCTTTCTTGACCATGTAATCGCTGAAGACGGGGAATACTATGTGGACCACGCGTCCGTATTGTAAAAGATAATTATTGTATATATGTAGCCGGTAGTGTCGGATAGCTATACGAGAACTTGTTGTTCGACCAATCTCTCGGAGAAGGAGAGGTGGTCGATATCACTTCTCTCTGTATGCATATATGTTCATGACGATCTTCATTTGCTTAATTACTAGCTAGCTAGCATGTCTAGTTAGTCCTCTCTATACGTATGTATAGTACGTAGCGTCGACCAAGCACGGACAAAAGAAATGACACTTTTCTCTATTAATTAGCTAGCTATAGCACAATATATGAAACACCTAAATTAAACCCCAAAACCCCAAACCCCCCTTTAAAAAAACAAAACCAGCAGCGTGGATGTTTATTGGTGGGTTGGTGCCACCAACCAGGACCAAAGGCCCTCCCGCTCAGGCTCACGGACAGCTATCTGAGGCCCATATCGTAACAGGGACTAAAGGCGAGGTATTAGTATCGACCCTTTAGTCCGGTTCATGAACCGACTAAAGGCCTCACCAACCGGATCTGAGGCCTTTTTCTACTAGTGCATAATTTTCGGAAGTTAGATTTTATATAAATTTTTGCATTATATATTTTCCACGTACTAATTCTTAAGAGTGAAACAACTTTGAAAAATTCATTGTGTTGATCTTCTTGTCTGAATGTGTATTCTTGGCCTATTAATATACTTGATTTTTCTTATTTGATTGTATTGTGCTTCAATTTTTATTTCTATTAGAAATCCGCCCCGGGTAACTTCAAATCCTGGATCCGCCACTGTGTACTCCCTCAGTTTCATGTGTCAAAAAACGTCTTACATTATGAGACGGAGAAAGTACTACTCTAGCGAAACCTATACGTATACCCACGTATACTGAAACGCATACATACAATGATACAAGTAGAAGGGAAGGTAACCATGGTCGAACACGTAGACGTGTTTGACCTACCGGCATTTTCACCCTGTGTTACACATTCGAACACGCTTTCCTTCGGTCCAAACCCTCTCCAAGCCTTTGACCCAAATTTGACGCCTCCCCATTCCCGCACGCCGCACGCCGCACGCGGCCACGCGCCCGTATAAAAACACGGCCGGCCGCTCATGCCCTCATGCCCGCACACAAACAACGCGCCACCGCACACACCGATGCTCAGCATGTCGCGCGCCCCGCTCCTCCTCGCCCTGCTCCTCCTCTGCGCCGCCGGCGCGGCTGCCGCGGCCGCGGCCGCGGCCGCGCCCCTGCCCAGGTTCAGGGAGGCGCCGCACTTCACCAACTCCGCCTCCGCGCGGTGCCCGGCGCCGCTCCCGCCCGCGTCCGTCGCGGGCGCCGACGCGGACGCCGCATGCTCGCCGCGCGCGGCCGTGCACGTGGCGATGACGCTGGACGCGTCCTACCTGCGGGGCACCATGGCCGCTGTGCTCTCCGTCCTGCGCCACGCCTCCTGCCCGGAGTCCGTCTACTTCCACTTCCTCACCGCCGCCGGGTCGCCCACCCGGACGGCGGAGCTGGTGGCCGCCGTGCACGCGTCGTTCCCGTCGCTGGCGTTCCGGGCGTACCCGTTCGACGAGTCGCGCGTGGCGGGCCGCATCTCGGCGTCCGTCCGCGGCGCGCTCGACCGGCCGCTCAACTACGCGCGCTCCTACCTGGCCACCACGCTGCCGCCCTGCGTGCGCCGCGTCGTGTACCTCGACTCGGACGTCGTGCTCACCGACGACGTCGCCGCGCTGGCGGCCACAGCGCTCCCGGAGGGCGCGGCGGTGGCGGCGCCAGAGTACTGCGGGGCGAACTTCACCGCCTACTTCACCCCGGGGTTCTGGGCGAGCCCGGCGCTCGCGGGGACCTTCCGCGGCCGCCGCGCGTGCTACTTCAACACGGGCGTCATGGTGCTCGACCTCCCGCGGTGGCGGGCGGCGGGCTACACGGCGCAGATCGAGGGGTGGATGGAGCTGCAGCGGCGGGTGCGCATCTACGAGCTCGGCTCCCTACCGCCCTTCCTCCTCGTGTTCGCCGGCCGGATCGCCGCCGTGGACCACCGCTGGAACCAGCACGGCCTCGGCGGCGACAACTACCGCGGGCTATGCCGCGGCCTCCACGCCGGCCCCGTCTCCCTGCTGCACTGGAGCGGCAAGGGCAAGCCGTGGGACCGGCTCGACGCCGGCCGGCCCTGCCCGCTCGACGCCGTCTGGGCCAAGTACGACCTGCTCCGGCCGGACACCGGGATCGACGCCGTCTTGTGATGACTGATGATCGCGTTCTTTTTTGATCGGTTTGGTTGGATTAGGAGATACAATACGTACTAGATGATCAGCTCAGCTCCTTCTTTTGTTGATTGTTCTTGTCAACTTTAATTAATTAGAGTGTTCGTGCAAGCTGCAAGTGTACACAGTGTTTGGACGAACAATTAACAGAAATGGACTAGTTAATTACTGCTTTCTCTTCTCTAAATTAATAAGCAAGTACTCCCTCCGTCCGGAAATACTTGTCGGAGAAATGGATGTATCTAGATGTATTTTAATTTTAGATACATCCATTTTTATGCATTTTTCCGACGAGTATTTCCGGACGGAGGGAGTAGAATGGTACTCAAAACTCCGGAACAGTTGGACTGTGATCAAATACAGAAATTACCAAAAAAGAAAGGCAAAAGTTTTTCTTTTTGGAAATAAACATGATCTAGTGTTATACTCGTTTAAAAATTTAAAAGTTTCGCGGAGAAATGACTTCGGTCGGGTCATGGAGTATCTAATCTCGAGCACAAATGCACCGGAATGAATAGAAAATTCTTTAAAAAATAGTTAAAAATATTAAATTCCATTTTTTCTGTGTGTATGAACATCAATGAAAGCTCTAACATCCTGCAAAATGCCACTTTGAAAAGACAACCGTGGAGGCCTATAGAAAAACAAAATTGGGAGTAAAAGAGACGCATTTTGAATCACTCCTTTTTTTTTTGCACACACCTCTGCGGATGTCTTTTCAGGGCGAAATTTTTCAGGATGTTACAGCTTTTGCTGATGTTGATACACAGAATTCTGATTTCTTTTACTAGTTTTTCAAAATGTTTCAGATCTTTTTATGTTTTTGGCGATTCCTATTTTTTAAAATTTGGATGCATTGGCACCCGAGACCCGATGAATGATCCGCGCAAGGTCAAAGGCCAGTTAGAAAACTGCATAACTGATGAATTGGTTTGTTTCTTTGTGGTTAATTAGATTAGCGTTGGTGTTTATCTACAGTGGGATGATTGATATTTCCTTCAAACTATCTAAAAAAGGTTGCTCAAGCTGATCCGGATACTGTATGCAACTTGCCCACTCACCTGATTGTTGGTCGCTACGCGTAATACAAAATAGTGTGGCGTTGGTAAGAATCCTACGACGAGCGCGCGGACCGTGTCGGCTGACATTCGGCCTGCACTTTTTACTTTTGGTAGCTACCTAGCGCCACCTTTTCCAATTACAGTGCCAACTCCACTTACAAATTCCTCCTCGTCTTTTTCCATTTGCTAGACTTGGACGAACACCATCTCTGTACGAGCTCTAAGTCACGCATGACCTTCGACCAACAGTATATATTACAGAGATGGTCATACGTGCCAAACATTTGGATAGCAATCTACTCCCTCCCTCCGTTTTTAAATATAAGCCCTTTTAGAGATTTCAATATGTATTCTTCCCTTTGTTTTTTTTTTAGTCTGCATATAACATTTGGTCAAAGTCAAATTTTATTAACTTTGACTAAGTTTATAGAAAAAAAAACAAGATTCACAATATAAAATTAATATCATTAGATGCATCATGAAATAAAGTTTCATATCATATAGCTTTAGTATTGTAGATGTTAATTTTTTTTCTACAAAGTTGGTCAAACTTTACAAAGTTTGACTTTGACCAAATCTTATATACAGACAAAAAAGAAACGAAGGGAGTACATAGTGGTGTATATAGACATATTTTAGAGTGTAGATTCACTTATTTTGCTTCGTATGTAGTCCGTATTCGAATATCTAAAAAGCCTTATATTTAGGAATGGAGAAAGTAGATCGGAACTGAAGAATCTCAAGGGTTGACTCAAATCAACTGGAAAGATTTTTTGCAAAAAAACTATCCATATGTTCATCTACTGTCAAGATACTGCAAAGAACACTGGAAGAAAGAATTACATCAAGGTTTCATAGACCACGGAGCTTGAAGCCCAACTCTGGGCGGGCTGGGCGGGCCAAAATGAAAGAACTAGCCTGTGGGCCGGTGTTCTAAGGCCCAACAGTAAAAAAAGTAGTGTACAAATTTTAAAATATTGGGCTGGCCATGGCCCATCCAGCCTTGCTGTAGCTCCGCTATTGCACCCAGCGACGACTACAAGCACTGGAGCGAGCCGAAGGCGCGCCACCGTCATTACCCTCCCTCATCGGCCAGGAAGTTATTTACAATAATTTTATTTCAGAGAGAAAAAAATCATCTAGATAAACATTAGACGAGTTAGTATGAGAAATTTCCTTAGATTCTATCATACAAGGACTTCAAATTTTCCTTAAATAAATAAGAAACCAAACATCTTTCCAAAATCCTTCAGCTCGTCACATCAACTTTTTAGTAAAATAATTATGAGGGATTGATCCTGCGGCCTCCTGGTTGCCCGGCGGCAATGCATGACCTATTAGAAGGGAAAGAGTTGGCTTTTACACATTTTCCTTCTTTTTTTCTCTGATTTTTTCTTTCTTGTTTTCAACGTTTTTTTCATTTTCTTTTTTCAATTTTGTTACTTTGTTTTTTCTTTTCTTTTTTCTTCTCCATTTTGGGTTTTCCTTTTTAGGTTTTCATTTTATGGGTTTTTATTTGTTATTTTTTGTTTTTCATTCTACATTCTTATATACATGATCAACATTGTTTTCAAAACTCCCTAAACAAACATTTTTCCAAATACTTGTTCAACATTTTCAAACAATTATTCAACATTTTTACATACATGATCAACATTTTTAAAATACTTGTTCAACATTTTCGAATGCTTGATTAACATTATTTTTAAATTCTTGGTCAACATTTTTCAAATACATGTTCAACATTTTTCAAACGCTTGATTAACATTTTTCAAATACTTTCAATTTTTTCAATTTTTTGATTAATATTTTCGAATATTGTTCAACATTTTTCAAATACTTGTTCAACAACTTTTGAATGCTTGATCAACATTTTTCAAATACTTGTTTAACATTTCTTTGAATGCTACATTAATATTTTTTAAATACTTGTTCAACATTTTTCAAATACTTTTCAACATTGTTTTTAATACTTGATAAAATTTTTCAAATATTTTTTCAACAATTTTCAAATTCTTGTTCAATATTTGCCAAATGTTTTTATAGAGTTTTTTGTAATATATATATTTAAAATATTTTAAAGTATAAACAAAAGTACAAAATAAAACAAAAAATGAAACCAGAAAATGTAAAAATAAACAAGAAAAATAGGTTGTGGCCTTGCTCGCATGTGGGCCAGCCTATCTGGGCTCCACTTGACGCAAGGCTGCCCCATGTGCTCGCTTAAAGCGAGAAATAGGGGTGCCCCCCCCCCCCAGCCTGGGCCCTAGGTAGTCGCACCTCCCGCCTAGGCACATAGTTGGATCTGTCGTCCACCCAATAAAGGAGAACTCAAGATTGTTAAGCGCAACGTCAGTGGGGACAAACCTCTTGCTAGTCAGGTTGTCGAACCATTTATTCCTTGGAAGAACCACTGACCATACCAAGCTCGGCCTCAAACTTGTTGTTGCATCACCTTAACATGCCGAAGTGCGTACGATAACCCATCAAATCCGTGGCACAAAAACACCATAGACTTCCTAATTTGTGCCGTGTCAGCCACGGTGATCGGACCAAGACTTCGCCCCACATGGACATGGAAAACTAACATTGAGAAAACAATTTACACTCACTTGAACGAACGATGATACGTGGTTCCCCTACCTCCCCGGTGCCAAATAGGCCTTAGGAACCGCCGGAAACACACCCAAGAAACACAGAGCTTCCTATAGCTCGGACGCTAGGTGAAGCGCGCACGCACAATTTTTTTTTAGAAACACACTTTTTTTTTGAGAATCAGAAGCAGGCACTTTTCTTTTTGAGAATCAGAAACATACTCGTATTGTTTTTTAGGTAAGCCGGGGGAAACGCATATTGGGCAGCCCAATAGCTCGACTGGCCAGCCCAGTAGGCTACACAAACTTAACCAGCCCATCCGCTCTAAAGCAGCCTCGCAAGCGGCCCAGCCAAGCCTTGTCACGCCCAACGCCCCTCGCCGTCCCCCGCGACCGCGCCACCGCCGCCGCGCCGTGGCAGGCCGCCCGCATTCGACCGTCGCCGCCGAGCCGCCGTCAGCGAGGCTGTTGCGTCGGTCCGCCCGCGATTCCGTGTCCGTTGAGGCGTCACGGCTCGCTTTTCCGTGGAGGTGGACGGACGCGCTTGTCGCGAGCGCGAGGAGAAAATATCTCCGGCGGGGACAAATATCTGGCGCCACTGCTGGCGTCGTTTTCCCATCATTTTGGCTGGCCACCGCCCCCACTCAGGCACCCGCCACGTCGTCCGGTCGCGGCTTGTCGCTCTCGGCGGCGAGCTGTGGCCACCCGTGCCCCGTCCTCTCATCACCTCTCCGGCCGCCCCGGATCCGCTATAAAAGATCTCACTCTCGGCACCACTGGCCAGGTGCGCACTCCCATCCCTTCTCCCCACTGTCAGCAGCAACGCTTCCGGCCGCCCTCCCGCGCCGCTCGCCGGATCCGCCGTTTCTCAGGTGAGGCCCCTCCCTACCCCGGTCCAGAGCTCGGGCGCCAGGGGTCTAGGACTCGTGCTTCTTTTTTCGGCCTGGATGAATTTGTGGGATTACAACTGTTCTAATTGAATTGTGACTACTTTGTTTTGTCTGTATCAGTTCAATTGATCCATTTCCAATTGTCCATGCCGAATAAGAAAAAAGAACGTAGATAATCTGCTCTGTAATGGGAATTGGGACCTCACAATTGAGTACTGCTATGAATCTATGAATGATGATGTTGTCCTGCCAAACGTGGAGATTAGTGAGTGTGTAGTTGCAGTCCGTAGTGCAATCTTTGGCATTTGGTGCAGGGATACGGCACCTCTGTGCCGAATTGGTGCAGGATACGCTGGGGATACGCGTATCCTGATGTATCCCTTTTTTTTGAATTAAAAAAATGCTAATAAACTTTTTTTAGGAAAAAAAAAACAGAAGGGGATACGAAGGGGATACCTCAGGGATACGTATGGGCTGTTATCACTTGACCCAAAGCCCAGGAGGCCGACGTGGGCTGCCTATATCAACATCTGATGGCTAAAAAAACCCTCACTTACAACTCCTATCGCCGTCATCTGGCAGTTGCCGATCTCTCCGCGCCGCCGGCAGTCTCGCCGTAAGTCTCCCTGTCTCCGTGCATCTCCATTCTGCACGCAGGCTCCATGTCTGCTAGCTAGCTAGCTAAGCCAAGTGCGTTCATCATGTTTCATCGTCAATCACTGGTGGTGTAAAAATTCTCAATCTTGTGTCCCGTTCATCTTCAGCTAGACTGCCCAACGTCACATATTAGTTGTCGCTCAAACGGATGTATCTAATACTCAAATACGTCTAGATACATCCATTTCAGCGGTAACTAATATGGGACGGAGGGAGCATATCTCTTGCTTCGGTGGATTACTCGTGTCCGATCGACCGTCCATCGCCATCTGCTGGATTAACTTTTTTGATCAATTGTCCTATGAATCTACTCCCTCCGTCCCATAATATAAGAACCTTTTTAACACTAGTGTGGTGTTAAAAACGTTCTTATATTTTGGGACAGAGGGAGTATATGATTATATGTTATTAATTTAGTTCTTAATGCACTGCTGCACTACAGTATTTTATTCATCGTCTATCCATATACTTGCCATATCCTTGTAGATGCATTTTTGGAAAATGCCGTTTTCCGTATTCCCGTACTGTGTAACGTTGTTTGCAGTCATGAAGTATGCATCTACTAATCTATTGCAACACCTTGCCTGCATCTACTAAACTGTACCTTGAACAGGAAATGGCTGCGCTGCAACCATCGTTCTCGTCGCTAATGGCTATGAACAATAGCTGCAACACCATGAAGTTCCCCAAGACTGCACTTTTGCCTGGTTTCGGTGGCATTTCGCGCCCTCAAGATGTGCAGGACAGGAATGCTAGCCTCACCTGTTCAAGGCCTAAGGCAGTTTCAGTGACTGACCATTCAGTAGCAGAGCCAGCAAAACCCAGGCAATCGAAACATACAGTTGATCCTGCTGCTCCAGAATTTCTGCCGCTCCCAGCATTTGAAGATTGCTTCCCACGGAGCACCAAAGAATGCAGGCATGCTTCCTGCTTTTGCTTCGCCTAGCAACTGTACTGGGAGTGCCAATATTGTTATGTTCTAATGTATCAGTTTCATCTTATATTTGCCATGGTTATGCTCTGCAGTGAAGTCGTTCATGAGGAATCAGGCCATGCCCTGAAGGTTCCATTTCGGAGAGTCCATTTGACCGGAGATAGCGGGCATTTCGACACATATGACACCAGTGGTCCACAAAACATAAGCCCGAGGATTGGTAACTCACTAGCCTTATCTCTCTTGTCATATTCTCTGTCCTAAACCATGTAGACTGCTTTGTACTAATAAGCCATAACATCTAGATCAGCTGTCCAATAGGAAATTACACGGTGTGTTTGTATTATTGCTCTCATGCAACCACATTGGTGCCTTGAATTGCTCTGATGTTTCCCTTTTTGTGTGTTAATAAGTTCATCTTATAGTCAAATAATGGACAGTTTCATTGTTTCAACAGTCGGATGGTATTGATCAGATGCCTGGTTTTGGACTTGGAAAATAGTTGAAAAGGCAAAGTAGACCTATTAGTTTTTTATGATCATATACAGGATATCTCTATAGATATTCTTCTGGTGTTTTCTTAGTTGTATTATTTCAGACTGTTTCATTCTTAAGTTTACCCTAGTAAGCACATTGGCTGTGCTTTGTGGAGAGATTACCCACGCTCCTTCAGAAAAAAGTAGTTTCCTCCTGTATATTCTCAGTTAAAGTGTTCTAGATGAGAACTGAAGAAGTATCCAGGGAAATGTATTAGGTCCCTCAGAAAGTTAGATAGCATAAAAATAGCAATGTAATTATTTTATCCGTCCAAATTAACTAAATATAGTTTTTTGTGTGAAGCTTTTGAATAGGTTTTAAACTTTTGAATAAATTGTGTCAAGTTTAAAATTCATATAAGTTTGTTTGTAATAAGCATGATTGAACTTTTACAGGACTCCCAAAGATAAGAAAGGAATGGATTGACAGGAGGGAGAAATTGGGTAGTCCTCGGTACACCCAAATGTACTATGCTAAGCAGGGAATCATAACAGAGGAGATGCTGTACTGTGCCAAACGTGAGAACCTTGCTCCTGAATTTGTCCGATCTGAAGTCGCCCGTGGACGAGCCATTATCCCTTCCAACAAGAGGCACCTGGAATTGGAGCCCATGATTGTTGGAAGAAACTTCCTTGTGAAGGTGAATGCAAACATCGGGAACTCAGCTGTTGTGAGCTCCATTGAGGAGGAAGTCCACAAGCTCCAGTGGGCCACAATGTGGGGAGCAGATACTGTCATGGACCTTTCAACAGGGCGCCATATCCATGAGACCCGGGAATGGATTATTCGTAACTCCTCCGTTCCTATTGGAACTGTTCCGATTTACCAAGCACTTGAGAAAGTGAATGGTATTGCTGAAGATCTGAGCTGGGAAGTCTTCAGGGACACTTTAATTGAGCAAGCCGAGCAGGGTGTTGACTACTTCACCATCCATGCTGGTGTGCTGCTTCGTTATATCCCTCTCACAGCAAAGAGGATGACTGGCATAGTTTCACGTGGCGGATCAATCCATGCAAAATGGTGCTTGACGTATCACAAGGAGAACTTTGCTTATGAGCACTGGGATGACATTCTTGACATATGTAACCAGTATGATGTGGCATTGTCAATTGGTGATGGCCTGAGGCCTGGTTCCATTTATGATGCTAATGATAGCGCTCAGTTTGCAGAGCTGCTGACTCAAGGGGAACTAACTCGCCGAGCATGGGAGAAGGATGTGCAGGTGAGAATAATAAGTAGGAGGGAAGTTGAACTTACAGAGTTGTTTCCTTTACAATATCAATATTCTAATATGTATAGTCATGGTTTATGTTTGTTTTTCATTGCAATAATCAATAACAGGACGTTCTAAATAGGCTTTGAGTAATCAACCTTCGATATAAATTCTGCTCACAGGATTGTTAACTATGTTATCCATTCAAAACTGTAGCTTGGTTTGTGCATAAGATTGAAGTAGATATTTCAAGTAACAGGTAAATAGTATGAACAAGATATTTTTTCCAGTACAGTTGAATATGATTGCCAGATCGACAGATTATATATTAAATGTAAAAGAGCACTTCTATTAGGATATATGTTTGCTGTTTATCATCCAACATTTCTGCATTTTCAGTTAAAAACAAGATTTCTGCACCGGTGCCTTATGGGTCAATTATTTTTGGAACATTGTATATACAGCCATATTCATTTATAGTGCAGCGTAGCTTACTTTAATGAATAAGCTAAGCTTGTATAGAGACTCGTTAGAAAATATTGAAGATATAATATTCGAATTCTTGATTGTAAAGTGCTGTAAGTGACGAATCATATTTTTATGCTCTAGTGACCGACAGTTGAACTTAGAACTGTACTATGCTCTGCAAGATGAATTATTTCTATCTGCTATGTCATTCAGTAGTTAAAACTTGGGAGCTGTCTTTCTGATATTGCACTTCTTAACTTCTAGGTGATGAATGAAGGTCCTGGGCATATTCCGATGCATAAAATTCCTGAAAATATGGAGAAACAGCTGGAGTGGTGCAACGAAGCACCTTTCTATACGCTGGGTCCATTGACAACTGATATTGCACCTGGTTATGATCACATCACCTCAGCCATTGGTGCCGCCAACATTGGGGCTCTTGGCACCGCACTTCTTTGTTATGTAACACCAAAGGAGCACCTTGGGTTGCCTAACAGGGATGATGTTAAGACAGGTGTGATATCCTACAAAATCGCTGCTCATGCTGCTGATTTGGCAAAGCGTCACCCCTACGCACAAGCATGGGATGATGCACTAAGCAAGGCAAGGTTTGAGTTTAGATGGTTGGACCAATTTGCTTTATCCCTGGATCCAGTTACTGCAATGTCTTTCCATGATGAAACACTGCCATCTGATGGTGCCAAAGTAGCACATTTCTGCTCAATGTGTGGCCCCAAGTTTTGCTCGATGAAAATCACCGAGGATATTAGAAAGTATGCTGATGAACATGGTTACGGGACAGTAGAGGAAGCTGTGAGGCAAGGAATGAGTGAGATGAGTGCTGAATTTTTGGCTGCAAGGAAAACAATTAGTGGCGAACAACATGGTGAAGCTGGAGGGGAAATCTATGTGCCAGAAAGCTACGTAGTTCAAAAATAAGGTTAGTTTGTTGTGTATATCTGTCTTGCAAGTAGGAGAGGACGCTCATAAAACTTTCCCTCTTTGGAATATTATACATGGTAATAAGACTTTAACAATAGTGCTATCACCCCTACATGCACACTTTAAATTTGGATGTTTTTTTATCCTCTAGGTAATAATTCTAACCAAGGATGATCCCGTCAGTCTGAACATATCATAATTGCATTGCATGATCTGCTTGTTCATAGTTCTACATTGTGATGTCATGCAATGTGATTTGTTTCTTTTGCATAGAGTGTGAAACTTTTCCAGCACTGAGCAAACTTTATCTTCTTTGAGAAAGTCAGTGTCAAATTAAACAAACTGTCTTTTGGAATGGTCGAATTAAGCAAACATTTAGTAGCACTATAATGTGGTTGAATGATCCATTCATTAAATTCGAACCAATTACGTCGGCATCATAATGAACTTTTATTGAAGTGACCTTTTCCAATTGTAAGTTTAGGGCAGTTAACAAACCATGATTATCATTGACTTGTATAATCTACCAGTGTGAAATAGACAATGTTTTGTATCTCTCTAATGTAATCTCTGAATTCAGAAATACAAACTTCGTGCAGATGTCCTTGGCAGCCGTCTGGTCCAAGTGATGCAGATTTGGATGCAGATTTGGTGGCTAGGCCGTTTGTCAGCAGCACTTCTACCATCTTCTGTTAGGAGGTGGTAAGCAGGATATATGCCTCAATAAAGCTACTGCTGCTTAGCGTCAGTTTTTAATGTCATTATGGATTATGGGTTGTAATAAAAGTGAACTCTATATTGTGTTACTTATGTTATAATTGTCTTTGCATATCATTATGGGATTGCTAGTGATGAAAGTTGCACCAGGGGTGCTTGTATTCCCAACGATCTGAAGGCCCCTTGGCCTGGATCGTTGCGATATGGGCTGAGAAAGTCCCTTTGAACCTGAACAGGATAATGCCTGCGAAGGGAGTGTGCATTTCTATTTTCATGTTTCCCAGGATACACTCAACCCTCGACATTCTGGAAATTGAGGGACCAAGTTTTCCTGAATGTGTGGAGCGCACCTACTGGATATGCATGTTTCCTACTCTGAAGTAACATGGTAATGTACACGATTTCTTTAACCAGCATACATATTGGCATTTCTCCAAGAGGAGAGGATATTTACAGGCATAGTGTTATCATGGAACACATCAAATTTAATCATGGAACACATAAACTTTACCCATCACGACTTTTTTTTTAGGAATCCCATTACATCTTGCAATGCATTGACAATGTCCTGTGTAATTTACTTTTTACACCTATTCATGTACATATTTCTATAGTAGAAGTATAAAAGATGTAACTAGACTGACAGATTGGAATGGTTATGTACATGCCACTTGTCAGTTGAGAACAAAATCAACGGCAGAACTCTTTTTGACTTGATTATGTGAAATGTGTCTCCTAAGAATTATTTTGTAGAGTGACTGAGATACTGCTTATCGTGAACTATTCCTTTGGTTGTTCCCATTGTGATTGTCAAACATTTTCAAATACATCATAAACTTTAAACATCCATGCATGCATAACTGTGTATCTACATTGTAAAACTTGGCAGCACTTTAGTGCTCGACTGCTGGGCCTGCATAGTTTATGACAACTAGTCTCCTCCCAAAAGTTAAGGCATTTCATACTTGTTTGATCTGCTGCTTAGTTCACGACCGCAGTTAGGCATACTGGAGAAATATGGCAAATCGGCGCACACCTGTCAGCTGCGCAAGCATGGTGAATAACACGCATAAGCTTGTGATGTATCTATTATCAACCATAAAGCCCCATATGTTTATCCTTGGATGCCATTGTATTGGCTAAGAACATGATTTTAGTTTTACCTTCTGATGTGTGAGACACATGTTTCTTAGTCGATTTATTACTTGCCACTCCACTTTTGGTTGTGAATTACATGACCCAATCAAAATACCATGACTGATGCCAATTGTCGAGAGAATTGTGGGTAAAACATGTCAGAAAGGTGGTGCTGGTGGCTGGGTCTTTCTGAGTTGATAGTGAATTTCGGGTCTGCCCTCCAATGTGATTGTGCTGATAGGGTGTTGGTCTTGAATTCCTAGAGAGCTGAGCTATGCACATATTTTTTCTGATACCGCGGCTCTAGTTTTCACTGTTGTTTTCACCTTTGAAGTTCCATACAAAGGGATTCTTCACAAGTTCAAGTGTTAACTTGTACTTGTGTAATCTATATTGATATGTGCCCTACCTATTTATTTTGGATGCGTGGAACAATGCAATGTTGCTTCATCAGATTATCTACTTTATGTTTCTTTGCACACTAATATTTTCCCCTTTTCCAACTTCAAATGTGAATTCAGGACCATATTTTAGAACTTCATGCTTGGCCCGAAATATTTTATAGCTGCATAACTCCAAAGTATTTTTGTTTTGTAAGAGGAAGATGTGTATTTTACTTATGGGCCATGCGACTAATAGAAGTATGGCGCGACTCGTGTCAAACCACACAAATCAAACATGCCCGGAGAAAGACTGAGGATAACTTTGCTTTTTCACACTATTTGGCTAGCTTGCCACACTGTGACAAGCCTAACTAAACACAGAGCCATAAGTGTTATCACAAGCTTAGTGAAAAGACTGAGGGTTCTTGAAGCACAATTTTCTAATGTTTTGGAACACACTGTTCGCATGATAATAGACATTTTTTCTGAAACAAAATGTTCGCATAATAGTAACAACTGTAAGTCCATTAGAAGCATCAATTTCTATTAAAAAAAAGCTTCAATTTCTGGTGTGGAAATTCCACCACCATTGGTAGTGCTTGATGCAAAATTCCACCACCATTGGCACACATGTAAATAAACAGTGAAGCATAATTGCATACAATGAATACCTGGACAATATCCTCCATATTATTGTCAGCACATTGAATACATGAGAAATGGAGGAAACTTGTACTCAAGAACGGATGCAGAATACAACTCGAAAATCATGGAAACATATGTGAGAAATGGTGACACTATGTGGAAATGTTGAAATCAATGAGAATGCAAGACTATGTGCAACACATAAGAAAAATAAAAGAAGCACCGATTGATAGTGATAGCACATGGAGTATATATATTAAGATAAACAACGAGGACCATAGAAACATGACGAGTAAAGGAAGCATGTATATTGTTGTGTGCAATAAACCATTTATACAAAAGAAGCATGTGTATGAAGCAAAGGAAGCACGGCCATTAGAAATAAAAATGCGAGAAATAATGAAGCATGTTTGGTTGAAGTAAAAATGTGATAAGCTAAACAAATATAAGACATAGTGTAGCCATGCTGCAGTCTTAGGGCATACTGGAATAAACAGAAGCACTCCGCAATCAAAATTTGCTTCTACTAAAAATGAATTTTACTTCTAAAGAAATACCAGCTTGCATGTTTGATGGAACATACAGATTAACACAATTGAACTATGAAAAAAAAAATGTATAACGGAGCAAAGTGAGTGAAAAGAAACAGGCCCTCGCGTCGTCCTCCCGAGGGCGACTAGGGTTCCCACTAGTAGAAAACATGGCTTTGGTCCAGGCCTGGCCAGCCTATTAGTCCCGGTTCGGTCAAGAACCGGGACCCATGGGGGCATAGGTCGCTGTTCATGAGGCCAGGGGGCTGGCTGGGCCTCGTGGGGCATTGGTCCCGGTTCGTCTGGAACCTTTGGTCCCGGTTCCAAACACGAACCAGGACCAATGGGCCTCGCTCCTGGCCCACAACCATTGGTCCCGGTTCGTGGCTTGAACCAGGACCAAAGGGTGTCCTTTAGTCCTGGTTCCAGCAACGAACCGGGACCAATGAGGTGCCTATATATACCCCCTCGCCTGCGAGCAGAGCACTCCACTGCTATGTTTTTTCTGGCCGGCGAGGGGAGAGCTTTGTGGTGCTCTAGCTCACCTCCTATGCACATGAGGTGTTCGATGAAATGCCCGAGCCACACTTAAGCTTTCTCCTCTCGAAACTCCTTGTCCAAACTCCATTTTCCTCAAGATTTTTCTAGGTTTGGCGGTCCGTCCTATCCTGTCCCTGTCCTCACCGCCGTCGATCGCCCGCGCCGATCTTGTCGCCGGCACCACCGTGGTGAGCCTCTTGTTCTTATCTTCTTTCTAGAAGTTAAAAGTGCTTACTTGTATGATTTAGATAGATACTTGTATAATTTTCTTACTTTTATTATTGTTTGTTATTATATAGTGCGATGGTTTTGGTATCCGCCTCCGTCGGCCCTCGTCCTGGCTATGATTCGGATGTGGTATATATATTATCTTTTATAACTATTTGTTTTATTTAGTGTTTATGACAATTATGCCGACCAACTTGACATAGATTTTTTTTATATAGGAGGTAGTTGAACCGGAAATTCCAACCGGCCCTATTGTCGAGAGGTTAAATTTAGTTGAAGAAGAAAACAATTACTTGAAAAAAACTGAAAAAATGGAGCAGGAGAAGATGATATTGGAGTTGCATGTTGCGGATGCCGTCGATGATCACAAGATCAAGATGGATGCAATGCCATTCATACCGAGGCTTGGTATCATTATGCCGTTGGATCAATTGTTACCTTGGTTGCGATTATGATCGCATTTGTTGTTGCATTGAAATGTTTTACATAGTTTCAATGTATGGTTTAATTAGATGCTCTCGAGAGCTATATGTTGTTCAATGAGAACTATGTATGCACTTTGGTTTTGACACACTTAATTATATATAATGCACGCAGATGAACCGGCAATGGATGTACGGTGACAGACGCACCTCCGAGTACATTAAGGGCGTGCATAATTTTCTCAAAGTGGTTGAGGCAAACAAGCAGAATGGTTTTATGTGTTGTCCATGCCCTATATGTGGGAATACGAGGTCTTACTCTGACCGGAAAATCCTTCACAACCACCTGCTTTATAAGGGTTTAATGCCACACTATAATGTTTGGACCAAGTACGAAGAAATAGGGGTTATGGTGGAAGACAGCGAAGAAAAAGAGGATGATGACAACTATGTGCCCCCTGAATACGGTGATGCTACAACGGGGGAAGCTGAAGATCAAGAGAAACCAGACGATGTGCCCGATGATGATCTCCGCCGGGTCATTGTTGATGCAAAGAGACTGTTGGAAAGTGAAAAGGAGAAGCTGAAGTTCGATTGCATGTTAGAGGATCACAAAAGGGTTGTACCCCAATTACGAAGATGGCAACACAAAGCTCGGTGCCGATCGAATTGCTGCAGTGGAAGGCGTGGAATTGTGTGCTGACAAAGGATTTGAGAAGCTCTGAAAATATTGAAGAAGAAGCTTCCAAAGAATAACGAATCGCCCGACGAAGACGACGCAACAAAGAAGGTCGATGCCCTCTAGGATTGGAGGTGTAGAAGATACATGCATGTCGTAATGATCAGATCCTCTACATGGTGCGTATAAGGATTTGAACGCATGCCCGGTATGCGGTGCATTGCAAGATAAGATCGACGAGATGACCTCGGTGATGTTGACGGCGGCGCCCTGTGAAGAGGGTTCTGCCAAGGTGATGTGGTATGCTCCTATAATACCACGGTTGAAACGCCTGTTCAGAAACAAAGAGCATGCAAAGTTGATGCGATGGCACAGAGAGGACCGTAAGAAAGACGGGAAGTTGAGAGCACCCGCTGACGGGTTGCAGTGGATAAAAATTGAGAGAAAGTACTTGAAGGAGTTTGCAGGTGACACAAGGAACGTATGGTTTGGTTTAAGCGCGGATGGCATTAATTCTTTTTGGGAGCAGAGCAGCAATCACAACACCTGGCCCGTGACTCTATGTATCTATAACCTTCCTCCTTGGCTGTGCATGAAGCGGAAGTTCATTATGATGCCAGTTCTCATCCAAGGCCCTAAGCAATCCGGCAACGACATTGGTGTGTACCTAAGGCCATTAGTTGAAGAACTTTTACAACTACGGAATGTGTGGGATGCGCACAAACAGGAGGAATTTGACCTGCATGCATTGCTGTTTGTAACCATCAATAATTGGCCTGCTCTCAGTAACCTTTCAGGATAGACAAACAAGGGATACCATGCATGCACGCACTGTTTAGATGACACCAAAAGTATATACCTGGACAAATGCAAGAAGAATGTGTACCTGGGGTATTGTCGATTTCTTCCGACCAACCATCAATGTCGAAAGAAAGGCAAGCATTTCAAAGGCGAGACAGATCACCGGAAGAAGCCCGCCATGCGTACCGGTGATCACGTACTTGCTATGGTCAATGATTTAAAAGTAATCTTTGAAAAGGGTCCCGGTGGACTATCTGTTCCGAATGACGCTGAGGGACGCGCACCCATGTGGAAGAAGAAATCTATATTTTGGGACCTACCCTACTGGAAAGAGCCAGAGGTCCCCTCTTCAATCGACGTGATGCACGTGACGAAGAACCTTTGTGTGAACCCGCTAGGCTTCTTGGGCGTGTATGGGAAGACAAAAGATACACCGGAGGCACGGGAGGACCTGCAATGTTTGCACAAAAAAGACGGCATGCCTCCAAAGCTGTCGCGGAATTGTCACGTCAGATGTCCTAGTGAAAGGACTTAGTCGTGGAGTTATCGCAACTAGGAAGTTTAAAGGGGTTAATCGGGACAAAGGACACGAGGGTTATACTGGTTCGGCCCCTTACGGTGAAGGTAAAAGCCTACGATCCAGTTTTGAGTGGGATTGCTTATGACTCGATAACTAGGGAGCGGAATCGCTTGACCTAGCTCTCATCTGATGTTACTTGCCCTGAACCGCCGCCGGGTCGTCCCTTTATATACAGAGGTCGACGCCCAGCGGCTCATAGAGTCCCGACCGGCTCATAAACAGTGTCCGTCTCGGTCTTTTAACTATTCTTGCCTTACAATACAAGTCACGTACATATGGCGGTTTATCACTACGGGCCTTAAGTCGTCTCCGGGCTTTGGGCCCTTACTGAAACGCCATCTTCAACTTTGGTCTTGGGCTTTTAAGAATACTTGTGGGTATAACCCGGCCCCTCCCGGGCGGGTCATACCTAATAGTTATATCCCCAACATTAGGCCCCAGATTGATTTGAGCTGGTTCATGTCAATCTTCAACACTTAAGAAAAATCTTCTGCTCTTTACTTATGAAACTTTCATAACCCGCCATGACGTCATCCTTTGAATTTGTGGTAATCTGCCATGACGTCACCTGCCATAAATGCACGTTTTGTTCAATGTATCCCAACAGATCTTTATCTTGATGACCATCCCAAAAATCGAGGCGTCCCGGAGTTTCTTGGACTATTACTCACTGTTTTGGGGTCCCGGAGTGATTTCCACGATTGACGAACCCCGGGGTGCGTTTACGTGTCGGTCATCAACACTCGCGGTTTTTGTCGATTTTGGCCTGTTTCGTGGACTATTACACACCGTTTTAGGGTCCCAAAGCGATTTCCATGGTTGTCAAACCCCAAGGTGCGCTTACGTGTCCGTCATCAACAATCGCAGTTCAGGCCGATTCTGGCCCGTTTCTTGGACTATTACTCAGTTTTGGACTCCTGGAGTGATTTCCATGATTGCCGAACCCCGGGATGCGTTTACGTGCCGGTTATCAACACTCACAATTTTGGCCAATTCTGGTCCGTTTCTTGCACTATTACTCACTATTTCGGGGTCCTAGAGTGATTTCCACGATTGATGATCCCCGGGGTGCGTTTACGTGTCCGTCGTCAACACTTACAGTTTTGGCCAATTCTGATCCGTTTCGTGGACTATTACTCACCATTTTGGGGTCCCGAAGAGATTTCCATAGTTGTTGAAACCCAAGGTGCGCTTACGTGTCGGTCATCAACGCTCACAGTTTTGGCCGATTCTGGCCCGTTTCCTAGACTATTACTCACTGTTTTGGGGTCCTAGAGTGATTTCCATGATTAACGAACCCCGGTTTGCGTTTACGTGTCGGTCATAAACACTCATAGTTTTGGCCGATTCTGGCCCGTTTCGTGGAATATTACTCACTGTTTTGGGGTCCCAGATTGATTTCCACGATAACAAACCCCGGGGTGCGTTTATGTGTTGGTCGTCACCACTACGGTTTTGGCCGATTCTGGCCCATTTTGTGGACTATTACTCACCGTTTGGGGTCCTAAATCGATTTCCATAGTTGTGGAACCCCAAGGTGCGCTTACGTGTCGGTCAACAACACTCATAGTTTGGATCGATTCTGGCCCGTTTCTTGGACTATTACTCACTATTTTGGGGTCCCGGAGTGATTTCCACGATTGATGAACCCTGGTACGTTTATGTGTCGGTCATCAATACTCACAGTTTTGGCCGATTCTGGCCTGTTTCCTAGACTATTACTTACCGTTGTGGTCCCAAAGCAATTTCTATGGTTGTCGAACCCCAAGGTGTGCTTACGTGTTGGTCATCAAGACTCGCAGTTTGGGCCGATTCTGGCCCGTTTCTTGGAATATTACTCAGTTTTGGGGTGCCGAAGCCATTTCCTCGATTGGCGAACCTCGGGGTGCGTTTACGTGTCGGTCATCAACACTCACAATTTAGGCCGATTATGGTCCGTTTCGTTCACTAGTACTCACCATTTTGGGGTCCCATAGCGATTTCCATGATTGACAATCCCCGGGGTGCGTTTACGTGTCCGTCGTCAAAACTCATAGCTTTGGCCAATTCTGACCCGTTTAGTGGACCATTACTCACCGTTTTGGTGTCCCGAAGCGATTTCCGTAGTTGTTGAACCCCAAGGTGCGCCTACCTGTCGGCCATCAACAATCGCAGTTTTGGCCAATTCTGGCCCGTTTCTTGGACTATTACTCACTGTTTTGGGGTCATGGAGTGATTTCCAAGATTGATGAACCTCGGGGTGCGTTTACGTGTCGGTCATCAACACTCGCGGTTTTTGTCGATTCTGGCCCGTTTCAAGGACTATTACTCACCGTTTTTGGGTCCCGAAGCGATTTCCATGGTTGTGAAACCCCAAGGTGTGCTTACGTGTCCGTCATCAACAATCGCGGTTTGGGCCGATTCTAGCCTGTTTCTTGGACTATTACTCCGTTTTGGGGTCCCGGAGTGATTTCCACGATTGACGAACCCCGGGGTGCGTTTACGTGTCGGTCATCACCACTCAGGGTTTTGGCCGATTCTGGCCCATTTCATGGACTATTACTCACCGTTTTGGGGTCCCAAGTGGATTTCCATGGTTGTGGAAACCTAAGGTGCGCTTATGTGTCGGTCATCAACACTCACAGTTTGGGCCGATTCTGGGCCGTTTCTTGAACTATTACTCACTGTTTTGGGGTCCCAGAGTGATTTCCACGATTGACGAACCCTTGGGTACATTTATGTGTCGGTCATCAACACTCATAGTTTTGGCCGATTCTGGCCCGTTTCCTGGATTATTACTCACTGTTTTGGGGTCCCAGAGTGATTTCCACGATTAACGAACCACGGGGTGCGTTTACGTGTCGGTCATAAACACTCACAGTTTTGGCCGATTCTGGCCCGTTTTGTGGACTGTTACTCACTGTTTTGGGGTCCTAGAGTGATTCCCACGATTAACGAATCCCGGGGTGTGTTTATATGTCGGTCATCACCACTCATGGTTTTGGCAGATTCTGGCCCGTTTCGTGGACTATTACTCAACGTTTTGGGGTCCCAAATCGATTTCCATGGTTGTGGAACCCCAAGGTGCGCTTATGTGTCGGTCATCAACACTCACAGTTCGGGCCGATCCTGGCCCATTTCTTGGACCATTACTCACTATTTTGGGGTCCCGAAGTGATTTCCACGATTGACGAACCCTGGGGTGCGTTTACGTGTCGGTCATCAACACTCACAGTTTTGGCCGATTCTGGCCTGTTTCCTGGACTATTAATCACCGTTTTGTGGTCCCAAAGCGATTTCTATGGTTGTCGAACCCCAATATGTGCTTACGTGTTGGTCGTCAAGACTCGCAGTTTGGGCCGATTCTGGCCCGTTTCTTGGACTATTACTCAGTTTGGGGTCCCGAAGTGATTTTCATGATTGTCGAACCACAGGGTGCGTTTACGTGTCGGTCATCAACACTCACAATTTTGGCCAATTTTGGTCCATTTCGTTCACTATTACTCGCCGTTTTATGGTCCCATAGCGATTTCCACGATTGACGATCCCTATGGTTAGTTTACGTGTCCGTCGTCAGCACTCATACTTTTGGCCAATTCTGACCCGTTTCGTGGACTATTATGCACCGTTTTTGGGTCCCGAAGCGATTTTCATAGTTGTTGAACCCCAAGGTGCGCTTACGTGTCGGCAATCAACAGTCGCAGTTTTGGCCGATTCTGGCCCGTTTCTTGGACTATTACTCATTGTTTTAGGGTCCCGGTGGGATTTCCACGATTGACGATCCCTGGGGTGCCTTTACGTGTCCGTCGTCAACACTCACAGTTTTGGCCAATTCTGACCCGTTTCGTGGACTATTACTCACTGTTTTGTGGTCCCGAAGAGATTTCCATAGTTGTTGAAACCCAAGGTGTGCTTACGTGTCCGTCATCAACACTCACAGTTTTGGCCAATTCTGGCCCGTTTCGTGGACTATTACTCACTGTTTTGGGGTCCCAGAGTGATTTCCATGATTCACGAACCCCGGGGTGCGTTTACGTGTCGGTCATCACCAGTCACGGTTTTGGCTGATTCTGGCCCATTTCGTGGACTATTACTCACGTTTTGGGGTCCCAAATCGATTTCCATAGTTGTTTAACCCCAAGGTGCGCTTACGTGTCGGTCATCAACACTCACAGTTTGGGCCGATTCTGGTCCGTTTCTTGGACTATTAATCACTGTTTTGGGGTCCCGGAGTGATTTCCACGATTGACGAACCCTGGGGTGCGTCTACGTGTCGGTCATCAGCACTCATAGTTTTGGCCGATTCTAGCTTGTTTCCTGGACTATTACTCACCCTTTTGTGGTCCCAAAGCAATTTCTATGGTTGTCGAACCCCAAGGTGTGCTTACGTGTTGGTCGTCAAGACTCGCAGTTTGGGCCGATTCTGGCCCGTTTCTTGGACTATTCCTCAGTTTTGGGGTCCCGAAGTGATTTCCACGATTGACGAATCCCGGGGTGCGTTTACATGACAGTCATCAACACTGACAATTTTGGCCGATTCTGGTCCGTTTCGTTCACTATTACTCACTGTTTTAGGGTCCCATAGCGATTTCCACGATTGACAAACCCGGGGTGCGTTTACGTGTCGGTCATCAACAATCACAATTTTGGCCGATTCTGGTCCGTTTCGTGCACGATTGCTCATCGTTTTGGGGTCCCAGAGCGATTTCCACTATTGACGATCCACGGGGTGCGTTTACGTGTTCGTCGTCAACACTCACCGTTTTGGGGTCCCGAAGCGATTTCCATAGTTGTTGAAACCCAAGGTGCGCTTATGTGCCGGTCATCGACACTCACAGTTTTGGCCGATTCTGGCCCGTTTCCTGGACTATTACTCACTGTTTTGGGGTCCCAGAGTGATTTCCACGATTAACGAACCCTGGGGTGCGATTACGTGTCGGTCATCAACACTCACAGTTTTGGCCGATTTAGGCCCGTTTCATGGACTATTACTCACTGTTTTGAGGTCCCGGAGTGATTTCCACGATTAACGAACCCCAGGGTGTGTTTATGTGTCGGTCATGAACACTCACGGTTTTGGCCGATTCTGGCCCGTTTCGTGGACTATCACTCACCGTTTTGGGGTGCCAAATCGATTTCCATGGTTGTCGAACCCTGTCGGCATTCTGGGAACGGGGGTCCCCAGACTTGCCTGCCTGCGGCCTGCGGCGTGGCTCAAGTGGTGGCCCAGTACGGCCCATCTTCATCAGCTCAAGCTCAAGACCCTCGCGAGGGGCCAAGCCTCGCGGGGCGGACGACGCAAGGCTTCCTCAGGAGCGGCCTCACCAGGCAGGCTCGCGAGGAGGCGGAGAGCTCAAGGCAAGGGTACCTCGCGAGGTGCTCGTGACGCAAGCCATGACGATCGAGACCAGGCGGGCGCCAGGCGGGCGCTGGCCTGCGTAGTGTCCTTGTTTCCTCTTTGGTGTAAAGGGGGCAAGCACAGGCGTGGAGTACCGAGGCATCATGCAAAGGTTACCATTTCGGTGCAACGAGACCAAGACCAGCAGAGCGGCAGGACAGAGGTCACCGTGGATCCCAAGACGGCGTCATCGCCAGTGCCTTTGGCAACCGAAGACCAACTTTAGTCAGGATAACTTGTACTAGATGTTCCCCTTCAAAATGGCCGTTGTTGGCGCCCTTCCTGCTCAATATTTGGGAAGAGGACCAGGGCCTCTATATATAGAGCTAGACACCACTGTAGGAGGGGATCGATCGATCGAGTTCTCATCAGACCCAGAGGCGATCGAACTCACCCAAGTAGTTCACCGCACCAGCCCAAGAACACCTCTCGCGAGGCTGTTCTTCCCCTTGTACTGTTCATCATCAGCCCCTGAGGCAATCCGCCACACCACACACTGGAGTAGGGTATTACACCACAACGGTGGCCCGAACCAGTATAAATCTCGCGTCCCTTGTGTTGTTCATCGTTTAGCTTAGATTCTCAATGAGGCGTTCGGACGTGGATCGGTAGGGGAGAGATCTTTGTGCGCACCCCAGAGTTTGAACCTTAAGGGTTTTGCCGGAACCCGATATCCAACATTTGGCGCGTCAGGTAGGGGTTCGCCGGAATCTTTATTCCGCTATTTCGCGTTCGATCGTTCGTCGTGTCCATGGCTGACGCTCGCCGGGCTCGCGCCGAGCATCGGGCTGCTCTCGCCGCCCACGTCGTCCAGACGGCTCCCGTCGGTGGGCCTCCCCGTCGTTCCCCGTCGCCTGCTGCCCACGCCGCCACCGGCCCGGCGGGGAACGAGCAGCAGGCTTCGTCGCTGCATCCCTCGGTGCGGCGGGAAGGCCGCACCGCCACTCCGTCGCTGAATCCAGCTGGTTCGTTGTCGCACGCCCGTCGCGCTCCCACGGACGCGCACGCCGCGCTGCTCCTGGCGTGTTAGCTCCTGCACTACCGTCCCGTCGACGACCTCTACGAGGAGTGGCTCGCTCGCATCACCGAGCTCGTCAGCGCCGCAGGGGGCTCCCCTGCGCCGTCCCTCTCGCTGCCTCGCCCTCTGTCCTGCGCGGGTGATGCAGCTCAGGAGGTGCCTCCGCCACCTCCTCCCCAAGAAGGCGCCCTGGCTCCAAGACGCGCGGCCCCTAGACGAGACCCACCATGTCCAGCGCCCGCGCGACAAGAAAGGAGCTGCCAAGAAATCCCTCGTCCCTAAGAAGGTGCTCGCGTGCTTCCTGCACCAGCACGTCATGGCCGCATCCCTGCGCCAACACGTCAAGACCTCGCGTTGCCCCTGGCAGCGGCGTGCGGGAATCCCCAGGAGCAAGCCCCGCGTCAGCAAAGAGCTCCGATGGCCACCGCAGGCTGCCGCACCTTCACCACCGAGCTACGCAGTGTCGCCTGGCCGGGCAAGTTCAAGCCGGATCTGCCTCCTTGCTACGACGACACTACCGACCCCGCGGAGTTCCTACAGCTCTATGAGCTGGGCTTCGAAGCGGCCAACGGAGACGAAAAGGTCATGGCAAATTTGTTCCCCATGGCGCTCAAAGATGGTGCTCGGACCTGGCTCCTGAACCTGCCTCCCGGCACGATCTCCTCCTGGGACGAGATGCGCAGCCGCTTCATCGCCAGCTTCTAGGGCACTCACGACCGTCCTCCGTGTTGGAAATATGCCCTAGAGGCAATAATAAATTAGTTATTATTATATTTCCTTGTTCATGATAATCGTTTATTATCCATGCTATAATTGTATTGAAAGGAAACTCAGATACATGTGTGGGTACATAGACAACACCATGTCCCTAGTAAGCCTCTAGTTGACTAGCTCGTTGATCAATAGATGGTTACGGTTTCACGACCATGGACATTGGATGTCGTTGATAACGGATCACATCATTAGGAGAATGATGTGATGGACAAGACCCAATCCTAAGCCTAGCACAAAGATCGTAGTTCAGTATGCTAAAGCTTTTCTAATGTCAAGTATCATTTCCTTAGACCATGAGATTATGCAACCCCGTATACCGTAGGAATGCTTTGGTGTACCAAACGCCACAACGAATCGGGTGGCTATAAAGGTGCATTTTTTTACAGGTATCTCCGAAAGTGTCATTGGGTTGGCACGAATCGAGACTAGGATTTGTCACTCCGGTTGACGGAGAGGTATCTCTGGGCCCACTCGGTAGGACATTATCATAATGTGCACAATGTGACCAAGGGGTTGATCACGGGATGATGTGTTACGGAACGAGTAAAGAGACTTGCCAGTAACGAGATTGAACAAGGTATCGGGATACCGACGATCGAATCTCGGGCAAGTACAATACCGCTAGACAAAGGGAATTGTATACGGGATCGATTGAGTCCTTGACATCGTGGTTCATCCGATGAGATCATCGTGGAACATGTGGGAGCCAACATGGGTATCCAGATCCCGCTGTTGGTTATTGACCGGAGAACGTATCGGTCATGTCTGCATGGTTCCCGAACCCGTAGGGTCTACACACTTAAGGTTCGATGATGCTAGGGTTATAAAGGAAGTTTGTATGTGGTTTTACGAATGTTGTTGAGTCCGGATGAGATCCCGGACGTCACGAGGAGTTCGGAATGGTCCGGAGGTAAAGATTTATATATGGAAGTCCTGTTTTGGTCACCGGAAGGTTTCGGTTTTATCGGTAGACGTCTGGGACCACCGGGAGGGTCCTGGGTTCACCAAGTGGGGCCACCGGCCCGGAGGGCTGCATGGGCCAAGTGTGGGAGGGACCAGCCCCTGTAGGCTGGTCGCCCCACAAGGGCCCAAGGCGCCTAGGGTTTGGGGAACCCTAAAGGGGCGCCCTTGCCTTGGGGGCAAGGCAACCCCTCGCCGCCCCTCCTCAGATTGGATCCGAGGGGCGACCCCCTCCCTTGCCCCTATATATATGTGGGGGTGGGAGGCAGCCGCACCAAGTTCTCGCGCAGCCCTCCCTCTCCCAAGTACTCCTCCTCTCCCGCGGTGCTTGGCGAAGCCTGCAGATTGCCACGCCTCCACCACCACCACGCGTTGTGCTGCTGCTGGATGGAGTCTTCTCAACCTCTCCTCTCTCCTTGCTGGATCAAGGCATGGGAGACGCCACCGGCTATACGTGTGTTGAACGCGGAGGTGCCGTCTGCTTGGCACTAGGATCTCCGGTGATTTGGATCACGACAGTACGACTCCTTCAACCCCGTTCTCTTGAACGCTTCCGCTTAGCGATCTACAAGGGTATGTAGATGCACTCTCCTTCCCCTCGTTGCTGGTTTCTCCATAGATAGATCTTGGTGACACGTAGGAAAATTTTGAATTTCTGCTACGTTCCCCAACACTCCAGCCGTGGGCGACCTGCGCCGCATCAAGCAGCAACCCGGAGAGACCCTGCAGAAGTACATCCAGCGCTTCAACAACGCTCGCCTCAAGATTCCCAAGGTGACCGAGGAGGCCATCATCTCAGCGTTCTCTGATGGCGTCCGTGACGTCAAGATGAAGGAGGAACTGGCGATCCACGAAGATCTGTGCACGTCTCTGGAGCTGTTCAACCTGGCGACCAAGTGCGCAAGGGCTAAGGAGGGACGCCTCTCCCTTCTTGAGCTCCCAGCTGCTGACCCAGAAGAGAAGAAAGCCAAGGCCAAGGACGTGAAGCACAAAGGAGCAGCTGTGCTTGCAGCAGAGCCAGATACGAAGCGCGACAGGGACCAGCCGAAGTCGTCCAAGGGCAGGCGGTACTGCGTGTACCACGACCTCCACACCCACAACATCAACGAATGCCAAGAGCTCAGAGCCGTCCGAGAAGGACGTGTCGGTCGACGCCCCAAGCGCAACGATCGGGGCTACGACCGAGGCGGAGGAAGAGGTGGAGGACGATGGGACGACCGTGGCCCTCGCCAAGGGTGGCGTGACCGGCCTCGCGAGGACCGCTGGCAGGACCAGCCATGCGAGGGGGCTTGGAGGGATCAGCCTCGTGAGGATCGCCCGCAGGGCAACGCAGGCCTTCCTCCTCTACCACCACCTCCAAGAAGGAATGACGGCCATCATCAGGACGAGGGGGCTGGGGGCTTCCAGGAGCCGCGTGCTATCGCTTGCATCTTGGGCGGTGCCCAGGCCCCGGCCTCTCAGCGCATCTTCAAGCAGTTTGCTCGCGAGGTGAATGCAGTCCTCCCCAAGCTCGAGGCCACGCGCCCTCTCAGGTGGTCCACGTGCGCCATCACGTTCAGCTCAGGGGATCAGCTCAAGTGTGCGGTAACAGCCGGTGTCCTCCCAATGCTCTGTTCCTCAGTCATAAGCAATGTGCAAGTCACCAGGACCCTCATCGATGGCGGCGCATGACTCAACGTTCTGTCCGTCGAGACGTTCAACAATCTCCAAGTGCCCTATGACCAGCTTCAGCCGACCAAGCCTTTCTCAGGAGTCACTGATGGTTCCACCACTCCGATAGGGCAGGTCCGCCTCCCTGTCACCTTTGGACAGCGCAAGAACTACCATACCGAGCTCATCAACTTCGGCGTTGCCCACATTCGCCTGCCGTACAACGCCATCCTCGGGTATCCAGCCCTGGCCAAGTTCATGGCATTGACTCACCATGGTTACAATGTCCTCAAGATGCCGGGAAGCGGCGGAGTCATAACAGTCCCATGTGAAGAGAAGGATGCGGTGTGCTCTCTCGAGCGTGCCTTCCAAGCTGCATCGATTGAGGACCCAGACAGCAAGAGTGGGAACCTTCCTGAGGCAGCTCCCAAGAAGAAGAAGACATCACCCAGCTCAAGGCCTCAGGAGGCAGGCACCTCCAGAGGTACCGCGCCAGGATCTGCGCCCATCCAAGGGGCGCCTCCCTCCATCGCATAGGAAGGCGTGCCCGGCGCCCTCCTCGGGCAAGGCCCGGGGCTCTCTCCTGGAGGGCCACTGACTTTGCCAAGATCTCGAGGGAGGCGCTCGGGCACCGCTTGGAGGCGTGCTTCGCGGCACGTTTCCCTCGGGAAGGCATGAGGCAAGGAGGGCCCAACCCTCAGGAGTTCATCACCGAGGTCACTCAAGAGCTGCAGGAGTCGAGAATCATGCGCGGTGACCGCCGCCTACCCAGCGTAGCCCCCTGATAACCCACAAGTGTAGGGGATCGCAACATCTTTCGAGGGTAAAATATTCAACCCAAATTTATTGATTCGACACAAGGGGAGCCAAAGAATATTATGGAGTATCAGCAGTTGAGTTGTCAATTCAACCACACCTGGATAACTTAGTATCTGCAGCAAAGTATTTAGTAGCAAAGTAGTATGATAATAAAGGTAATGGTAGCAAAAGTAATATTTTTGGGTTTTGTAGTGATTGTAACAATAGCAACGGAAAAGTAAATAAGCGAAACACAAGATGTGAAAAGCTCGTAGGCATTGGACCAGTGATGGATAATTATGTCGGATGCAATTCCTCATGTAATAGCTATAACATAGGGTGACACAGAACTAGCTCCAGTTCATCAATGTAATGTAGGCATGTATTCCGTAAATAGTCATACATGCTTATGGAAAAGAACTTGCATGACATCTTTTATCCTACCCTCCCGTGGCAGCGGGGTCCTAGCGGAAACTAAGGGATATTAAGGCCTCCTTTTAATAGAGAACCGGAACAAAGCATTAACACATAGTGAATACATGAACTCCTCAAACTACGGTCATCACCGAGAAGTATCCCGATTATTGTCACTTCGGGATTGTCGGATCATAACACATAATAGGTGACTATAGACTTGCAAGATAGGATCAAGAACACACATATATTCATGAAAACATAATAGGTTCAGATCTGAAATCATGGCACTCGGGCCCTAGTGACAAGCATTAAGCATAGCAAAGTCATAGCAACATCAATCTCAGAACATAGTGGATACTAGGGATCAAACATTAATATAACTAACTTAATTACATGGTAAATCTCATCCAACCCATCACCGTCCAGCAAGCCTACGATGGAATTACTCACGCACGGCGGTGAGCATCATGAAATTGGTGATGGAGGATGGTTGATGATGACGACAGCGACGAATCCCCCTCTCCGGAGCCCCGAACGGACTCCAGATCAGCTCTCCCGAGAGAGATTAGGGCTTGGCGGCGGCTCCGTATCGTAAAACGTGATGAAACTTTCTCTCTGATTTTTTCTCTGTGAGATGGAATATATGGAGTTGGAGTTGAGGTCGGCGGAGCCTCAGGGGGCCCATGAGACAGGGGGGAGCGCCCAGGGGGGTGGGCGTGCCCCCACCCTCGTGGACAGGGTGTGGCCCCCCTGGTCTTGATTCTTTCTCTAGTATTTTTTTATATTTTCCAAAAGTGCCTCCGTGGATTTTCAGGACATTCCGAGAACTTTTGTTTTCTACACATAAAACAACATCATGGCAGTTCTGCTGAAAACAACGTCAGTCCGGGTTAGTTTCATTCAAATCATGCAAGTTAGAGTCCAAAACAAGGGCAAAAGTGTTTGGAAAAGTAGATACGTTGGAGACGTATCAACTCCCCCAAGCTTAAACCTTTCCTTGTCCTCAAGCAATTCAGTTGATAAACTGAAAGTGATAAAGAAAAACTTTTACAAACTCTGTTTGCTCTTTTTGTTGTAAACATGCAAAGCCAGCATTCAGGTTTCAGCAAATATTATGAACTAACCATACTCAGAATAACACCTCGGTCTCACAATTACTCATATCAATGACGTAATCAGCTAGCGAGCCATAATAATAAAACTCGGATGACAACACTTTCTTAAAACAATCATAACATGATATAACAAAATGGTATCTCGCTAGCCCTTTCTGAGACCGCAAAACATAAGTGCAGAGCACCTTTAAAGATCAAGGACTGACTAAACATTGTAATTCATGGTAAAGAGATCCAGTCAAGTCATACCCAATATAAACCAATAGTAATGAATGCAAATGACAGTGTGCTCTCCAGCGTGTGCTTTTTAATAAGAGGGTGATGACTCAACATAAAAGTAAATAGACAGGCCCTTCGCAGAGGGAAGCAGGGATTTGTAGAGGTGCCAGAGCTCGATATTAAAATAGAGATTGAATAACATTTTGAGCGGCATACTTTTGCTGTCAACGCAACAACTATGAGATGGCTGTATCTTCCATACTACATGCATTATAGGCAGTTCCCAAACAGAATGGTAAAGGTTTATACTCCCCCAACCACCAATCAAGCATCAATCCCTGGCTTGCTCGAAACAACGAATGCCTCCAACTAACAACAGCCCTGGGGGAGTTTTGTTTAATTATATTGATTTGCTTTGATCTTTTTGGATCATGGGACTGGGCATCCCGGTTACCGGCCCTTTCTCGTGAATGAGGAGCAGAGTCCACTTCTCTTGAGAATAACCCACCTAGCATGGAAGATATAGGCAGCCCTAGTTGAAACATGAGCTGCTCGAGCATACAAAACAGAATTTCATTTGAAGGTTTGGAGTTTGGCACATACAAATTTACTTGGAGTTTTGACCAATTCTGACCTGTTTCGTGGACTATTACTCACCGTTTTGGGGTCCCGAAGAGATTTCCATAATTGTTGAAACCGAAGGCGCGCTTTCGTGTTGGTCATCAACACTCACATTTTTGGCCGATTCTGGCCCGTTTCTTGGACTATTACTCACTGTTTTGGGGTCCCGGAGTGATTTGCACGATTAACGAACGCCATGGTGCGTTCACGTGTCGGTAATAAACACTCACATTTTTGGCCGATTCTGGCCCGTTTCCTGGACTATTACTCACTGTTTTGGGGTCCCGGAGTGATTTGCACGATTAACGAATGCCATGGTGCGTTTACGTGTCGGTCATCAACACTCACAGTTTTGGCCGATTCTGCCCCGTTTCGTGGACTATTATTCACTGTTTTGGGGTCCCAGAGTGATTTCCACGATTAACGAACCCCGGGGGTGCGTTTACGTGTCGGTCATCACCACTCACGGTTTTGGCCGATTCTAGCCCATTTCGTGGACTATTACTCGCTGTTTTGGGGTCCCAAATCAATTTCCATGGTTGTGGAACCCCAAGGTGCGTTTACGTGTCCGTCATTAACACTCACAGTTTGGGCCGATTCTGGCCCGTTTCTTGGACTATTACTCACTGTTTTGGGGTCCCAGAGTGATTTCCACGATTGGCGAACCCTGGGGTGCGTTTACGTGTCGGTCATCAACACTCACAGTTTTGGCCGATTCTGGCATGTTTCCTGGACTATTACTCACCGTTTTGTGGTCCCAAAGCGATTTCTATGGTTGTCGAACCCCAAGGAGTGTTGTGGCACCCCGGCTCAGAGCAACCGGTTTACCTTGCATTGCCAGCCTAGAGACCATGTCTTCTGGCAACACACAACATCTTGGTACAGAAAACAACCGCTTTATTGATGCTAGCGAAACATGGTTCATATTACATTAAGTTGCGAGGCCCAGTGGCGCACACGGTGCGGCTGAACAATATGTACATTATTTAATGAACATAACGGGGCCTCGATCATGACAACTACGCGGCAGCGGAACGACGACGAAGCGGGATTCCATAGCATAGGAATACCGATGTGGACACGATCTAGACTCGAACAGCACTCCGTTCCAAGGAGACTTTCCTGAAATCTGGCATCACACGCCAGGTCAGTACATTGAATGTACTTGCAAGCCCACAACATGCATAAACATAATGTCAAACAATATCATGATATTAACCAATTTAATCATTAATGCAAAATCATACTAGGGATGCAGTGAATGAAATCTCATGCCTCAAGTCCCTTGGACTTGCTTACCAAACAGGTTACCTCGTAACCAAACGGTGATCTTTCTCGGATCACAAACGGACCAACAACTTGGTCTTCAAGCGGGTTACCTCGTAACCAAACAGTGATCTTTCTCGGATCACAAACGGACCAACAACTTGGTAACCATCATCAACATGGTCTCTCAACCATGCTTTTTCCAACAGTGCCACATTATTAATTTTAGTGTGCAAGATTATTTAAACATTGACCCATGGTGTGACCTACTTTCGAGCGTGTCCGTAACCATGGACTCGGCTATCGATAGATTAAATACACTCCGCGGAGGTGGCGCACTGTACACACACCAAGGAACCCATGGCCTCGCACTCCCATTCGGGTGGAACAACGGCATTCCAACAGAACCCCTCCATTGCCATGACGCTCTCCTGGCCACTCCGACTCACTCCCCACCGGGCTAAGTCATGGGTGGCCCCATGTCTACCAAAGACACCAACGGCCACCGTCGTGGCAAAACATAAACGGTCCCAAATGGGGACAAGGTACCATAACAACAACAATGGGCACACAAGGTTATGTCTGCTTACCGGTCCAGGGTAACGCACACCCATAACCTTCCCTCGTTGGAGGCACCGACCAGAGGCATGACAACAGACCGAATAAAGGCCTTCCCAAAAAGGCAAATGTGGTTGCACTAGGAAAAACTCGATTCAGTGGCACCATGACCCGATCAACGATATGTTCAAGTTGAGTTATTATCAGGTTCAACTTAAAGTAAAAATAATTGGTGTCATGACATGCCATGCAAATGCACTCATATAACATGCAGCACTTATCATTAGAACAATAACGGGTCAAGTAAACCAAGCACTAATCATACATATCAGAAATTTAGAAGACTTTTCTGACCATGATTATTCAGCAACCTAACTATGACAATAACTTAGCATAATTCTTTTCTTACTCAAGAAAATATTATCCAAACTAACTCTTTTTCATAAACAAATTATTCCTTCGTAACCAAAGATAACTTCTAATGACTTAAACTAACTTAGTTAGCTTTAACCTTCTGTGAACCAACATGTTAACACAATCAAGCATTCAATGAATGAATATATATATATATATATATATATATATATATATATATATATATATATATATATATATATATATATATATATATATATATATATATATTGGTGGTTTAAATGCATGAACTAAATTATTCATTCAAGTTGAACAAAAATCACAAATATTGCAATGGCACCATGAAAATGTTGCTGTGGCTTGCCTTAGTGCAGATGAGGTTCACACTCCTCCTGGTGATCCTCAAGACAAGCTTCACCTTCTGAAATCAATTAAAATTACAAAAAGAAAACATCAAGAGACACTCTGAAATTCACTAGAAAATCTAGACAGCAAAGAAAAATCTCAGCTTTGGTGTGCTGCTAGAAATTTCATCTGGACTTATGGTTAAAAAGTTATAGCTGTTTGAAGTTCTCTGGATAAATTTGAATTGAATTTAAATAAAATAGAACTGGGGGGTGACATCGAAGGCGTAAACCCCGCGAGGCGCCTCCACTTGTACCGCTTCGGGGACAACGGGCCTCGCTAGTCAGGTGAGAGGGAGGGGGAGAGGGAAACAGGGCACGGCGGAGCTTCGCCGGAGCACACGCCGACGAGGAGGGCATCTTGGCCCGAGCTGAGGGATAGACCGAAGGAGAAGACGGAGGCGCACCTGCCCGTACCCGTAGAATAGCTAGGGTTGGTCGGACAGCGTCGGAACGAGCCTCTCCTGCGGCGGAAGAGAGCAGCGGTCACCGGAGTTGGGGACGACGGCGACCAGAGGCTGCACTAGTGGCTCCAACCAAGTCGGACGGCACCACTGAAGCACGGCGGAGGCTCTGGAAGAGTGGCCCGAGCCTGGGAGGGGCTGGAGCTGCGGAGATGACCCGAGGGGATCGCCGGCGAGCTCGAGCTCGGGGACAGCAGCCCGAGGCCTGCCCGGCCGGGCTACGGCTTCCTACTGGCTTGTGGAGTGTGTGAGGTGAGTTGGTGATGCTCGAGAGGGCTCGGGAGGGATGTATTTATAGCCGAGCGAGGTGAGGGGGTTCGGGCTCCGCTGGAGGACACCTGGACACGGCGCCTGGCGACGAACAACGTCAGTGAGCGAGGGGAAGGCGAGCAGCTCACGCGGGCGCTGTGAACGGGCGGGGACGAGCACAAGAACGAGGGGGGGGGGGAGCGGCGATGAACATTGTGCGCGGCGCACTGTTGGGTTGGCCGGACCGCGCCCGTGCTTGCTGTGGCGAGCTCCGGCGTCGGCGAGCGCCAGGAGGGAGTTAAGGGAGTTGAGACGGCGATGGTGGCGAGGTTTGGCGAGGTGCGGCAGGCTGGGAAGCGAGCACACACCGAACAGAGCGCTCGGCGGCACTCAGAGCGCGGCGACAAGCATGCTGGCACCGTGCAAACGCGTGGTCACCGCATGCACTTCGGCATAGAGCCACGGCTGGCCCCATTTTCATGTCTTGCGTGTAGTCCATAGTGTTTAGGGTTGTGCCAACGCTTTGAGTCGAGCCCAGGTGCTGTAAGATGGAGTTTATCTTCATGGTAAGTTTCTGGACAGTAACTTTGAGAGTTAACTGTGGTCAAACTACTAGGAGTTGGGAGCTACGCTTTGGGGGTTAGCAATCATCTAGGAGGGTAGTGATGCACAAGAAAATGCAGCAGCATTGGAGCAAGTAAAATGGTAGTTGCTATAGAAACTACCATTTCTGTCCAGAACAGAAAATATTTTCTGTAGCAAAAATATTCCAAAAAGTGATGCAATATTTTTGCTCAGGGAGGTGTCCTAGGGTTCAAAGGATTTTTGTGAATTTTCTCAGATTTTTGTGGGCAAGAAAAATTGGGCTTGCTTTGGAGCACAAGTGGCTGGTTAGGGTTTTAGAGGAGAAAATGAATATTTTTCATTTAAGAAAAATATTGATAATATTATTTTGAGGTAGACCAGAGAAGAGATGATGGCTAGGGAGCGAGTTGAGTCACTTGGGTGAAAGCCAAGGTGATGCCCAAGTGTTTAAGTCCAGCTGAAGTGATTCAAACTCCAAATTTCAAATCAAAACCAAACACAAATCAGAGAAAGAAGAGAGGGCAAAAACCAAGGTGTCACAAACCTCCCCCACTTAGGATGAATCTCGTCCTCGAGATTCGATTGCTCGGGAAAACAATTCTGGATAGTTTGTCTTTAGAAATTCTTTTTGTTCCCAAGTTGCTTCTGGCTCTGTGTGGTGCTCCCACTGAACCTTGTAAAATTTTCTCGCCTTACTACGAGTGACCCTTTCCATCTCATCCAAAATTCTGAACGGTCTCTCTTCATATGTTAAATCCTTAGCCAACTCTACCTCTGTCATAGCAGTCTTTTCCTTGGGCGGTGATATACATCGTCTCAATTGGGAGACATGGAACACATTGTGCACTTCTGACAATTCTAGGGGCAATTCCAACTGATATGCAATAGTACCCACTCTGGGCATAACTGGGAACGGACCAATAAACCTAGGTGACAATTTTCCGTGAGTCTGAAACCTTTTGACTCCTTTCATAGGAGTGACTCGGAGGTATACATGCTCTCCGGGTTCAAAACTGACCTGTCGGTGCTTTGCATCATAGTAATTCTTTTGTCGGGATTTGGCTAATCGCAATCGGTCTCAGATTTCCCTGACTTGCTTTTCGGCTTCCATCATGAGATCTTTTCGGTTTGTGACCAATTCAACGGGGTGCGGCACTTACGGCCATACAGAGCCTCATAAGGTGACATCTTTAAACTGGCCTGGAAACTGTTGTTGTAGGAGAACACGACATACGGTAGACAGTCTTCCCATTTAGGCCCTTGAGCCAAGTCACAGGCTCGAAGCATGTCTTCAAGTATTTGGTTTACCCGCCCTGTCTGTCCATCGGTCTGAGGATGATAAGTGGTACTATATTTCAGCGCTGTTCCCAAAGCTTGATGGAGACGGGACCAGAAAGTGGAGGTAAATAGGGACCCCCGGTCAGAAGTGATTGTTCGAGGTACCCCATGTAGACTGACTATTCTGGACACATACAGTTGTGCGATCTGATTGGCACGGTATGTGGTTCTGATGGGAATAAAATGAGCTACCTTAGTTAAAGTATCCACTATGACCCATACTGCGTCATTGCCTCACTGAATTTTTGGTAGCCCTGTGACAAAATTCATGCAGATATCATCCCACTTCCATTGTGGGACGGCCAACGACCGGAGGAGTCCGGCTGGTTTCTGCTGTTCTGCCTTTACTTTGTTGCATCTATCGCAACAGGCCACAAAATAGGCAATGTCTTTCTTCATCCCATCCCACCAGAATATTTGTCGAAGGTCTTCATACATTTTAGTACCTCCGGGGTGAATAGAATACGAAGATTCGTGTGCTTCGGACATTATTCTCTTCCTTAAATCTTCTTGACTTGGTACACAAATCCTTCCACGGAATCGCAGTGTACCTTGCTGATCCTTAGAAAAGTCTGGGGTCTGTCCTAATAACATACGCCTGGCATGTTTTTGTAGGACTGTGTCATTTGGCTGGGCCTTGCGGATCTCATCCTCGAGGGTAGGAGTAATTTCCATAATATTAGCAAGACCAACATCAACTATGACAAGATTAAGCTGAGAAATCTCTTCTTGGAGTTCGGGAGGCAAGGATTCCATCATAGTATTTAGACTGACAGGCTTTCTGCTGAGTGCATCGGCAACCACGTTGGCCTTACCCGGGTGGTAATTAATTCCGAGGTCATAATCCTTGACTAACTCAAGCCATCTTCGTTGGCGGAGATTTAAATCGGGCTGAGTGAATATGTACTTGAGACTTTTGTGGTTGGTAAATATTTGGCACCTTTTTCCAATGAGGTAGTGCCTCCAGATTTTTAGGGCATGAACCACAGCGGCCAATTCCAGATCATGAGTAGGATAGTTCCCTTCGTGGGATCGCAGCTGTCGAGATGCGTATGCTACCACCTTGCCATCTTGCATCAGTACGCATCCAAAACCTTGTCTGGAAGCGTCACAATATACATCAAAGCTGCGGTAGATGTCTGGAAGGGTCAACACCGGTGCTGTTGTCAGTCTGGTTTTCAGCTCACTGAAACTTTTCTCGCAATCCTCAGTCCATTCACATTTCTTATCCTTCTTGAGAAGCTCTATCATTGGCTTGGAAATCTTAGAGAAACCTTCAATGAAACGACGATAGTATCCAGCTAATCCAAGGAAACTCCGGATTTGAGATACTGTCGTGGGTGCCAACCAATCAAGTACGTCCTTTAACTTGCTTGGATCTACGGCTATACCTTCCGCAGACAGTATATGCCCAAGAAATCCAACTTGCTTGAGCCAAAACTCGCATTTACTGAATTTGGCGTACAGTTGATGGTCACGGAGTCTTTGTAGGACAGCTCTGAGGTGTCCTTTGTGCTCTTCTTCACTTTTTGAGTATATGAGAATATCATCGATGAAAACGACCACAAATTTATCAAGGAAATCCATGAATACTTTATTCATCATGTGCATGAAGAAAGCAGGGGCATTGGTGAGGCCGAAGGACATAAGGGTATATTCATAAAGACCGTAACGAGTAGTGAACGCGGGCTTAGGAATATCTTCCTTTTTAATCTTGAGTTGGTGGTATCCTGTACTTAAATCAATTTTGGAGAACACTTTTGCCCCAGTGAGCTGATCAAATAAGTCATCAATCTTGGGCAGTGGATATTTGTTTTTGATGGTGACATCATTCAGCTGATGGTAATCCACACACATACGGAGACTACCATCTTTCTTATCCACGAATATAGCAGGTGATCCCCATGGTGAAGAGCTAGGATGGATATATCCTTTCTGGAGCATCTCATCAAGCTGTTTCTTTAGCTCCACTAATTCTGACGAAGGCATCCGATAATATTTCTTGTATAACGATGCGGTTCCGGGCACAAGATCTATTGCAAACTCAAGCTCTCGGTCTGGCGGCATGCCTGGCAGTTCTTCTGGGAATACATCGGGAAACTCACTGACCACATGAATTAATTCCAACTCACCAGCCACAGCGGTGAAGACCATTTCTTTATTGGGCATGCTCCTGCGGGCATAGAATTTTGTAGTCTGCCCCTCTTGACTTGTCAAGGCGACTTCTCGGGTCACGCAATTTATGCATACTTGATATTGGGTTAACCAATTCATCCCCAAAATAATGTCCAACTTAACAGACTAAATGACTATCAAGGAAGTTGGAAAACGGACTCTGTTGATATTGATTTCCAGATTAGGACAGACCAGATTGCTTCTGAGCAAAGATCCCGGGGATTGCACCAGCATATTCCTGCTCATCATTGAACAAGGAAATTGGTTTTGGGCAACAAAACTCCGCGAAATAGAAGAGTGGGAAGCCCCAGAGTCAAATAAAATTATGGCAGGTATGCTATTAACCGAAAACATACCAATGACGACTTTGGGGTTCTCTTGGGCTTCGTCTACGGAGAGGTGATGGACTTGCCCGGTGATGTTTTGCTAGACAGGGTATGATCCCATAAAGTTGACTTGTGGCCTGAATGGAGCATTAGTCCTGCCGTTCTTGGGACACTGCCTGGCATAATGTTCGGTTTGCCCACAACTGAGACAAAAATTGTTGCGCTGGCACTCTTCTCGCACTGGGTTGGTTACAACATTCTTGACTTGTGTAGTGGTTTTGTTAACATTCTGCTGCCAATTGGGCTTGTACTCTACTTGAGTCTGCTGCCAGGTACGAGCCTTTTGCATAGGCTGAACCTCCTTCCTTGGCTCGAACTTGTGCTTGTGATCGTTATTTGTAGGCTTGTTGTCATGTATGAGTTTGTGCTCCCTTTCAGCAATGAGGGCCTTGTTTACCAGAGTTTGGAAGTCAGTGAAATCAAACATACTGAGGGTGCATCGAAGATGTTGGTTTAATCCCCCAAGAAACCTGTCAATCTTTCTTTCTTCGGTGGCCACATCATAAAGGGAGTAACATGCCAAATGATTGAACTTATTCAAATATTCACTCACAGACTAACTTCCTTGGAGGAGCGTGAGGAATTCACGCTGCTTGACTTTCATAATTCTAGCAGGAATATGGTATTTACGGAACTGATCCTTGAATTTTGTCCATGTGATTTCTTCATCAGCAGGCCACATGGATTTTGCATTTTCACACCATATGGCGGCAGCGCCTTCAAGATAATGAGTTGCAAACGGGACTTTGTCATTCTCTTCAGTACGAGCAATCTCAAGCTTCTTCTCAATAGTTCGTAACCAGTCGTCTGTGTCCAAGGGATCAATAACCCGACTGAAGTTGGGAGGGTTGGTTCTCTGAAAATCTGACAGTCTGGAGTGATGACCGTTCTGATTTCCATTTTGCCCAAGCATAGCTTGCACACTTCTCAATATTTCAATCAGGTAATTATTTCTCTTTTCCTCAAACATACGGAGAATTTGCTTTGTGGAGGGCGGATTTGGCGGTGGAGGCGGTGGTGGAACGTACAGCTCGGGGAGTGTCCTGCCTGTCGTGCGGAACGACGAACAGTACGTCCTCACAAGCATCGCTGCTGCTGCCTCCCCGCGTCATCCTATTGTTTGTTTTTCCCAAGACAATGCAACCGAGATGAACAACATCCAAAAAGAATATAGTGGGGAAAAGCCAACGAGAAAACCCGAAAGAAAGCGAAATAACGAAGGAAACACGTCGAATAATAGAAAGTTCCAACATAATTATACATAGACCTGTGCATAAAAGATAAATGACATAATAAGTTCAACTACTCTCATACATAAAACGGAAGATCATGACTCATATGATTGCATCCGTACATCAACCTGACAACTGCGGGTACTCGAGCGCTCTAATGCTCTGCTGGTGCTACGGGGTCCTCTCCTGAAGCGGACTCGGATCCTGAACTGACGACGTTAACCGAGACCTCCGGGTTAAAGGTAACACGACGATGCTGCCTCGAGGGTTCTCCCTCCAGAGCAGGTGCAGGATGAGGCTGAAGCATCGGGGCAACGGGGGTAGTGAGAAGAGAAACCCACTCAGCAGGGGCACTGAGAGGATTCACGGTCGAGGTGCCCGAGCTACTCGGAGGAGTAACCAGTGAAATAGGTGAGCTAGAACTGGATGGAATATAAGGAGTAAATCCCGTAGATGATGGAGTAGTGAAAGCTCTAGTAGCGGCTAAAGCAGTGCGAGCACGAGTCAGCTCTCGAGCCAGCTCGTGAATCAGAAGGTAGCTAGAAGTGATGTAGCAAGAAAGGTGGCTAGCAGTACTATCAGACTCCGGATCAATGACAAGAAAATGGACACGACCATTCTCATGCAAGGAGGGATAGTAGTAGAAACCTGGATGGTTCTGCATTCGGACCTCGTTATAGTGCAGCTCGACGAGGATCTCAAATGCAGCAAACTGGACAGCCTGAGAAGCGGTAGAGGCGAAACTGCTCCTGGAGGTATGAGTGTAAGCGCTGGATGATGAACTGCTGCATAGAGTAACCACTGCGTGATACTCATACACTGAGTCTGCTATATGCTCCCGGTACACACGATAGACTGGGTCGTCACCGAGAGGGTACAGTCGACGCCACACATTGCGAAGGAGATGCGGCGACGTGTACGACATCAGCTGCAACTGGCACGGATACGGCACCGGAGCCATCTACACTCACAGCCATTAGTAGGTTAGAAATAAAAATAACCGAGTGCATGCAATGCAACAACCAGCTACAAACACTATCATCACTCAACTTTTACTCTAACTAATGTCTAGTAACACGACGGTAGTCTAGCATGGCCTACAGTTAGTGCGGCTCTGATACCAAGCGTTGTAGCACCCCGGCTCAGAGCAACCTGTTTACATTGCATTGCCAGCCCAGAGACCATGTCTTCTGGCAACACACAACATTTTGGTATAGAAAACAACCGCTTTATTGATGCTAGCAGAACATGGTTCATATTACATTAAGTTGCGAGGCCAAGTGGAACACACGGAGCGGCTGAATAATATGTACATTATTTAATGAACATAACGGGGCCTCGATCCTGACAACTACGCGGCAGCGGAACGACGATGAAGCGGGACTCCATAGCACAGGGACACCAATGTGGACACGATATAGACTCGAACAGCAATCCGTTCCAACGAGACTTTCTTTAAATCTGGCATGGCACACTAGGCCAGTACATTGAATGTACTTGCAAGCTCACAACAAGCATAAACATAATGACAAAAAATATCATGATATTAACCAATTTAATCATTAATGCAAAATCATACTAGGGATGCAATGAATGAAATCTCGTGCCTCAAGTCCCTCGGACTGGCTTACCAAACGGGTTACCTCGTAACCAAATGGTGATCTTTCTCGGATCACAAACGGACCAACAACTTGGTCTTCAACTGGGTTACCTCGTAACCAAACGGTGATCTTTCTCGGATCACAAATGGACCAACAACTTGGTCTCCATCATCAACATGGTCTCTCAACCATGCTTTTTCCAACAGTGCCAGATTATTAATTTTCCTGTGCAAGATTATTTAAACGTTGACCCATGGTGTGACCTACTTTCGAGCGTGTCCGTAACCATGGACTCGGCTATCGATAGATTAAATACACTGTAGAGGTAGCGCACTGTACCCACACCAAGGAACCCATGGCCTCGCGCTCCCATTCGGGTGGACCAACGGCATTCCAACAGAAGCCCTCCGTTGCCATGACACTCTCCCGGCCACTCCGACTCACTCCCCACTAGGCTAAGTCGTGGGTGGCCCCATATCTACCAAAGACACCAACGACCACCGTCGTGGCAAAACATAAACGGTCCCAAACGGGGACAAGGTACCATAACAACAACAACGGGCACACAAGGTTATGTCTGCTTACCGGGCCAGGGTAACGTGAGCCCATAACCTTCCCTCGTTGGAGGCACCGACCATAGGCATGACAACAGACCGAATAAAGGCCTTCCCATAAAGGCAAATGTGGTTGCACTGGGAAAAACTCGATTCAGTGGCACCATGACCTGATCAACGATATGTTCAAGTTGAGTTAGTATCAAGTTCAACTTAAAGTAAAAATAATCGGTGTCATGACATGCCATGCAAATGCACTCATATAACATGCATCACTTATCATTAGAACAATAACAGGTCAACTAAACCAAGCACTAACCATACATATCAGAAACTTAGAACACTTTTCTGACCATGATTATTCAGCAAACTAACTATAACAATAACTTAGCATAATTCTTTTCTTACTCAAGAAAATATTATCCAAACTAACTCTTTTTCATAAACAAATTATTCCTTCATAACCAAAGATAACTTCTAATGACTTAAACTAACTTAGTTAGCTTTAACTTTCTGTCAACCAACATGTTGACATAATCAAGCATTCAACAGAATGAATATTTTTTTATTTTGGTGGTTTAAATGCATGAACTAAATTATTCATTCAAGTTGAACAAAAATTACAAATATTGCAATGGCACCATGAAAATGTTGCTGTGGCTTGCCTTAGTGCAGATGAGGTTCACACTCCTCCTGGTGATCCTCAATACAAGCTTCACCTTCTGAAATCAATTAAAACACAAAAAGAAAACATCAAGAGACACTCTAAAATTCACCATAAAATCTAGACAGCAGAGAAAAAAATCTCATCTTTGGTGGGCTGCTAGAAATTTTCATACAGAACACAATGCAAAAAGAATCAATTCATTTGGACTTATGGTTAAAAAGTTATAGCTGTTTGAAGTTCTCTTGATAAATTTGAATTGGATTTAAATGAAACAGAACCGGGGGTGACGTCGAAGGCGTAAAGCCCGTGGGGCGCCTCCACTCGTACAACTTCGGCCGCAGCCAGTGTGGCTGACAGCAGGCCCCGCTAGTCAGGTGAGAGGGAGGGGGAGAGGGAAACAGGGCACCGCGGAGCTTCATCGGAGCACACGCTGGCGAGGAGGGCATCTTGGCCCGAGCTAGAGGGATAGATCGAAGGAGAAGATGGAGGCGCACCTGCCCGTACCCGTAGAATAGCTAGGGGTGGTCGGACGACGTCAGAACGAGCCTCTCCAGCGGCGGCAGAGAGCAGCGGTCGCCAAAGTTGGGGACGACGGCGACCAGAGGCTGCACCAGTGGCTCCAACCGAGTCGGACGGCACCACTGAAGCACAGAGGAGGCTCTGGAAGAGTGGCCCAAGCCTGGGAGGGACTGGAGCTGCGGAGACGACCTGAGGGGATCGCCAGCAAGCTCGAGCTCGAGGAAGCCTGCCCGAGGCCTGCCCGACCGGGCTACGGTTTCCTACTGGCTTGTGGAGTGTGTGAGGTGAGTTGGTGATGCTCGAGAGGGCTGGGGAGGGCTGTATTTATAGCCGAGCGAGGTGAGGGGGTTTGGGCTCTGCCGGAGGACACCTGGACACAGCGCCTGGCGATGAACGGCATCAGTGAGCGAGGGGGAAGGCGACGCAGCTCACGCGGGCACTGTGAACGGGCGGGGACGAGCACAAGAACAAGGGGGTGACGACGAATACAATGCGCGGCACACTATTGGGTTGGCCAGACCGCGCCTGTGCTTGCTGCGGCGAGCTTCGGCGTCGGCGAGAGCCAGGAGGGAGTTAAGGGAGTAAAGACGATGATGGTGGCGAGGTGCGGCAGGCTGGGAAGTGTGCCTTCGCCGATCAGAGCGCTCGGCGGCACTCAGAGCGTGGCCACAAGCATGCTGGCACCATTCACACGTGTGGTCACTGCGTGCACTTCGACATAGAGCCACGGCTGGCCCCATTTTCATGTCTGGCGTGTAGTCCTTAGTGTTTATGGTTGTGCCAACGCTTTAAGTCAAGCTCAGGTGCTGTAAGATGGAGTTTATCTTCATGGTAAGTTTCTAGACAGTAACTTTGAGAGTTAACTGTGGTCAAACTACTAGGAGTTGGGAGCTGTGCTTTGGGGGTTAGCAATCATCTAGGAGGGTTGTGATGCATAAGAAAATGCAGCATCATTGGAGCAAGTAAAATGGTAGTTGTTGTAGAAACTACCATTTCAGTCCAAAACAGAAAATATTTTCTGTAGAAAAAATATTCCAAAAAGTGATGCAATATTTTTGCTCAGGGAGGTGCATTAGGGTTCAAAGGATTTTTGTGAATTTTCTCAGATTTTTGTGGGCAAGAAAAATTGGGGTTGCTTTGGAGCACAAGTGGCTGGTTAGGGTTTTAGAGGAGAAAATGAATATTTTTCATTTAAGAAAAATATTCATAATATTATTTTGAGGTAGACCAGAGAAGAAATGATGGCTAGGGAGAGAAATTAGTCACTTGGGTGAAAGCCAAGGTGATGCCCAAGTGTTTAAGTCCAACTGAAGTGATTCAAACTCCAAATTTCAAATCAAAACCTAATAAAAATCAGAGAAAGAAGAGAGGGCAAAAACTAGGCTGTCACATGTGCTTACGTGTTGGTCGTCAAGACTCGCAGTTTGGGCAGATTCTGGCCCGTTTCTTGGACTATTACTCAGTTTTGTGGTCCCGAAGTAATTTCCATGATTGACGAACCCTGGGGTGCGTTTACGTGTCGGTCATCAACACTCACAATTTTGGCCGATTCTGGTCCATTTCGTTCACTATTACTCACCATTTTGGGGTCCCTTAGTGATTTCCACGATTGATGATCCCTGGGGTGCGTTTACGTGTCCGTCGTCAACACTCACAGCTTTGGCCAATTCTGCCCTGTTTCGTGGACTATGGAAATCGTGGACAATGGGGTGCACCTACGTGTCGGCCATCAACAGTCGCAGTTTGGGCCAATTCTGGCCCGTTTCTTGGACTATTACTCACTGTTTTGGGGTCTCGGAGTGATTTCTGTGATTGACGATCCCCGGGGTGCGTTTACGTGTCTGTCGTCAACACTCCCAATTTTGGCCAATTCTACCCCGTTTCGTGTATTATCACTCACCGTTTTGGGGTCCCGAAGAGATTTCCATAGTTGTTGAAACCCAAGGTGCGCTTACGTGTCGGTCATCAACACTCACAGTTTTGGCCGATTCTGGCCCGTTTCCTGGACTATTACGCACTGTTTTGGGGGCCCGGAGTGATTTCCACGATTGACGAACCCTGGGGTGCGTTTACGTGTCGGTCATCAACACTCACAGTTTTGGCCGATTCTGGCCTGTATCCTGGACTATTAGTCACCGTTTTGTGGTCCCAAATCGATTTCCATGGTTGTGGAACCCCAAGGTGCGATTACGTGTCGGTCATCAACACTCACAGTTTAGGCCGATTCTGGCCCGTTTCTTGGACTATTACTCATTGTTTTGGGGTCCCGGAGTGATTTCCGCGATTGACGAACCCTGGGGTGCGTTTACGTGTCGGTCATCAACACTCATAGTTTTGGGGTCCCAAAGCGATTTCTATGGTTGTCAAACCCCAAGGTGTGCTTACGTGTTGGTCGTCAAGACTCGCAGTTTTGGCCGATTCTGGCCCGTTTCTTGGACTATTCCTCAGTTTTATGGTCCCGAAATGACTTCCACGATTGACGAACCCCGCGGTGCGTTTACGTGTTAGTCATCAACACTAACAATTTTTGCCAATTCTGGTCCGTTTCATTCACTACTACTCACGTTTTGGGGTCCCATAGCGATATCCACGATTGACGAACCCTGAGGTGCGTTTACGTGTCGGTCATCAACAATCACAATTTTGGCTTATTCTGGTCCGTTTCGTGCACTATTACTCACCATTTTGGTGTCCTAGAGCGATTTCCACTATTGACAATCCCCGTGGTGCGTTTACTTGTTCATCGTCAACACTCACCGTTTTGGGGTCCTGAAGCGATTTCCCTAGTTGTTGAAACCCAAGGTGCGCTTACGTGCCGGTCATCGACACTCACAGTTTTGGCCGATTCTGGCCCGTTTCCTGGACTATTACTCACTGTTTTGGGGTCCTGGAGTGATTTCCATGATTAACGAACCCCGGGTGAGTTTACGTGTCGGTCATCAACACTCACAGTTTTGGCCGATTCTGGCCCGTTTCGTGGACTATTACTCACTTTTTTGGGGTCCCGAAGTGATTTCCACGATTAACGAACCCCAGGGTGCGTTTATGTGTCGGTCATGAACACTCACTGTTTTGGCCAATTCTGGCCCGTTTCATGGACTATTACTCACCGTTTTGGGGTCCCAAATCGATTTCCATGGTTGTCGTACCCCAAGGTGTGCTTATGTGTCGGTCTTCAACACTCACAGTTTGGGCCGATTCTGGTCCGTTTCTTGGACTATTACTCACTGTTTTGGGGTCCCGGAGTGATTTCCACGATTGACGATCCCCGGGATGTGTTTACGTGTCCATCGTGAACACTCACAGTTTTGGCCAATTCTGACCCGTTTCATGGACTATCACTCACCGTTTTGGGGGTCCGAAGAGATTTCCAGAGTTGTTGAAACCCAAGGTGCGATTACGTGTCAGTCATCAACTGATGCGGAGCATACCTCGTTCATCCCCATGTACACTCCGACTACTCTCCAAGCCCCAAGGATACATAAGATGAGACCTCGACTATTCGCCATTGGACACAAGGTGAACCCGTTCCTAAATGCTTCCCCTTTCCATTCGTGTGAGACATGGTTGCTACCTAATGCAAGGACACTATGCATGCCTAGGTACCAAGGAGACCCTCTCGGAGATGCTCGGAATGATGGACAAGTCCCCAAGTACAAGGATGAAGGAACACGACGAGAGGAACCGGAGCAAGTCTACAGAGCCCGGACATCCGGCGTCCGGCCCGGATATCCGGCTAGTGGCCCGGAAATCCGGCGCCCCGCACCCGAATCGGCAGAAGTGGCCGCACCAGCCCGGACATCCGGCCGGCTAGCCCCGACATCCGGCGCCTCGTGAAGGCCCGGACATCCGGCCCGACGCCCGGACATCCGGCCTCCCCTGCCTGCGTGCAGTGCATCCGGGCCGAGGCCCTTGTACCCCTTCGCCCCCTAGACTATATATAATCCATCCCTTCCTCTTTCTAGGGTTAGCAATGGTTTAGCTCATATTTTGTGTGAGAGCCTTGTTCATCCACTTGGTTACTTCTCCTCGGAGCTCACGACCTCTTTGGAGAAGATCCCCCAAGCGGATTCAAGACCCCTTCACGGGAAGACCATCAAGACCTCCTCACGGAGAAGAACGGCTACCGTTTGTATCGTCCTTTGTTGACTTTGGATCATGTATCTCCCTTTGTGTTCATCGATCTAGCACATGTGTGATTGATCTTGTTGGTTGAGTGATTCTCTCGTTTCTCCCCGTGTTTTTCCTTGTGTTCTTCCGCGCGTTCTTCGTGTTTCCCCGTAGGATCCTCTCCAAACGTGAAAGATCAGCCCCAAGGGTTCCGCCCTACATCATCTTGGTATCATGAGCCACGTTGATCACGTTTTTGGAGCCCCTACCCCGTGTTTTCTAGCTTGATTTTGTTGATTTCGTCCTAAATCCGAAAATCCCCACCAAAAATAGCACCAATTTTTTTTTGATTTGTTAGTTTTGATGATGTTTTGTTGATTTTGATCCATGGATTTGCTTGGTTTGAGTGGATCTAGCATTTCCCCAAGTTTCCCACTTCCCATCCACGAAATCTCTGCAATTTTGACCTTGAAATCATCAATTTCCGCCCCAATTCAAAAATTTCCGCCCAAACGAGATCTGGATTCGCGGGTGGGACATCGAACCTCAGGCCGACATCCGGCCATCCGCGGACATCCGGCCCCAAGCCGGACATCCGGCCCTGGAGCACCAAATCCGCACGGTTCTGGACATACCCGAAATCCGGCCCCTACCCCGGATATCCGGCCCCTGGGATTTCAGCTTTTCATGTTTCACCATTTCGGCCATAACTAATTCATCCGGAGTCCGATTTTGACGTTCTTTAGCTCGTTTTGAAGCTATTGACATCCCCCATCCCACAAAAATAACACCAACATCATTTTACTCCATCAAATTTTCCAAAATTTGGCAAGTTTGCCTAGGCCTTCCACCATATCATCCGCATTACCACCACCGACTTCCGCAACCTAACCCATATTGCACCCCATTACATTTGTGGTTGCTTGAGTAGTGATTCGAGTCTCCTAAGGTGTTTCAGCTACTTAGGGACGATTGCTTCTTCATCAACCACCACCACCACTTCCGCATAGGCGTGCCCACCATACACTTCCGCCACCTCAACTTAACCCAATAGTTGTTTGAGCTTGTTTGAGTTGTGGCTTGTGTCTCCTAAGGTGTTTCGGCTACTTAGGGACGGCAACTTCAACTCCGACACGTGTATAGCCCATCATTCCACTTCCGCATTGCCAAGTGCAAACCACCACCGCATTCCCGCTACCACCATTTTGACATTTGACGTTTGAGATTTTGAGTTTGCGGTTTTCCGCTTCCTAAGGTGTTTCGCCACTTAGGACGAGTCTCCATCATCTTGGTATCTACATCAAGAACACCGCTACTCATCATCGCCGGACGGTAACCTCCATATCATCTAGGTATCGTGGTATCCCTCCGTTGTATATTCCCTTGCCATTGCATTGTTAACCCCTAGCCTTACTTTTGCGTTAAGCTATTTGCCTATCGAGACTAGCCATTTGAGTATTGCCGGCAACGTTACTTGTGCACATTAGTGATCATACTTCCCATAGCATATATACCATATCATTGTGGTGCATATATTGGTATCATATCTTGTGTCACAAGTTTGTTCCCGCATATACACAATTGCTATCTTGGTTTGTGCATTGTGCAAAGTAGCCATACAAAAAAGAAGAAGAAATAAAGCTTTTAAGCAAAAGAAAGAGAGCAAAGAGCTTGTAAGCAAGTACCATAGCATCATACCACATTGCACATAAGATTGTCCTATCCGATCATCTTGAGAGAAACACCGGGAACTATACATACATAGCATACTTGGGATAGAAGTTTATCCATTTTGCATCTTATAGGTTGTGCACAAGTGTCGTATCCGCCTATTGAGAAATCGTGCTAGCGTCTCTCTTGAGTTGTGCAACATGAGCGTTTTCCGTGGATTCCACATTTTGTGCTCATTCCTTGGTTGCACGACCCCATTTATCTATCCGTGTGTGTGTTTCCGTGTGCCATTCTTTGCTATTGGTCCATTTGTTTCACTTGCGAATTTGTGAATCTCTTTCAACATTATTGACTCTTGCTGACATTTTGCATTAAATTTTTGTGCCACTATCCTCACCGAGCTCCACTATAAGCTTTTACTTGTGTAGGTGTGAGAACCGACAAGGATTGGTACCAATAGTGCTATTTCATTGTCCGCATTTGAGTGAACTTGATTCATTTTCAACATCGGTCAAGGTACATTGGTATAAGTTCTTCTCTTCCTCCCACTCATATTTGCTCGAATCTTGTGATGGATAGGCAAGGCATTTCCTCTCCGGTCCTCGACAACAACGACGGCGTGAACAACTACATAACCAAAGCGTCTATCTTCGATCTACAACGACAAGTGCAAGGCACACAATCAAGATTGCGAGAGCGCATCGAGAACATCTCCATCGACATTCATCACTCCGAAGCAAGGAGAAGGGACTACTTCGACAAGAAGCTTGCCGCACATAAAGAGGAGCAAGATGCAAGGATGGAGGAGATTAGAGCCTTGATCAAGTCTACTTCTCCTTCGTCATCTTCAAGGCGGCGGCGACCAAGTCGATCATCTTTGGAGCACAAACAAGATGCAAGAGCAAGTCGTCCAAGTCGACATCTACATGGCGACCACCATCACGTTCGTGATCCAGATCGTCATGAAGGGCAAGTCACCTCCAAGCATCATGTGCACGACGACAATGAACGACATCTACTACGAGCTCAAGCACGACAACGACATCATCATCATGAAGATGCTCCACAAGCACAAATGCACAAGTCCCAACAAGCCCTACTTCACGCCAAGTCCAAGCTTCATGAGCACAAAAGAAGACCGCAAGACGACCACCACCAAGACGGTGCTACGGCTACATCAACCACTTCGGCATCTTCGCCAAGTGTTCTCAAGGCATCTTCGCCTTTGGACGTACGACATCTTCGCCTACTTCCCACGAGTACGCCTACAACAACTTCTTCAAGTCCAAGGCGACCACCTATGAGCGAGGGTGACACTTCCATCTTCGGAAGCCCCTCAAGGAAGATGGCTGAGCATGGGAAACTCCCTTCGGTCATGGAGACGAGCTATGAGGTGCCACATCATATGGGCCTCCAACACCAAGACGGTGACAAGACGGTCGAGCAAGGGCCATCCCCTTCGACCACGGCGACGAGCGCGAACCTCTTCAACAACATGAAGACGGCGCCCATATTGGACTCATCATCCGAGTCAAGATACGCGACCGCACATGGAGACATTTGCACCTACATCTCTTTGACACCCACATATGTCGAGATGCCCCAAGTGCCATGTGAGGAGAGCCACCACCACATGAGTGACATGAGTGACTCCACCATACGTGACATTGAGAGCATTTCCTTTGAGAGGATGAGTGTGACCACCACTAACCCCACACATGAGAGCATGCCACACATCCTATGTGAGGTTGAGCACCATTTGAGTGACCCCACCAAACATATGAGTGAGAGCATCCTTGAGGGAGTGAGTGAGCCACAACACTTAGTGAGTGAGGTAGTTGACACGGCATGTGAGGCCACTATGATTCCTAACGAATTAACCTCTACTCCTAGTGTGTTTTCTTCTTTGGTGCTAGGTCTCCTACATGACGACATGCCTATCCTTGATGAGTCTATTCCTCCGTTGGAGACGATGATGGCCATGGTGGACAATGATGCACCCCCCACATGGTTCCATCAAGATGAAGATGACAACGAGACGATCTTCAACACCTCACCTACAACACATGAGCGACCTTCCAATGGTAACATAGGTGATGGTGCTTCTCTTGTCCCACTAGTGGACTCTCTTGACATCGAGTGCTCCCATGATGTTGACCCACCTATTACCATGCTTCATGCTAGTGAAACTTCTTCATGCCTTGACTTACCTATTTACGATGAATATGATGATCAGCATGTTGAGTTGCCTAGTTGTGATGCTATGCTCCATAGAATATCTTGTGAAAATTCTATTGGTCACATCATATTTGACAATCCATTGAACTTGTCATATGCTATGAATGAGATCTCCCATATTGCATCATTTCAATCTCAACATAGTAACTATGCATGCCCCATTAAAATAAACCCTATTTGCACTTATGGCATAGATGACGAGATGATGGTCATAGGCTTTTGCTTCTCTTGTGATGATATTGCAATGCTTCCTTTACATGATTTGCGCAATTCGTCTACTATTCCATGCCATGATCACATTGTTCCAAATATGCATTGTTTTGGATGTTGTCAATATTCTCCATGTGATGTTGCTACTCATGCTCATGAGGAGACCCCCATAGTTTCCTCATACATATTAGGAGATTTTGATTCATCCCATACTTTGCATGATTCACATAATTGCTTGCACCTTATGCATTCCATGGATAACAACGCTCTAGATATTTCTCATGATGCATTACACAATTTGAGTCTCCATTATGCCATGCATAACAACAAACCTATCATGATGGATGACATGTTTCTATATCACGCATCTCATTTATTTCAGCATTGGATATTTTGTGCTAACCGACACATGCATGTGCGCATCATGATGGATGATGTGTACATATACCATGTACACACAATTTTTCCTTTGTCTTTGTTTTGTGTAGGTACTCATGCATACTCGTCAACTTCTCAATCCCAAGAGTTGACGAAACGAGCTCTTGAGAGCAACGATGCTTTGGGATCCCGTGGACTATCCTTACCACCGTTCCCTTCGCGCAAGGACTACGCACATCTCTTCTACTTGGCTCTCACACGGCTATGGACCATTTACCACTTGTCACCTTATGCTCATTTTCCCGTGTTCACTTTGCATGTTATGCTTGCTCCTATGCCTTTGCCATGCAATTGTGACCCTTGCTTGCATCTACCCATGTTTCATCATTATGCCACTTCTATGCGTATTTGCATGCTTGGTGGAGATCCTTGTTACTATTGCCATGTTTATCATGTGCCCCATGCTATTGATGCTTATTGTGTTGGGAGAGTCATGATGCCCCATTGCTATTTACACATGGCCTCTCGCCAATACATTCATGCCATTCTACTCATATCTTGCTTTCATGCTTGTGCTATGTCATGTGCATTATTCATGCCCACGACATGCTTGTCATGATTCCTTCTAGTACGTTGCATCCTCGCACTACTAGCTTGCTTGACTTGATCTCTATGACTGATTGCTTTGATGCATCACCCATGTTCCATTACTCGCTTTCTTGGGTTGATGACATATATGTTCATGCCTCTCACATGATATATCTTGATCCTTGTCACTTGTCTCCAATAGTTGCCTCTATGCTTATTGATCTTGGACACTTTGACACTTTACTTGTGATGCATGCTTGTTTGATTGAGCCTCGTGTATTTGGATGTTCTTACATCATATGCCTCCATACTATGACACGCTCCCTTGTACTTTCTTATGATGAGCATGATGCATACACTTGTTGGGTATCTTACCACTCGAATGATAGGTTTCGCATTTCCGCTAACCTCATTTGTTTTTCCGAGTGTTTGTCATGTTCTTTCATTTTGAAGAATTCACAAGGCGGCAACATCACGAGACAACTTGGTCATGTGAACGCATACAAGATGCGCAACTCCATCATCCTTGAGAACCTCCTAAAGGTGACCTCCTTCCCTTTGAGCCATCCTCAAATACACATATTGGATGGGTCACTCTTTCATTGTTGTTTCCTTCTTGTTGTGTACATGTTACATCTATTGGATGGAGAAGCGACATTAGAGATTGGCTCTATGGACCTTCACATTGAGGAGCGCTCGCACTTATTAGATGCACCTTCGGAAATCCACTCATGCCACGGCATCGAGCATGGGTACACCAACACCTCCATATTTGTTGATTGTGCTCATACATGTCATGCTCGATGGACATATCATACTCACCACAAGTTTGCACCCCATGCATGGATTGACACACATTACGATTGCCTTGTTGCATCTTGTATTCCCATGTCATCCATGATATATGAGCTTGTTCACTTCCTTAGCAAATTTGTTGTGATCTTCCTTGATGGCATATTCATACATCATGATCATATTGCCCATCATCAATTGCATGATAACATACACATGTTGAGCATCCATTGCCATATTCATGCTATTGATAAACCGTCTCACTATGACATCATTTTGCACCATGGTTGCATTGATCACATTCACTTTACATTTGTGTGCACAATGAATGCTTTACATGTCATTTTACATCATTTGGATAAGCATCTCATGCCTTGTCATGAACAATTCCTTTGGACGACCTCATTCTTACATGATGGACACCTTGTGTGCGCTAACCATTGTATTTCCAAGTGTCGCTTGTGTTTGCTCGTTTTGCATGTCTACCATCCCGACGACATCTTGAAGTACTTGGATTGCGCCATGACTTCCACTCCGTCCAATTACAAGTCCGTCCACGACAACCGTTTCCATGGTGATGAGGATTTCGATCCAAGGTCGGATCTTTCCCAAGGGAGGGGAGATGATGCGGAGCATACCTCGTTCATCCCCATGTACACTCCGACTACTCTCCAAGCCCTAAGGATACATAAGATGAGACCTCGACTATTCGCCATTGGACACAAGGTGAACCTGTTCCTAAATGCTTCCCCTTTCCATTCGTGTGAGACATGGTTGCTACCTAATGCAAGGACACTATGCATGCCTAGGTACCAAGGAGACCCTCTCGGAGATGCTCGGAATGATGGACAAGTCCCCAAGTACAAGGATGAAGGAACACGACGAGAGGAACCGGAGCAAGTCTACAGAGCCCGGACATCCGGCGTCCGCCCCCCAGCCCGGATATCCGGCCAGTGGCCCGGAAATCCAGCGCCCCGCACCCGAATCGGCAGAAGTGGCCGCACCAGCCCGGACATCCGGCCGGCTAGCCCGGACATCCGGCGCCTCGTGAAGGCCCGGACATCCGCCCGACGCCGGACATCCGGCCTCCCTGCCTGCGTGCAGAGGCATCCGGCCGAGGCCCTTGTACCCCTCGCCCCTACACTATATATACTCCATCCACTTCCTCTTTCTAGGGTTAGCAATGGTTTAGCTCATATTTTGTGTGAGAGTTTTGTTCATCCACTTGGTTACTTCTCCTCGAGCTCACGACCTCTTCGGAGAAGATCCCCCAAGCGGATTCAAGACCCCTTCACGGGAAGACCATCAAGACCTCCTCACGGAGAAGAACGGCTACCGTTTGTATCGTCCTTTGTTGACTTTGGATCATGTATCTCCCTTTGTGTTCATCGATCTAGCACATGTGTGATTGATCTTGTTGGTTGAGTGATTCTCTCGTTTCTCCCCGTGTTTTTCCTTGTGTTCTTCCGCGCGTTCTTCGTGTTTCCCCGTAGGATCCTCTCCAAACGTGAAAGATCGGCCCCAAGGGTTCCGCCCTACATCATCAACACTCACAGTTTCGGCCGATTCTGGCCCGTGTCCTGGACTATTACTCACTGTTTTGGGTCCCGGAGTGATTTCCACGATTAACGAACCCCGGGGTGCGTTTAAGTGTCGGTCATCAACACTCATAGTTTTGGCCGATTCTGGCCCGTTTCTTGGACTATTACTCACTGTTTTGGGGTCCCAGAGTGATTTCCACGATTGACGAACCCTGGGTGCGTTTACGTGTCGCTCATCAACACTCATAGTTTTGGCCGATTCTGGCCTGTTTCCTGGACTATTACTCACCGTTTTGTGGTCCCAAAGTGATTTCTATGGTTGCGAACCCCAAGTTGTGCTTATGTGTTGGTCGTCAAGACTCGCAGTTTGGGCCGATTCTGGCCCGTTTCTGGCCTGTTTCTTGGACTATTACTCACATTTGGGGTCCCGAAGTGATTTCCACGATTGACGAACCCCGAGGTGCGTTTACGTGTCGGTCATCAACACTCACAATTTTGGCCGATTCTGGTCCATTTCGTAAACTATTAATCACCGTTTTGGGGTCCCTTAGCGATTTCCATGATTGACGATCCCCGGGGTGCGTTTACGTGTCCGTTATCAACGCTCACAGCTTTGGCCAATTCTAAGCCGTTTCGTGGACTATTACTCACCGTTTTGGGGTCCCGAAGCGATTTCCATAGTTGTTGAACCCCAAGGTGCGCCCACATGCTGGCCATCAATAGTCGCAGTTTTGGCCGATTCTGGCCCGTTTCTTGGACTACTACTCACAGTTTTGGGGTCCCGGAGTGATTTCCACGATTGACGATCCCCGGGGTGCGTTTACGTGTCCGTTGTCAACACTGACAGTTTTGGCCAATTCTAACCCGTTTCATGGACTATTACTCACCGTTTTGGGGTCCCGAAGAGATTTCCATAGTTGTTGAAATCCAAGGTGCGCTTACGTGTCGGTCATCAACAATCACTGTTTGGGTCGATTCTTGCCCGTTTCATGGACTATTACTTACTGTTTTGGGGTCTCGGAGTGATTTCCACGATTGACGAACCCCCGGGTGCGTTTACTTGTCGGTCATCAATACTCACAGTTTTGGCGGATTATGGCCCGTTTCGTGGACTATTACTTACTGTTTTGGGGTCCCAGAGTGATTTCCACGATTAACGAACCCCGGGGTGCGTTTACGTGTTGGTCATCAACACTCACTGTTTTGGCCGATTCTAGCTTGTTTCCTGGACTATTACTCACCGTTTTGTTGTCCCAAAGAGATTTCTATGATTGTCGAACCCCAAGTTGTGCTTACGTGTTGGTCGTCAAGACTCGCAGTTTTGGCCGATTCTGGCCCGTTTCTTGGACTATTCCTCAGTTTTGGGGTCCTGAAGTGATTTCCATGATTGACGAACCCCGGGGTGCGTTTACGTGTTAGTCATCAACACTAACATTTTTTGCCAATTCTGGTCCGTTTCGTTCACTATTACTCACGTTTTGGGGGTTCCATAGCGATTTCCACGATTGACGAACCCCGGGATGCGTTTACCTGGCGGTCATCAACAATCACAATTTTGGCTTACTCTGGTCCGTTTCATGCACTATTACTCATCGTTTTGGGGTCCCAGAGCGATTTCCACTATTGACGATCCCCGTGGTGCGTTTACGTGTTCATCGTCAACACTCACCGTTTTGGGGTCCCGAAGCAATTTCCATAGTTCTTGAAACCCAAAGTGCGCTTACGTGCCGGTCATCGAGACTCACAGTTTTGGCCGATTCTGGCCCGTTTCCTGGACTATTACTCACTATTTTGGGGTCCCGGAGTGATTTCCAGGATTAACGAACCCTGGGGTGCGTTTACGTGTCGGTAATCAAAACTCATAGTTTTGGCCGATTCTAGCCCGTTTCATGGACTATTACTCACTGTTTTTGGGTCCCGCAGTAATTTCCACGATTAACGAACCCCGGGGTGCGTTTATGTGTCGGTCATGAACACTCACTGTTTTGGCCGATTCTGGCCCGTTTCGTGGATTATTACTCACCGTTTTTGGGTAGCAAATCAATTTCCATGGTTGTCGAACCCCAAGGTGCGCTTACGTGTCTGTCATCAACACTCACAGTTTGGGCCAATTCTGGCCCGTTTCTTGGACTATTACTCACTGTTTTCGGGTCCCGGAGTGATTTCCAGGATTGACGATTCCCGGGATGTGTTTACGTGTCCGTCGTCAACACTCACAGTTTTGGCCAATTCTGACCCGTTTCATGGACAATCACTCACCGTTTTGGGGACCCGAAGAGATTTCCAGAGTAGTTGAAACCCAAGGTGCGTTTATGTGTCGGTCATCAACACTCACAGTTTCGGCCGATTCTGGCCCGTTTCCTGGACTATTACTCACTGTTTTGGGGCCCCGGAGTGATTTCCACGATTAATAAACCCCGGGGTGCGTTTACGTGTCGGTCATCAACACTCATAGTTTTGGCCGATTCTGGTCCGTTTCGTTCACTATTACTCACCATTTTGGGGTCCCTTAGCGATTTCCATGATTGACGATCCACGGGGTACGTTTACGTGTCCGTCGTCAACACTCACAGCTTTGTCCAATTCTAACCCATTTCGTGGACTATTTTTCACCGTTTTGGGGTCCCGAAGCCATTTCCATATTTGTTGAACCCCAAGGTGCGCCTACGTGCCGGCCATCAATAGTCGCAGTTTTGGCCGATTCTGGCCCGTTTCTTGGACTATTACTCACCGTTTTGGGGTCCCGGAGTGATTTCCATGATTGACGATCCCCGGGGTGCGTTTACGTGTCCGTCGTCAACACTCACAGTTTTGGCCAATTCTAACCCGTTTCATGGACTATTACTCACCGTTTTGGGGTCCCGAAGAGATTTCCATAGTTGTTGAAACCCAAGGTGCGCTTACGTGTCGGTCATCAACAATCACAGTTTGGGCCAATTCTGGCCCGTTTCATGGACTATTACTCACTGTTTTGGGGTCTCGGAGTGATTTGCACGATTAACGAACCCCCGGGTGCGTTTACTTGTCGGTCATCAACACTCACAGTTTTGGTGGATTATGGCCCGTTTCGTGGACTATTACTCACTGTTTTGGGGTCCCAGAGTGATTTCCACGATTAACGAACCCCGGGGTGCGTTTACGTGTGTCGGTGTCAAAACCGGCGGATCTCGGGTAGGGGTCCCGAACTGTGCGTCTAAGGCTAATGGTAACAGGAGGCGGGGGACACAATGTTTACCCAGGTTCGGGCCCTCTCGATGGAGGTAATACCCTACTTCCTGCTTGATTGATCTTGATGATATGAGTATTACAAGAGTTGATCTACCACGAGATCGTAGAGGCTAAAGCCTAGAAGCTAGCCTATGATTATGATTGTTGTTGTCCTATGGACTAAACCCTCCGGTTTATATAGACACGGGAGGGGGCTAGGGTTACACATAGTCGGTTACAGAGAAGGAGATCTACATATCCGAATTGCCAAGCTTGCCTTCCACGCAAAGGAGAGTCCCACCTGGACACGGGACAAAGTCTTCAATCTTGTGTCTTCATAGTCCAACAGTCCGGCCAAGGTATATAGTCCGGTTGTCCGAGGACCCCCTAATCCAGGACTCCCTCAGTAGTCCCTGAGCCAGGCTTCAATGACGATGAGTTCGGTGCGCAGATTGTCTTCGACATTGCAAGGCGGGTTCTCCTCCAAATCCAGAGTACCTGTTGTAATGAGTCGTGTCCGGCTTCCCATTAATGTTGCACTCCTCGGCTTCTGTGCTTTAACAATGGCAATCTCCACGTGTTGAGCGAATGCGAGAAGTCGGGGCATTTTTAAATTTGCCACCCTGACCAGGTAAGTAAATCGTCTATTTAAAGAGACGGGGATGCTCAGATCCAAATCACACCATCCTCCCCCAGCGAGTATCCATCAGTGCGCGCCCGAAAGAAACCATCCCATCATGGCCGGCCGTCGCAGCTCCTCCTCTCGCTCCCGTAGCACTAAGCCAGGCGATTAGGAGAAGTGTTCCGTCCCCCCATAGCCGATTGGTAGAGTTGCAGACCCAGGGGTTTCTCCCACCTGCGTACATGGTCCCCGTCCGTGCCGGACTAGCCACTTACAATGGCAGGGAGCAAGCGGAGAGTTTTCCCAACCCGTCCAAGGGGGAGCGGGTATGCCATGTCCCTTACTTGCTGAGGGGACTCGGATTTCCAATCCATCCATTCCTCCGCGGGCTCCTGGAGTTCTACGGCCTCCAGCTGCATAACTTCACTCCTGCCTCCATACTACACATCGCAGGCTACGTCGCCTTCTGCGAGCTATTTCTGGGCTGCAAAGCTCATTTCGAGTTATGGAAGAGGCTATTCTGCCTCGTACCCCGCACTCAGGAGGGGTCGATATATCAAGTGGGCGGAGCCGAAATATGGCGCATTGCCGGGACCGGATACCTATCCGGTACTCCGAAGAAGACATCCGAAGACTGGCCATCGGAGTGGTTTTATATGGAGGACGTCCCCCTTCCGGACACTATTCGGATGGGCCTTCCTGAGTTTGCTAATGCCCCATTAAAGAAACGCCACAGCTGGTGCCCCTCGGAGCCCCCAGGAGGAAGATAACAGAGAGGTCCTTTACCTGATGGGCAGGATAAAAATGCTGGCCAAATCAGGACTGACAATAATCGAGGTTATGTCAATTTGTATAATGCAGGGGGTGCAGCCACTTCAGTATCGGGGGAAACCCATGTGGCACTTCAATGGAGAAGACGATGCCACCCGCTGCGGTCGTAAAGGCCCGGACTCCGCCACTGCTCTGGCGAAAATTCTGTCCGATTTGTACAAAGGAGAAGAAGAGGAGTTCATCCGTATTAAGCCACGGGATGGATTCTCCATGTATAACCCCCCAAGCTGGGTGAGCTGCTATCCTTTACTCCAGTCATTCCCACACCTTTCATCATAAATACTTACCTTGCTAATTCATAGCAGGAATTGCGAAAAGCTGTGAGGGAGCTCCACAGTCCGTCTCCACAGCCAGAGGACCTTGACCGGGCCCTTGACCCTGGACTTGAAGAGGATCCAGACGTATTTGTGGAGCTCGTTGACAGGACGTTCTATCAGCTAAGCTGTGATGGTGCCTTGGTGGCCATCATAGCCGACTACCCTGGCCTACTCCCTGCATCGCATGTAAGTAAAACCGGAGTGCCAACTTCCGAGAAGGATCCCTTCTTTGCATATCACCCACCGCACACATATTGCGTCTTACAGGAAAGGCCATCGGGGCGCCGTGCCGAACCCGCGGTGACTCGTCAACAAGGGGCACCGAAGCCGGGTAGGCTCCAAAGGAAGGCGGTCAGGACTGAGACGCTGCCGCAAAGTTATGATTAAAAACTTGCTCCGTGATTATCGTCTCTAAAATATAATAATGTCCGTGGTTCCTGGCAGAAAAAACACTCGCCGGACTGTGTCTGGAGAGCCTGTCGGCCACGCCTCTACCCACCGGACTCCAGAGCCGGACTTAGGGGCAGAGGCTAACGCGGGGACAATGCTGGATGGTCCTCCTACAGAGGGTGCGAATAGACTGTCTGCTACGAATTCCGAAGTGGGGAGCGCCATGAATCACAGGCGTCGCCGGTCCGTACTCCACGATCCTAGTTTCTCCGAAGAGGCGTTCAATGCCTTCAACTTAGGAGACGCGTATATCTGAGCCACTCAAAATGGACTTGCTAGAGCCACAGACCAGTATGTAAAGGATATACGGGTAAGAAAATCTGATAATTATGTATATCAGTAGCCCCTGAGACCTGAAACAGTTGGCACAACTGATTTAAGGATCATTGTATGCATAGGTTCTTACGGAGAAGAATACCCAGTTGTCTCAAGAGCTGGAGGAGTGCAAAGCCCAACTTCGGGCCACAGCTGCCGGAATGGAGGAGTCCAAGAAGGCCTCATCTGGTAATACTTGTCATGATAAAAAAAGAATGTAATGACATGTACCAGCTAGTATTCGGCATGCATGCAAATCTAACAATAGATTCTGCAGACAATCCCGGAGGCAATCCGGAGATCGTATCAGGGGATGAGCAACATGCTCAGCGACAGCTAGAGGCTGGCGAGCGCGTGCTTACTCGGGTTATTCGAGAGAAAAATGAACTCCAGGATGCCCATACCCCGCTAGGCGTTGAGCTAAAAGATGTCCGAGCCCAACTTGCTGACTCCGTGAAGGAGAATAAGAGGCTTCGACACGGCATTTTTAGTAAGTTCTCAAACGAACCTTTATACAGTTCGGCGTAGAAACGGGTTAACAGAGTAATGTCTGTAGGTATGCTGACAGGTCGTCTCGAAGAGGATATGCCCGGATCTGCAGGCGATCTTCTGCAAGAGCTCTCATAGCTGCACGAACAAGTTCAGCAGGTGATGCAGGATATCGCCCAGGCCTTGTGGCCATCCGCCCCCCTGCCAGGAGGCATGGGGGAGCTTGTAGAGATGCTCAAGGGAGCGCGGCGGCGCTTCCGATTATGGAAGATATCGGCCTGCCGACAAGGTGCAGGGGAAGCCTGGACCATGGTGAAGACGCGATACACCAAGGCTGACCCGAACCACATGGTCGAGGTCGGGCCTGTAGGGTCAGATGGGAAAGAGATCCCCGTTAGTCTGGTATATGACCAGGTAGCATTAGCCGCAAAGTATTCCCAACAGGATTGTAGGCTAGACGGCCTGTTGGATGGTATAGAAGAAGAATTTAGTCAGTCTAAGTGACTGTGTACTTCAGATGACATATTTTGTCCCTAGCCGTATTGTAAATCATTTGTCATGGCGGACCTTTTCGCTTCAGCCTCCGGACCCGATAGTACGGAGTGTATCCGAATACCCGCTCAGTTATGTAAACCGGGGTACGCGTGGAAACCAGGCGTAGGGGTCATAAGTGCTTGAACAGACAAGTACCCAACTAGCTATGTTATATTACATGGATAGTAAGAAACATCTTCCAGGGAGAGTAGTTCCGTTAAGGGTTCCTTTCCCTGGGTACGCATGCATTAATGTGCTTGTCCGAGCTGCGCACAGAGACGCAGGATATAAAACATCTGGGGGTTTATATTGTAAGTAGGTAAGAAACATCTTTTGTACACCGACCGAATATTCCCTTAAGAATGCTAGCTTTCGGCTTCACCCAGTCTGAGGTACACATCCGGCTGACCCGGCAGTAACAATCGCAAGGTGCTCCCCTTATGCCCTAGCCGAATTAACAGGAACGTAGGGCATAAACACAAGAGCCAGGTAACCCAGCTTGGCCAAAACTTAAGTCATATCGATGCATATAATGCCGAAAAAAGGTACATATGGAGAAGTGACACATATGTGGTGGGCATAAAGCCCAGAAGATAATTATATTAAGCTTCTGTATAAGAGGCCCTCAGGTATATTTGAGCGCGCATAGCGCGGCAGGATTGTGCGGTTGAAGCACATTTGAAGCTTTTAAGGATAAAAAAATAAGAAAAGAAAGAGATAAAGATGATATAACTTAAAAAAGAAAAGAGGAGGTAAGGAGACGAACACAGAGTTTGGCACTAGGCGTAGAATCTTCGGAGTCTGGCCGCGTTCCATGGGTTCGGCTCGAGTTGATTATCTGATGCATCACGCAGACGGTACGCTCCTCCGGTGAGAACTTTATCAATGATGAAGGGGCCCTCCCACTTTGGCTTGAGGTTGTCCTTTTTCTTCTCCGGCAGGTGTAGAACGAGTTCGCCAACGTTATAAGTTTTGGCCCGTACTTCTCTGCTTTGATACCTTCGAGCCTGCTGCTGATAGAATGCGGAACGGGCCTTTGCGACGTCACGCTCCTCCTCCAGGGCATCTAAACTGTCCTGCCGATCCAGCTCGGCTTATCTTTCTTCATACATGCGCACTTGAGGTGAGTACTGAATGATATCGCAGGGTAGCACCGCCTCTGCGCCGTACACCATAAAACATGGTGTGTATCCGGTGGTGCGATTTGGTGTGGTCCGTAGCCCCCATAGTACGGAGTCGAACTCCTCGACCCAGTGCGTATCTGATTCCTTCAAGGATCGCACTAGTCTGGGTTTGATGCCGCTCATAATAAGACCATTTTCTCGTTCGACTTGACCGTTTGTTTGGGGGTGATAGATGGAGGCATAAGCGAGCTTAATGCCCATGTTGCCGCACCAAGTTTTCACCTCGTCGGCTGTGAAATTGGAGCCGTTATCGGTGATGATGCTATGGGGGACACCGTAATGGTGTACGACCCCGGATATGAAGTCTACCACTGGTCCGGATTCGGCCGTTTTAACTGGTTTGGCTTCTATCCATTTGGTGAATTTATCCTCCATGACCAACAAGTATTTTTTCTTATGGCTTCCTCCTTTAAGGGGTCCAACCATATCGAGCCCCCAGACCGCAAAGGGCCAAGTTATGGGGATTGTTTGGAGAGCGGTAGGTGGCATATGGCTTTGATTTGCAAAAAGCTGGCAACCGACACAATGTTGGACAAGGTCCTGTGCGTCTGCTCGGGCTGTTGGCCAGTAGAAGCCTGTACGAAAGGCCTTGCTTACAAGGGCCCGAGCTGTGGCGTGGTGGCCGCCGAGTCTGGCATGAATTTCGGCCAAGAGCTGTCGCCCTTCCTCTTCGGAGATGCACCTTTGGAGCACTCCAGTCGCGCTTTTCTTATAAAGCTCTCCTTCGTGGACCTTGTAGGGTTTCGAGCGCCGCACAATGCAACGGCCTCATTTTGGTCCTCGGGGAGTTCCTGCCTATTTAAGTAGGCTAAGAAGGGTTCCGTCCACGGGGCGATGGCAGCCATAATCACGTGGGCTGAAGGTGTTATTTCAGTGGCAGAGCCTCCAATTACGTCAGAGTGTTCGGGAACTGGGGTTGTGTTTGGATCCAGACTGGTATTGCCGGTCTCCTCTTCCCACACAACGGATGGCTTGAACAGCCTTTCCAAGAAGATATTAGGTGGGACGGGGTCGCGCTTAGTGCCAATGCGGGCGAGGATATCTGCCGCTTGGTTGTTCTCTCGGACCACATGGTGGAATTCGAGCCCCTCGAACCGAGCTGACATTTTGAGGACGGCATTACGGTAAGCCGCAATTTTTGGATCCTTGGCGTCAAAGTCTCCATTTATTTGAGATATTGCAAGGTTCAAATCCCCATGCACTTCTAGGCGTTGAATGCCCATGGAGACTGCCATCCGAAGACCATGCAACAGGGCCTCAAATTCGGCTGCATTGTTGGAGTCCGTGTATAGTATTTGGAGTACGTATTGGACTGTATCTCCGGTGGGGGATGTCAGGATGACGCCTGCCCCTAGACCAGCCAGCATCTTAGAGCCGTCAAAGTGCATGATCCAATTGGAGTACGCGTCGTACTCTTTAGGGAGTTCGGCTTCTGTCCATTCGGCGACGAAGTCAGCCAGTACTTGCGACTTAATGGCTCGCCGTGGTTTGTATGTTATATCGAACGGGAGGAGCTCGATAGTCCATTTAGCAATCCTTCCCGTGGCATCGCGGTTGTTTATTATATCATTGAGTAGTACTTCAGAGGCCACCGTGATTGAACACTCTTGAAAGTAGTGTCGTAGTTTCATGGATGCCATGAAGACCGCGTATGCTATCTTTTGATAATGTGGGTACCGTGATTTGCATGGAGTGAGGATAGTGGATACGTAGTATACCGGCTTTTGAAGTGGGAACTTATGTTCGTCCGTCTCTCGTTCGACAACGAGCACTGTGCTTACAACCTGGTGTGTTGCAGCTGTATATAACAGCATGGGTTCGCCGATATTGGGTGCGGCCAGGATTGGATTGCTGGCCAAGAGGGATTTTATTTCTTCCAATCCAGCTGTGGCCGCATCCGTCCACTCGAATTTTTCGGTGCGTCGAAGAAGGCGATAAAGAGGTAGTGCCTTTTCTCCCAATCGGGAGATAAAGCGGCTTAGGGCAGCCACACATCCAGTTAATTTCTGGATTTGCTTGAGGTCTGTTGGGGTAGCCAACTGTGACAGAGCTCGTATTTTAGCCGGATTTGCTTCAATTCCTCTATTGGAAATGATGAAGCCCAGCAGCTTTCCGGCAGGCACGCTGAAAGCGCATTTTTTCGGATTGAGCTTGATGTCATATGTTCGGAGATTGTCGAACGTAAGCCTCAATCGTCTATCAGAGATTCGACGTTTCTGGTTTTGATGACCACGTCATCTACGTATGCCTCCACTGTTTTGCCGATTTGTTTTTCCAGGCATGTCTGAATCATGCGTCAATAGGTTGCACCGACATTTTTGAGCCCGAAAAGCATGGTGTTAAAACAGAATGGGCCGTACGGCGTATGAATGCCGTTGCGGCTTGATCAGACTCCGCCATCTTGATTTGATGGTATCCGGAGTATGCGTCGAGGAAGCACAATGAATCGTATCCTGCGGTTGCGTTGATGATTTGATCAATGCGGGGGAGGGGAAGGGATTCTTGGGGCAAGCCTTATTGAGGTCCTTGAAATCGACGCATAGGAGCCATGATTTGTCCTTCTTTGGTACCATCACCAGGTTTGCTAGCCAGTCCGGATGTTTTATTTCTCTGATGAATCCGGCCTCGAGTAGCTTGGCTAGCTCTTCTCCCATGGCTTGTCGCTTAGGTTCTGAAAAGCGCCGAAGACTCTGCTTGACCGGCTTGTATCCCTTCAGTATGTTTAAGCTATGTTCGGCCAGCCTGCGTGGGATACCTTGCATGTCTGAAGGATGCCAGGCGAAGATATCCCAATTCTCACGCAAGAACACTCATAGTGCGGCGTCTATTGTGGGGTTCAGCTGTGCCCCGATGGATGCTGTTTTTGTAGGGTCCGTTGGGTGGACTTGGAATTTGACTATTTCGTCCGCTGGTTTGAAAGAGGTGGACTTGGGTCGTTTGTCGAGTATCACGTCGTCCCTGTCCACTGTGGAGCGCAACGCGGTTAGTTCTTCGGCCACGAGGGCTTCGGCAAATGCCTCAAGGGCCAGTGCGGCGGTTTTATTTTCAGCGCGGAGTGCTACGTCCGGATCACTAGCTAGAGTGATGATTCCATTGGGCCCGGGCATCTTGAGCTTCATGTACCCGTAATGGGGCATAGCTTGGAAGCTCGTGAATGCATCCCGCCCTAAAAGGGCGTGGTATCCGCTACTGAACGGGGCCACTTGGAATGTGATTTTTTCGGACCTATAATTCTCCGGCGTGCCGAATACCACATCTAGTGTGATTTTTCCCGCACATCGTGCCTCTCGACTAGGGATGATTCCTCTGAAGGTCGTGCTGCTTTGCTCAATGCGGCTCTTCTGTATTTCCATTTTGTTAAGAGTTTCCTCGTAGACGAGGTTTAATCTGTTGCCACCGTCCATGAGCACTTGAGTAAGCCAGAAGCCGTCCACAATCGGACTGAGGACCAAAGCGGCTGGTGCATGGACTGTTCGGAATTGAGGTTCGTCACTGGCATTGAAAGTTATGGCCGTGTTGTTCCATGGATTTATTGCTGCAATGTGGCAGACTTTGGCAAGGCCGCGGAGTGCTTGCTTGCGCCTATTATTTGAGGCGAAAGTCTCGAAGACTGTTAGTAATGTATCGTTATTTTGCACGGGATGGCGCTCTGTGGTGTTGTTGATGAGGAGATCCTCGCCGCTCTTGGCCACCTGTCGAAGTATCCAACATGCTCTAGGGCTGTGTGTTGGTATGGTATCCGGTGTACTGTGAATTTTGCATGGCCCATTGAGCCATCCCTCCAATACGGTTCCACGCCCTGTAGCGGGCTTTGGTTTTTTTATAATTGGATTGGATGACTTGCGAGAGTGCACCCTTTTTGTTCGGACGAGGGGTTTAGTAAGAGCCGGAGGATCCCAGAATTTTGTTTGGGTTTTCAAGGTGCTTTCCATCGCACAGTATTTCTGTACTATGGCCGCCAAGTCAGCGAAGTGTGCTATGTCACGGCGACTTATGGCGTTCTGTACTATGGCCGCCAAGTCAGCGAAGTGTGCTATGTCACGGCGACTTATGGCGTTGAGAATTCCCATGTCCGTGCAATTTTTGCAAAAGAATGAAATTGCGTCTTCCTTGCGACAGTCCTTGACCTTGCTCATTACAAGTAGGAATCTGGCCCAGAAGTGATGTACTGTCTCTTGGGGCTCTTGTCTAATGTGGGAAAGGTCACTCGTGTCTGGGTGAGTGGGTAGATTTAGGTCCAAACCCTGACCCGATCTGAGACCCAGGGGCGGAGGGGCTTCCGAGCTTGGCAGTTCGGGCTCCGGGATATTGCCCAATTTTTCTGGCCCGCTGTCCCATTCTAGGTTCAGAGCTTGGGCCATGTCCTCCCGTAGACGGGTATCCGGCTCGGAGAGCTCGGGAATCCGGACATAGTTCATCCTCAAGATAGAGGAAGAATCGCTACATTGCTCCTCCACCACCGCTATCTGATGGGTGACCGACAAAGAGTTAATCTCCCTTTGGTCGGGTTTAAGCCTGATCCGATCATAGTCTGTAGCGACTCCCAAGGCGGCGATGCGATCCAAGAGCTCATTCAGGGAGGAGAGCTCCATCGGATCCATCTGCTCGATAAATTCCGAGTTGACATGGAGGCTATTTTTGATGACCTGAGAAGTCATCATCGGCGCGACGGCCAAACGGGCGGTCATGACGAAGCCGCCTAATCCGAGAGTTTGGCCTAAAGCCAGGGCTCCCCCAGAGGTGATGTGATCCTTGACACAAGGCGGGCCATCAAGCCTTATCGTGACGACACAGTGAAACTCTCAATGAAAGCACCAATGTCGGTGTCTGCTACGTCTTGAGCTTGCGTTGGTTTTCCTTGAAGAGGAAAGGGTGATGCAGCAATAGTAGCGTAAGTATTTCCCTCAGTTTTTGAGAACCAAGGTATCAATCCAGTAGGAGGCTCCTCAAAAGTCCCACGCACCTACACAAACAAACAAAGAACTCGCAACCAACACAATAAAGGGGTTGTCAATCCCTTCACGGCCACTTGCGGAAGTGAGATCTGATAGAGATAGTATGATAAGATAAATTTTTTTTTTGGTATTTTATGATATAGATTGGAAAAGTAAAGATGCAAATAAAAGTAGATTGAAATCTTATATGATAAAAGATAGACCCGGGGGCCATAGGTTTCACTAGTGGCTTCTCTCAAGATAGCATAAGTATTACAGTGGGTGAACAAATTACTGTCGAGCAATTGATAGAAAAGCGAATAATTATGAGATTATCTAGGCATGATCATGTATATAGGCATCACGTCTGTGACAAGTAGACCGACTCATGTCTGCATCTACTACTATTACCCCATACATCGACCGCTATCCAGCATGCATCTAGAGTATTAAGTTCATAAAGAACAGAGTAACGCATTAAGAAAGATGACATGATGGAGAGGGATAAACTCATGCAATATGACATAAACCCCATCTTTTTATCCTCAATGGCAACAATACAATACGTGCCTTGCTGCCCTTGCTGTCACTGGGAAAGGACACCGCAAGATTGAACCCAAAGCTAAGCACTTCTCCCATTGCAAGAAAGATCAATCTTGTAGGCCAAACCAAACTGATAATTTAAAGAGACTTGCAAAGATAACTTAATCAGACATAAAAGAATTCAGAGGAGATTCAAATATTTCTCATAGATAAACTTGATCATAAACCCACAATTCATCGGATCTCGACAAACACACCGCAAACAAGAGTTACATCGAATAGATCTCCAAGAAGATCGAGGAGAACATGGTATCGAGATCCAAGAAGAGAGAATAAGCCATCTAGCTGATAACTATGGACCCGAAGGTCTGTGGTAAACTACTCACAACTCATCAGAGAGGCTATGGTGTTGATTTAGAAGCCCTCCGTGGTTGATTCCCCCTCCGGCGGAGCGCCGGTAAAGGCTCCAAGATGGGATCTCGTGAGTACAGAAGGTTGCGGCGGTGGAATTAGGTTTTCGTGGCTTGTTCTGATGTTCTCGGGGTACGTGGGTATATATAGGAGGAAGAAGTAGGTCGGTGGCCTCCCGAGGGGCCCACGAGATAGGGGGGTGCACCCAGTAGGGGGGGGGGGCGCTCTCCTCCCTCGTGGCCGCCTCGGCTGCTTCTTGACTTGCAATCCAAGTCCTCTGGATCACGTTCGTTCCAAAAATCACGCTCCCGAAGGTTTCATTCCGTTTGGACTCCGTTTGATATTCCTTTTCTTCAAAATACTGAAATAGGCAAAAAAAAAACAGGAATAGGGGTTGAGCCTCCGGTTAGTAGGTTAGTCCCAAAAATGATATAAAAGTGTAAAGTAAAGCCCATAAACATCCAAAACATGTAATATAATAGCATGGAACAATAAAAAATTATAGATACGTTGGACACGCATCAGTGTCAAAACCGGCGGACCTCGGGTAGGGGGTCCCGAACTGTGCATCTAAGGCTAATGGTAACAAGAGGCGGGGACACAATGTTTACCCAGGTTCGGGCCCTCTCGATGGAGGTAATACCCTACTTCCTGCTTGATTGATCTTGATGATATGAGTATTGCAAGAGTTGATCTACCACGAGATTGTAGAGGCTAAACCCTAGAAGCTAGCCTATGATTATGATTGTTGTTGTCCTACGGACTAAACTCTCCGGTTTATATAGACACCTGAGGGGGATAGGGTTACGCAGAGTTGGTTACAAAGAAGTATATCTACATATCCGAATTGCCAAGCTTGCCTTCCACGCAAAGGAGAGTCCCACCCGGACACGGGACGAAGTCTTCAATCTTGTATCTTCATAGTCCAACAGTCTGGCCAAAGTATATAGTCCGGCTGTCCGAGGACCCCCTAATCCAGGACTCCCTCAACATGTCGGTCATCAACACTCACAGTTTTGGCCAATTCTAGCTTGTTTCCTGGACTATTACTCACCGTTTTGTGGTCCCAAAGCGATTTCTATGATTGTCGAACCCCAAGGTGTGCTTACGTGTTGGTCGTCAAGACTCGCAGTTTTGGCTGATTCTGGCCCGTTTCTTGGACTATTCCTCAATTTTGGGGTCCCGAAGTGATTTCCATGATTGACGAACCCCGGGGTGCGTTTACGTGTTAGTCATCAACACTAACATTTTTTGCCGATTCTGGTCCGTTTCGATCACTATTACTTATGTTTTGGGGGTCCCATAGCGATTTCCACGATTGACGAACCCCGGGGTGCATTTACCTGTCTGTCATGACCAATTAGAATTTTGGATTATTATGGTCCGTTTCGTGCACTATTACTCATCGTTTTGGGGTCCCAGAGCGATTTCCACTATTGACGATCCCCGTGGTGCATCTATGTGTTCATCGTCAACACTCACCGTTTTGGGGTCCCGAAGCGATTTCCGTAGTTGTTGAAACGCAAGGTGCGCTTACGTGTCGGTCATCGACACTCACAGTTTTCGCCGATTCTGGCCCGTTTCCTGGACTATTTACTCACTATTTTGGGGTCCCGGAGTGATTTCCATGATAAACGAACCCCGGGGTGCGTGTACGTGTCGGCCATCAAAACTCACAGTTTTGGCCGATTCTGGCCCGTCTCGTGGACTATTACTCACTGTTTTGGGGTCCCGGAGTGACTTCCACGATTAACGAACCTCGGGGTGCGTTTATGTGTTGGTCATGAACACTCACTATTTTGGCCGATTCTGGCCCGTTTCATGGACTATTACCCACCATTTTGGGGTCACAAATCGATTTCCATGGTTGTCGAACCCCAAGGTGCGTTTACGTGTCGGTCATCAACACTCATAGTTTGGGCCAATTCTGGCCCGTTTCTTGAACTAGTACTCACTGTTTTGGGGTCCCAGAGAGATTTCCACGATTGACGAACCCTGGGGTGCGTTTACGTGTCAGTCATCAACACTCACAGTTTTGGCCGATTCTGGCCTGTTTCCTGGACTGTAGCGACCCGACCCAAAATCGGTCAAGTCTCTGTGTATCTGTACCATCCCAAGATCATGCTGGCACACACAGTACATTGATGAAATAATCAAAGTTCAATCACACCTGAATTTATTACGATTCTCATATCGAGTCTTTATTACAATAGAATAAATTGGCGAAGGCCAACTCATGAGAAATAAACTAAATAAGCTACGAGGCGTAGAAGAATAGCGAGTCCATCCGACTCCATAGGGCAATCGCCAAGCGCGGATCGTAGCCTCACTCTGATCGAATAATCCTCGCAACATAAGGCGTTGCAGCCGTGTAGGTCAGCATTTTGAATATCTTTGGCAAGTCATGAAGAGAGAATAATAATAAAATTACTAACACTATATGCAATTTGGCTGTGGGGCTCTAAGTTTCATTGTTTTGCGAAAAAGCCAGTTTTTCCCTACAACAGTGGACTTGCATGCAAATACTACAAAATTGTTGGTAGTTATTGAGATGGTTCCGCCAACCAATGTCTCATTCCCAATTATTAAATAATCCCCTCAATTAATTTATTAATTTCAGTGTTGAGATTTCGAAATACTTCCAAGTTCGAGGCTCAAATTGTTCAGTAACGGGACACGGCTAACCGATTAGATCTTCACTCTGCAGAGATTTGCGCACTTTACCCGCAAGAATCGTTCCCTCCTTTTAAGTCTTAGCACTTCATGGTGTTTGAAGGCGGACGAAGCAAACAGGGTCTTCTGAAGAGTTCCTCCGCCCTTTGCCGGTACCCATCCAATCCTACCGTTCTTCTACATCTCGTAGCACCGTCCGCCAGAGTCACAACTAGGGTTGACCAAGCGAGCCCATAATGGCTTGCGGCTGCGGAGTAAGCTTCCGGTCAATGGGGTATACATCCGTCTCTTCGTGGCTGGGTGAAGCTTTCCGCAAGATGTCATGGCGCTTCTCCATGCATCCCGCCAACCTTTGGGTTCTCCAGGTGCCGTCAACCGTCCTCCACCCAGTGAGTGAATTTTGAAGTCCATCTTGATCTTGAAGTCATGGGGTTGTCATCATCTTGACTCTCACATCTCCCTTATGATTCACTCAACCAACCCCGTCTACGAGCATAGCAAAAGTAAACTACTTCGTCCCGGGCAATGGTAGCAAGGGGAATTGGGTTCATCCTACCTCATGATACTACTCAAGAACATAACTTCAAATTCACCTACTGCATGCATGGTGGGGAGGTATAATTATAATGCAATAAAATCATAGGTATAGTAAAAGAAATATGATCAATGACTTGCCTTGCTGACGATCTTCGAAAGCTAGGGACTCGTGATAGCAAGCTTCGCACTCCGGAAATTCTACCGAGGCAAACAACAATCATAATAAGCATACAACATATGATCACTTAACATAACAACATACTAACATAACACATGAAATGATTGAATCAAAACCCAAAGAAAACTCGAAGAAATCCAAATCAATGCTTTTGCCACATCAAACAACAACCATGAAATAGTTTTTCACAACAAAATTTTTCTTAACAGAACCTAAACATGGGTTTTTGCTAACTAACAGAAAAGAAATCATCATGCAACTAGGAGCAAAAAGAATCACATTAAAAGCTATTATAAAACTCCTGTTAGGCCTATAACCATTCTAGTAAGAAAAACTAAATTTTTTTTTATTTATTGTAAATAAAAGTTCCTGATCTAAAGTTACAGAAACTAACCTAAAATAAACTATCACATAAGAAAAATAAAATTATTTGCTATATGAGACAATAGGAAAACAGTAGCTAGTTAAATAAATAGGAATAACATGATTCTGATTAAAACTATTTTTATTAATTCTAAAATACCTAAATAAATTCCCTACGGTTTGGCAAGGTCAAAATAAAATAGTGACAAAAAGAATCACTAAAATAAAATAATTCTAACTCATTTTATAGTAGAATTACTAATCTGTCTAAAACTAAAATAAAACAATTTTAAATAATTTTAACATGACCAAACATAATTTCTACAGAAACTAAAACAAATTTTCAAACTAACAAAAAAAGAATCAATTAAAAATATTAAGTAGATTAAAAGATATGGATTTTACAAAACTGAAACTATTCTGTTAAAAACAGAAACGAAAAATATTAACTAAAAGAAAAACCGGCTAATGGGCCTATCTAACGCATCGGCGTAATATAACTAAATTGCGCACGCGGTAATAAACCGCTTCGGCCCGGTCGAATCTAACCTAACTAAAACCAAAACTAAACCGGAACTAAATCGGTTCACTTAAATTAAACCGTACCCCTTCGGGGGATCTAACCTAAACCCTACGATCTAGATCGAACGGCGACGGGGATCTCCGGCGACTTACCGAGGGGTCGACGACGACGGCGGCCGACGGCGACTTCGAGGCGTCGGCAGTGCGGAGGCGGCGGTGGTCGGGACGACGGCGGAGTCCTCCGTGAGTCTTGTGAGCGAGGTCTCTCGGGTGGACTCGGGCGAGCTCGAGGGTTCGTGGTGGCGGAGCAGGGACAATGGCGCGGCGACGGCTCGGGTGCTCCGGCGACGGATTGCGGCGAGGAGAGGGGTCGGGCGAGGGGGAAAAGTGGGGGAAGGGGTCGAGGGCGGGAGTATTTATAGAGGGAGACCTCGACTTGGACGAGGGGGCGATCGGGCGAGGATCGGGTGGATCCGGATCTGCGGGATTCAATGAAAGCGGCGGTTCTTGTTGGCGTGGGGAGGAAGAAGGTGGCGGGGTCCACCCGTCAGCGGGAGAGGGGAGGGGGCGATCGGATCGGGCGACCGAGGGCTAGGGTCTTCGGGCGAGGGGGGCTGGGCGTGGGCGGCTCGGTGCCTGGCTAAGCTCGTGGCTGCTTTGGCCCATGGGTGGGCTGTCGGCGCTGGCTGGGCCGGTTGGCCTGGCTAGCGCCCGGTTTTTTTTTCCTTTTTCTATTTTTTTTGAATTAGAGAGAGAGCGAAAAATAATTAAATATAAATATTTTATATAGGACATATATATATCAAAATGATCAGGGGAATATTCCCTATAATTTGAACATTTTTCCAGGGACAAAACACAAACTTTATAAAAAATCATTTTTCTAAAATTTCAAATAGAATTCAGATTTGAATTCAAATTTTTGGCAGTGTTTCTTCTGACATATTTGGAGTGTCATGTTACTCCTCTCATACTTTTTCTCAAGTATTTGTCAGGCATAGTTTTTGAAATAATTTTCAACTGCCAAACTTTGAATTCAAATTCCAACAACTCAAAAACTTCTGAAACTTCTAATGCCACTCAATTTCAAACAATATGCATAGATGCTTAGCTATAATTGTAAAACATTCCAAATGGGAAATTTGGGATGTTACATGGACTATTACTCACAATTTTGTGGTCCCAAAGCGATTTCTATGGTTGTCGAACCCCAAGGTGTGCTTACGTGTTGGTCGTCAAGACTCGCAGTGTGGGCCGATTCTGGCCCGTTTTTGGACTATTACTCAGTTTTGGGGTCCTGAAGTGATTTGCACGATTGACGAACCCCGGGGTGCGTTTACGTGTCGGTCATCAACACTCACAATTTTGGCCGATTCTGGTCCATTTCGTTCACTATTACTCACCGTTTTGGGGTCCCTTGGCGATCACGATTGACAATCCCCGGGGTGCGTTCACGTGTCCATCGTCAACACTCACAACTTTTGCCAATTCTGACCCGTTTCGTGGACTATTACTCACCGTTTTGGGGTCCCGAAGCGATTTCCATAGTTGTTGCACCCCAAGGTGCGCCTACGTGCCGGCCATCAACAGTCGTAGTCTTGGCCGATTCTGGCCCGTTTCTTGGACTATTACTCACAGTTTTAGGGTCCCGGAGTGATTTCCACTATTGACAATCCCCGGGGTGCGTTTACATGTCTGTTGTCAACACTCATAGTTTTGGCCAATTCTAACCCGTTTCATGGAATATTACTCACCGTTGTGGGGTCCCGAAGAGATTTCCATAGTTGTTGAAACCCAACGTGCGCTTACATCTCGGTCATCAACACTCACAGTTTGGGTCGATTCTGGCCCGTTTCATGGACTATTACTCATTGTTTTGGGGTCTCGGAGTGATTTCCATGATTGACGAACCCTCGGGTGCGTTTACTTGTCGGTCATCAACAGTGACAGTTTTGGCGGATTATGGCCCGTTTCATGGACAATTACTCACTGCTTTGGAGTCCTAGAGTGATTTCCATGATTAACGAACCCCGGGGTGCGTTTACGTGTCGGTCATCACCACTCACGGTTTTGGCCGATTCTGGCCTATTTCATGGACTATTACTCACCGTTTTGGGGTCCCAAAGCGATTTCCATGGTTGTCAAACTCCAAGGAGCACTTATGTGTTCGTCATCAACAATCGCAGTTTGGGCCGATTCTGCACTATTACTCACCGTTTTGGGGTCCCAGAGCGATTTCCACTATTGACGATCCCCGGGGTGTGTATACGTGTCCGTCGTCAACACTCACAGTTTTGGCCGATTTCGTGGAATATTACTCACCGTTTTGGGGTCCCGAAGCGATTTCCATAGTTGTTGAAACCCAAGGTGCGTTTATGTGACGGTTATCGACACTCACAGTTTTGGCCGATTCTGTCCCGTTTCCTCGACTGTTACTCACTGTTTTGGGGTCCCGGAGTGATTTCCACGATTAACGAACCCATGGTGCGTTTACATGTCGGTCATCAACAGTCACAGTTTTGGCTGATTCTGGCCCGTTTCATGGACTATTACTCTCTGTTTTGGGGACCCGGACAGATTTCCACGATTAACGAACCCCGGGGTGCGTTTATGTGTCAGTCGTGAACACTCACGGTTTTGGCCGATTCTAGCCCATTTCGTGGACTATTACTCACCGTTTTGGGGTCCCAAATCGATTTCCATGGTTGTCGAACCCCAAGGTGCGATTACGTGTTGGTCATCAACACTCACAGTTTGGGCCGATTCTGGCCCGTTTGTTGGACTATTACTCACTGTTTTGGGGTCCCGGAGTGATTTCCACGATTTACGAACCCCGGGGTGCATTTACGTGTCGGTCATCAATACTCACGGTTTTTGTCGATTCTGGCCCGTTTCATGGACTATTACTCACCGTTTTGGGGTCCCAAAGCCATTTCCATCGTTGTCAAACCCCAAGTTGTGCTTACGTGTCCGTCATCAACAATCGCAGTTTGGGCCGATTCTGGCCCGTTTCTTGGACTATTACTCACTTTGGGGGTCCCGGAGTGATTTTCCACGAGTGCCGAACCTCGGGGTACGTTTACGTGTCGGTCATCAACACTCACAATTTTGGCAGATTCTGGTCCGTTTCTTGGACTATCACTCACTGTTTTGTGGTCCCGTAGTGATTTCCACGATTGACGATCCCTGGGGTGCGTTAACGTGTTCGTTGTCAACACTCACAATTTTGGCCAATTCTGAGCCGTTTTGTGGACTATTACTCACCGTTTTGGGTTCCCGAAGATATTTCAATAGTTGTTGAAACCCAAGGTGCGCTTACGTGTCGGTCATCAACACTCACACGTTTGGCCGATTCTGGCCCGTTTCCTGGACTATTACTCACTGTTTTGGGGTCCCGGAGTGATTTCCACGATTGATGAACCCCGGGGTGCGTTTACGTCTCGGTCATCAACACTCGCGGTTTTTGTCGATTCTGGCCCGTTTCATGGACTATTACTAACCGTTTTGGGGTCCCAAAGCAATTTCCATGGTTGTCAAACCCCAAGGTGTGTGTCGGGGATATACCCCGCGGTATGACCCGGCTGGAGTTGTAAACCGGCTGGGACTTGGTAAACCGGCGGATGGTAAACCGGCGGAGAGTTAAGACAGAGTCAAGACAGATGGCTAAGACAGACGGTAAACCGGCTGGTGGTAAACCGACAGACAATGTTAAACCGGCAGACCATGTTAAACCGGCAGACAATGTTAAACCGGCAGACAGTGTTAAACCGGCAGACAATGTTAAACCGGCAAACAGTGATAACTGGGTTGTCAGGGGTTATGAAGCCCGAGATGTTATGAAGCCCAAGATGTTAAGAAGCCCATGAAGATAAGTTAGAATAGTTAAGTCTTAAGTCCGAGTTGGACTCTACATGTAACCCGCCTCTTCAACATATATAAGGAGGGGTAGGGCTCCCCAAAGTGGGACAAGCTACAAGCAAGAAGAAACAATCTTAGGGCTAGACACAAAGAGGAGAGCGGTTCTGGCGATTCCTCGCGATGATAATGAGACCTAGCCTCAAACAGCATGTAGGGTTTTTACCGGATGATGTTTCCCGGGGCCCGAAGCTGTCTAAATTCCTGTTTTGTGTTGCGTCTCTCTATTCCGCTCAACCCCTCTCAAGCTACCACATAGATGCGTTGGCCTCGCGACTAAGTCCTAACAATAAGGACATCTGACGTGTTAAATCCATGACAGTTGGCGCCCACCGTGGGGCTTGCGCACAGTGGTCTTGAGTTATTGGAGGGATCTCTCCCAAGGATCGAGAAGTTCGTAATTCTCCGGATGAAGAAACACCCGAGGAGGATCTGCGTCAGCTTTGTGTTCATTGGTCTAGCTTTACAATCTATGAAATTTAAGTTCAAAAAAGTTAGGGCAGCGTCGGTGCGCCGTTACAAGTCACCGAGGTTAAACAGAGTCATAAGTCGCTGCGATTAATAGGAAAATCCATCGGGCACTACCTTGGTCAGCTAAAAGCTATGTCTGAGATCGGTTTGTACAAGGATTGTCCCGAGGTGGATCCGTAAAAGCGCCTGCTCAAAAGTTACCGCGAGAAACCTGATTGAAGGAATCACAAAGATCAATGGATATAAGGTACAAGTCGCCGAGACCGACAAGGACCCGGTGTTGTCACTGTTCCTCGCTCAAAATTGCAGATCGTATAAAGAAATCAAGTGGACGTACAGCTGCGTTGGAATCTATTCCTCTCATTACACGGTGGCTATGTACAGCATCGAAAAATACTGGGATCAAGTCGGACTGCGCCAACAGTTAAAAAAAGCCCACAATTCGAAAGTAGATTTCGTCTTCGAGCCGCCGTTGCTCCGCCGGGCGTCCGTCTCTGCGGCTGGTTTCAACCGCCGTCGCCGAGTTGCCGCTGGGGCCAGAACCGGCCTGCCTTCACCTCCTCGCCCGCCGAGCCGTCGAGCTGTCTTTGCTTCGCCGGTCGTCCGCCCCTGTGGCTGGTTTCAGTCGCCACTGCCGAGTCGCTGCCGGCGCTAGACCGGCCTGCCTCCGCCTCACTAGCCTGGGCGGGTCACCTCCGTAATAGCCGCCCGTCTGGAGCGTACCATGGCCTCGCTCTTGCTTTGCCGGCTCGCCTTCACTGCCTCGAGCGGCCCCTTGCTCGGCCTCGTTGAGCCGCCGACCGCCGTCGTCACTTCTACAGCCGCACTACGAGCCATCGCTGCAGTCTCGAGCCGGTTCTGAGTTGTGCTGCTCTGGGCCGTCTCTACGCCCACACTTTCAAGCGGTCTCCGCTTCCAATACGCCGTGGCCTTAAGTCGCCTTTTCTACACTGCCTCGCGACCATGAGGGACGCGCTACGGACGTCAAAGGGGATGGGCGCAAAGTACTAGATGCTACCTACGTGGGATCTAAAGCTTGATGTTACCCACGAGATGGCCATTGAATCGGAGTAAAAGTACAGATGCTTTAGTTTAAGTCTGCACCTATTATCATCAACGCCAGATGCCAGCGATTTGAAGTTCGTCTGGATTTTTTCCATCAGACGAGGGGACACTTGGAGACCTTGCACCTGAATACGCTACTACAGGGAAGGAAAAAGGTCAACATGACCCGGAGGATCTCTTCTGAGCCACGCCTGGTGCTGCGCTTTAAGCCGCCATCCGTGGGATCACCCGGACAGGATCACCGCCCGTAATTGCCTTCCGCGCCGCTTCATGCAGTTCTGCACCGCTGGATCATGACCTGCAGCTCCGTCCGCAAACCGGCCTCCGCCTCTGCTCTCCGCCCGCGGGTGCACCCCGAGTTGCCACCACACAAGTCGGTCTGTCGCAAGTCGCGCTGCTTTGAGTCGCCCTGCTGCCGTGGCCTTACTTACCCCCGCGAGCCCGCAGCCGGTTCTTTCCCGTGATTGAAACATTGAGCAACTAAAGTCAGCGGTTGCTGCTACGCCTACTATGGTAATTAAATCTTAAACTTCATGTCGAGGAGCTTGAGCGAGCAAGTCACGAGACTGAAAATGTGTTCTGGATGCCTTACGGGAGGGCCTTGATACTGTTATCAATACCATTGACAGTGTGACTAGGCCCGGTTTAAGTTTGAGAATTACTTCTCTAATCGTGTGAAGCAGCTGACATTCACATTTTTGAAAGATTCAATGGCCGGCTCTGGTGCTCCTTTTTTGGTCTGCTCCAAAGCGATTCTCACGAGCTATGGAGTTTTCATCTAATGATCCAAGTCAACTTAGCTTTATTCTGGCTGCTGTAATATTGAGGTCAGAGATCTTTGAAATACCCATACATGAGTGGGTCGAAACCCCAAACAAGCTAACTGCTGAAGTTGTCAACAAGAAGATTGTCCCAGATTTCCAATCAGAGCAGGGAGTGTTAAAATATGGGTGGGGAAGTGGCCAAAAATGTCGCCGAACTTGCTGAAAAAGATGGATGAATGTCTGGAGAGATGGATTTTTCGTCTTTATCTTCTGACAATATGGAGGTCATAGAAAGCGAACTGTTCATGGCCAGCAGGTTGTATATACTTGTCGTATGGACAGAACTGGATATTCAAGGACATGGCGCACAACCTTTGTTGATGTCAAACTCCATATCAATCATCATCAACCATGCGGTTGAATATCATCTCACGAAAAATTCCAGGTGATATTTACCTTGTCTATTTTTTTGGTGCATGTTTATTCTTTAAAAAGAACAATTACTTTTGGTCCGTATATTTTTTATATATGCAGGACAATAATTTATTATAAAGATGGTGCCATGCCGTGCCAATGAAGTATGCGTTAAGCGTCATCATGCGTCGCTGTCCGCACCTGCTTGTTGTTGAACGGCTTCACCATGGTGATAATCAACTCTGTGGTGGATAGCCACTAGCCTGGCATATCAGGTGAAATCCATCCAGTATATGTTTATATTGTGTATTGCCTTCTTTTAAGGAGCAATTACTTTGGCCTGCAAAAGTTGTCTAATGCAGGACCCTAAACCGCCATATTGGTGCAAATTTAAAGGCCGTCAGAAAATTTCCGGCTTAAAAAGAGGGATTCCGGTTTAAAATCCGGCTCAAGGGGAAGATATCTCCCACAAAGCTTTGAAGCTCTCAAATCCGGTTCAAAATTTCGGTTCAAGAAGGATTTATCTCTTGCAAAAAGTTAAAGGGTGCCAAAGAGGGCCTGCTGCCATGATGCGTGGTTCAAACATGGGTATCCCGCCTTACTGGCCTGACATATTATTGATCACATGGGGCTTCTGCTTCATAAAGCGGAGTCTCTGTTCTTTTACATCATGTGAGGTTACGGAGTTGCTCTAAAGCAGCCTCGGTTTACCCTGAGTTCCCTTTGCTAAAAGCATCGTGTTATATCACTTGGGGGCTTGGTGGTGTCGAACCAATGCAATACCTTTTGATAGGCGAAAGCCACCAGATCACAGGGACATGGTCAAGTCTGAACCAGTCACGCCTCTTGATCGGCCTAAGGCCATAGAGTCACTTGGGGCTTGGTGAACCCGAACCATTGCCACGCCACTTGATCGGCATAATGCCACGGTTTCAGTTGGGGACTGGCTGACTTGAACCATAGCTACACCTTATTGGGAGCTTGGTGGTGTCCGACCATGGTAACACCATCGATCGGCTCGATAAAGCCTCTTTTTGCAAAGCGGTCTTATCATTGCCTTTGCTTCCATATTCTTTTCATAGCCGTTATTTACTTTTTGTTGCGTTTTAAACCGACATTGTTAATCGGTTCAAGCTGTCAATTACAAATTGGCGGAACACGGTCAAATCTAATCCGGAGACTATCGCCCGGTTTGATGTTACCATCTTATTATGGAGTAAACGGTGTTCATTAACCCGGCTTGGCTTTCAATTACAAATTGTCGATTACATGATCAAATTCATAATCCGGAGACTATCCGCTTGATCTGGTTTGACTACGAGTTGCCGTATTATATATGGTTAAACGGTGTTTATCACAACCCGATGCGGTTTTATCATAAACCGACACGATATGAAAGGAGTTATCATTACTCAAGATTGGGGTTATCACCCTTACTACAAAAATTGGTAAACCAATGATGTGATTCAATGTCACGGTATGATATATTTCATTGATTATTCTTGAAGTGCAGCCTTGGTTATAAACACTGGGTTATATGTTGGGCATTATGACCCGTCCGGTGGTAAACCGCCGGGACACTTTAAACTTGTTGTATGCAGAGACAGGTTGAATAAAGCATGATGATAAATTATCCGGTGTTTATTAAACCGGCCTGGCTTTAAGACGATAAGTCGCCAGTATATGATGAGAAATTATCCGGTGTTTGTTAACCCGGCCTGGTTTTGGACTATAAGTCGCCAGTACATATTTGGATTGCGCCATTGGAATCATGCGCTCATAAATCATTGGACTATATTATTCAAATCTTCAAATAGCCAACAGGGCTAGATTTTTATTATGGTTATCAATAACCAATATTATGATTGAGGTTTTCAAAGTCGCTTCAGCACAATGGCTATTATTTCATCAATGGGTATGATTTATTCTACAATGGAGGGAGTAGTCGAGTTGCTCTGAGCTTCGACCCGGCACTTGGGGGCTACATTATTTAAGTTGAGATTATATCAAATATGCAAGTCTCATGTCGCTGCAAGCATGCACCATGATACTTGGGGCTAATGCAAAGTAATTTTTGCTCATATTATTGAAGACCCGACTCATCATATTATCTTGAGTCGGCCCTTGGGGCTACCAATTGCTCATCAACAGTTGAAGGTACAAAGCTTTTTTATATCGAAGGGTCCTTTGCTCGGTTGGTAAAGCACAAGGCTCTTAACCTTGTGGGCGTGGATTCAAGTCCCATGATGGGGTTACATCATATGATGTTATTTTCATTGAAGTATATATTAAGTCCCAGCTCAATATTATCTTCTTGAGCGGCCCTTGGGGGCTACACATCATTGCTCAAATCTACATGATTACACCTAAAAGTCCCTGCTCATTATTGCATAATGACCCGGCACTTGGGGGCTACATAGTATGGAGTATTCTGTTTTTACTAGTCAATGGGATGAACAACATGGATTTCTTTGATTTCTTTGAAAGTGGCAGTATTTATATTGAAGCAAAGTCTTAAGCCACCACTTTGTTCTGCTCAAAGACTTGGGGGCTACAGGTATTATATTATTATCGAAGAAATATTTTCAAATTTGCTGATTGAGCAAACTAGGTTGACCCGGCGTCACCAATCATTATGACCCTGTGGCTGCAACCCGGCGTCATCAACAATCATGAATCGGCGTTGGCAATAATCATGAGCCGGTGTCTGCAACAATTATGAGCCAGCATTGGTAACAATTATGACTCGGTGCCATCCATATCTACAAACCGGCAATTTTGGCAATGATAAACCAGCAAGTTCTACGTCCTTAAACCGGATGAAGATCAGATGAGTATTTCAAAGACCAATATTTTTGTTAAGCATTGGGAGCTGAGTCAAAGGAGTTATTCTTCACAATATTTCTCTGGATAAACCAATGTCAGCAAATTGATTATGAAGTTGGCCTATTGACCCAGATTTTCTAGAAGGAAATGACAAGGATTTAAAGATGCTTAGGATCAGTTTAACATGGATAAATCCAAATTAAACTCGGGGCTAATGTCGGGGATATACCCCGCGGTATGACCCGGCTGGAGTTGTAAACCGGCTGGGACTTGGTAAACCGGCGGATGGTAAACCGGCGGAGAGTTAAGACAGAGTCAAGACAGATGGCTAAGACAGACGGTAAACCGGCTGGTGGTAAACCGACAGACAATGTTAAACCGGCAGACCATGTTAAACCGGCAGACAATGTTAAACCGGCAGACAGTGTTAAACCGACAGACAATGTTAAACCGGCAAACAGTGATAACTGGGTTGTCAGGGGTTATGAAGCCCGTGATGTTATGAAGCCCAAGATGTTAAGAAGCCCATGAAGATAAGTTAGAATAGTTAAGTCTTAAGTCCGAGTTGGACTCTACATGTAACCCGCCTCTTCAACATATAGAAGGAGGGGTAGGGCTCCCCAAAGAGGGACAAGCTACAAGCAAGAAGAAACAATCTTAGGGCTAGACACAAAGAGGAGAGCCGGTTTACGGCGATTCCCTCGCGATGATAATGAGACCTAGCCTCAAACAGCATGTAGGGTTTTTACCGGATGATGTTTCCCGGGGCCCGAAGCTGTCTAAATTCCTATTTTGTGTTGCGTCTCTCTATTCCGCTCAACCCCTCTCAAGCTACCACATAGATGCGTTGGCCTCGCGACTAAGTCCTGACACTAAGGACATCTGCCGTGACAATTCCACGACAGTGTGCTTACGTGTCCGTCATCAACAATCGCAGTTTGGGCTGATTATGGCCCGTTTCTTGGACTATTACTCAGTTTTGGGATCCCAGAGTGATTTTCCACGATTGCCGAACCCCGGGGTGCGTTTACGTGTCTGTTATCAACACTCACAATTTTGGCCGATTCTGGTCCATTTCTTGGACTATTACTCACTGTTTTGGGCTCCCGGAGTGATTTCCACGATTAACGATCCCCGGGGTGCGTTTACGTGTCCGTCATCAACACCCACAGTTTTGACCAATTCTGACCCGTTTCGTGGACACCGTATTGGGGTCCCGAAGAGATTTCCATAGTTGTTGAAACCCAAGGTGCGCTTACGTGTTGGTCATTAACACTCACAGTTTTCGCCGATTCTGGCCCATTTCCTGGACTATCACTTACTATTTTGGGGTCCCGGAGTGATTTCCACGATTAACAAACCTCGGGGTGCGTTTACGTGTCGGCCATGAACACTCACAGTTTTGGCCGATTCTGGCCCGTTTCGTAGACTATAACTCACTGTTTTGGGGTCCCAGAGTGATTTCCTTGATTAACAAACACCGGGGTGCGTTTACATGTCACCACCCACAGTTTTGGCCGATTCTAGCCCATTTCATGGACTATTACTCACCGTCTTGGGGTCCCAAATCGATTTCCATGATTGTGGAACCCTAAGGTGTGGTTACGTGTCGGTCATCAACACTCACAGTTTGGGCCTATTCTGGCCCGTTTATTGAACTATTACTCACTGTTTTGGGGTCCTGGAGTGATTTGCACGATTGAGGAACCCTGGGGTACGTTTATGTGTCGGTCATCAACACTCACAGTTTAGGCCGATTCTGGCCTGTTTCCTAGACTATTACTCACTGTTTTGTGGTCCCAAAGCGATTTCTATGGTTGTCGAACCCCAAGGTGTGATTACGTGTTGGTCGTCAAGACTCGCAGTTTGGGCCGATTTCGGCCGGTTTCTTGGACTATTACTTAGTTTTGGGGTCCCAAAGTGATATCCACAATTGATGAACCCCGGGGTTACGTGTCGGTCATCAACAATCACAATTTTGGCCGATTCTAGTCCGTTTCTTGCACTATTACTCACCGTTTTGGGGTCCTAGAGCGGTTTCCACTATTGACGATCCACGGGGTGCATTTACGTGTTCGTCGTCAAAACTCACCGTTTTGGTGTCCCGAAGCGATTTCCATAGTTGTTGACACCCAAGGTGCGCTTACGTGCCGGTCATCGACACTCACAATTTTGGCTGATTCTGGCCCGTTTCTTGGACTATTACTCACTGTTTTGGGTTCCCGGAGTGATTTCCACGATTAGCGAACCCCGCGGTGCGTTTACGTGTCGGTCATCAACACTCACAGTTTTGGCCGATTTTGGCCCGTTTCGTGGACTATTAGTCACCGTTTTGGGGTCTCGGAGTGATTTCCACGATTAATGAACCCCGGGGTGCGTTTACTTGTCGGTCATCACCGCTCACGGTTTTGGCCGATTCTGGCCAGTTTCATGGACTATTACTCACCGTTTTGTGGTCCCGAAGCGATTTCTATGGTTGTCGAACCCCAAGGTGTGCTTACGTGTTGGTCGAAGACTCGCAATTTGGGCCGATTCTGGCCCGTTTCATGGACTATTACACACCGTTTTGGGGTCCCAAATCGATTTCCATGGTTGTCGAACCCCAAGGTGCGTCTACGTGTCGGTCATCAACACTCGCTGTTTGGGCCAATTCTCGCTCGTTTCTTGGACAATTACTCACTGTTTTGGGGTCCGAGAGTGATTTCCACGATTGATGAACCCCGGGGTGCGTTTACGTGTCGGTCATCAACACTCGCGGTTTTTGTCGATTCTGGCCCGTTTCATGGACTATTACTCACAGTTTTGGGGTCCCAAAGCGATTTACATCGTTGTCAAACCCCAAGGTGCACTTACATCTCCGTCATTAACAATCGCAGTTTGGGCCGATTTTGGCCCATTTCTTGGACTATTACTCAGGTTTGGGGTCCCGGAGTGATTTTCCACGATTGCCGAATCCCGGGGTGCGTTTACGTGTCGGTCATCAACACACACAATTTCGGCCGATCCTGGTCCGTTTCTTGGACTATTACTCACTGTTTTGGGGTCCCGGAGTGATTTCCACGATTGAAGATCCCCCGGTTCCGTTTACGTGTCTGTCGTCAACACTCAAAGTTTTGGCCAATTCTGACCCGTTTCTTGGACTATTACTCACCATTTTGGGGTCCCGAAGAGATTTCCATATTTGTTGAAACCCAAGGTGCGCTTATGTGTTGGTCATCAACACTCATAGTTTTGGCCGAGTCTGGCCCGTTTCCTGGACTATTACTTACTCTTTTGGGGTTCCGGAGTGATCTCCATGATTAACGGACCCCAGGGTGCGTTTACGTGTCGGTCATCAACACTCACAGTTTTGGCCGATTCTGGCCCGTTTCGTGGACTATTACTCACTGTTTTGGGGTCCCAGAGTGATTTCCCCGATTAACAAACCCCGGGGTGCGTTTACGTGTCAGTCATCTCCACTCACAGTTTGGCCGATTCTGGCCCATTTCGTGGACTACTACTCACCATTTTGGGGTCCCAAATCAATTTCCATGGTTGTGGAACCCCAAGGTGCGCTTACGTGTCGGTCATCAACACTCACAGTTTGGGATGATTCTGGCCCGTTTTTGGACTATTACTCACTATTTTGGGGTCCGAGAGTGATTTCCACGATTGATGAACCCCGGGGTGCGTTTACGTGCGGTCATCAACACTCGCGGTTTTTGTCGATTCTGGCACGTTTCATGGACTACTACTCACTGTTTTGGGGTCCCAAAGAGATTTCCATCATTGTCAAACCCCAAGGTGCACTTACGTGTCCGTCGTCAACACTCACAACTTTGGCCAATTCTGACTCGTTTTGTTGACTATTACTCACCGTTTTGGGGTCCCGAAGCGATTTCCATAGTTGTTGAACCCCAAGGAGCGCCTACGTGTCGACCATCAACAACCGCAGTTTTGGCTGATTCTGGCCCGTTTCTTGGACTATTACTCACTGTTTTGTGGTCCTGGAGTGATTTCCACGATTGACGAACCCCGGGGTGCGTTTACATGTCGGTCATCAACACTCGCGATTTTGGCCGATTCTGGCCTATTTCCTGGACTATTACTCACCGTTTTGTGGTCCCAAAGCGATTTCTATGGTTGTCGAACCCCAAAGTGACAAAGCAGGGTGCTCCGGCGAGGGCTGAGGGGTTGGGGCGAACCGCAGAGACGAGGGGAACGCGATGGACAACTCATGGTTTTTGTCGATTCTGGCCCGTTTCATGGACTATTACTTACCGTTTTGGGGTCCCAAAGCGATTTCCATCGCTGTCAAACCCCAAGGTGCACTTACGTGTCCGGCATCAACAATCGTAGTTTGGGCCGATTCTGGCCCGTTTCTTGGTCTATTACTCGGTTTTGTGGTGAGTGATTTCCATGATTGACAAACCCCAGGCTGCGTTTACGTGTCGGTCATCAACAATCACATTTTTTTGTCGATTCTAGCCCGTTTCGTGGACAATTACTCACCGTTTTGGGGTCCCAAAGCGATTTCCATGGTTGTCAAACCCGAAGGTGCGCTTACGTGTCCATCATCAACAATCGTAGTTCGGGCCGATTCTGGCCCGTTTCTTGGACTATTACTCAGGTTTGGGGTCCCGAAGAAATTTCCATAGTTGTTGAACCCCAAGGTTGTGAGGACCGGATTTTTGGGATATAATTTCCCGGAAAATGGCCCTTGTGCTCACCAGCCCCAGGATTACTGTTAGCCGATGAAGCACAAACTTGATACAGAAATTCCAAGCAAAGTACATAATATGTAGTACAAGACCATTTTGGCCTATGAGCACAACACAAGGTTTCTAGTGGTTGATGGCGGAAGCGGTTTGTGGTTCATCAGCGTCTATGGGACTCCATTTCCCACAGGAACAGCTGACCTGGATAACTCCTATCTTCGCGAGACTGCTATCTCCAGTACGTAGGTTCCGGGGCTGTCAGCGCAACGCTCCTCTCCATGTAAGAAATCTGGCCAAGACAATATCCAGGGACAAGCCAGTGAGTACTTTTGAATGTACTCGCAAATATTATGAACACTGGTACAATATACAAATGATAATCATGCTCTAAAATATTCTATGATCAAACCGTCAGTCACAAAATAAAATCCTTGATGTATGCAGGCGGTTATTTATATTTAACATGAATATGCAATAATGGAGTGGAAATAAAATGCATCGATCGGGTGTCTGAAGCGATGCCTCGAAAGGATAATGATATAAAACATGCCTCAGTCGGGCGTCTAAGCGACACCACATAAAGGGCTTATAAAGTAAATAAATAACAAACATGCCACAGTCGGGCGTCTGTGCGACACCACATAAAGGGCTTATAAATAATTTGAATGACAAGCAGGCCACAGTCGGGCGTCTGAGCGACACCACATAAAGGGCTTATAAATAATTTAAATGACAAGCAGGCCACAGTCAGGCGTCTGAGCAACACCACATAAAGGGCTTATAAGAGAATGATCACAGTGAATATCCAGGAGGTAGAACCGTCCCAGGGATACTCAATAATTCAATTAATATAAAGGGTTAGTCCACAATAATAATAACCATAATCATCATGAGTCACAAGTCATGATCCAAGTTCTGGTTTAACAGTTTCTCCTCCGAAGACCGACACTAAGACCGACACTTGACCCATCCCAGACTGTAGTCCTTAACCATGGACACGGCTATTCGAATAGATGTTTAATCTCTGCAGAGGGTGTACTCTTTACCCACGAGTAACAGATTCCTTTAGTCCATCGGAACTAATTCCGTCTACGGTCTTTTGATTGAAAACACACCTAACAGCACACACCAGCCTAACTTACCGGTGTCTGGAATCACCCACGACACCCGTTAAGCGAAACTCTAAGTGGGGAGGCTACAACCTTGACTTAGCATGGGATCACAAAATTTATAACGCGCGCAAACTAGGGGAGCTACCCCTTCGGCTCCTACCGAAAACACCCATGCCCCCGGACCAGGTGGCATGCCTACCGGATGCCTCCGGTGTCTTCCACCATGGCCTCTCTGTACGGTGTGTGCTAGGAAAGGGGTTGACAACTTACTGAACCGTACCCTACCTATGGCAGGGACAAGTGGTAGTACGAAACAAGTATGGGGGTTACCGAAACAGGACTCGATCTATGGTCGGCTCAGGAGGTTTAAGTATTCCCGGCATGATTAGCATAACAATTTATACTTCAACCAACAGACAGAATCACCACTCGACATACCTCATCATGCCGTACCAGACACAACCGTCTCGACGGAGGACTAGGGACATGCCCGTGTCTACCCAAGACAAAGGCTTTCCCGGATTCCTTCCGGTATGCATGAAAGGCATATGATGGTGACTACTATCACAAACATCTCAAACTCAAGTAGCATAAAATCATCAATATACACTCATGAGTAGGAACATATCATCACGTAAAATAACGGATACTCCGTGTCGAGGTGGTGTTGTAACTGTGTCAAATAACACACACAATATTATGCCAGGGTTCAGAATGCTTCCCTTCAGGTTGTGGAGAGGCAGGGTGCATTCCAAAACTTTTGAAAGTTTTCTTCTCTCTCCAAAAATCCTAGTTTTTAGAAAATATTCAAATTAACACATAGTTTAAAAATAGTACAAAAAAGTTGTCTGAATTTTTTTCAATTAAATATGAAAATAAACTACACAATATTTAAGAAAGGTAGGAAAAAGAATCAACTCATTTGGTGTTATATTTAAAAAGTTATAGCCAGTCAAAGTTTAGTCAAATTTCTGTTTTTATTAAAAATAGAAAAAGAAAACGTTTCGAATGAGAATTCGCTTTCGGGGTAGAGGAGGCGTACCCTGGGTTTTACGCTTTCACTAATGCCAGCGTGGACGGCTGGGTCACCGTGATGGGTCGGGGCCCTTGGTCAGGTTTGACAGTCGCCCGCCTCCTTCCTCCTCTGGCCGAACAGAGGCGGGGCTCCGGCGATCGTCGCCGGCGATTGGCGGCTCCTCGCGGGGCTCTGAGGGCGGGGATGGATCCGCCAGTCCAGGGCGGTTCTCCCGGTGGTCGAGGGGTTGGTGGGGGTGGAGGGAGTCGCCGGCGGCGAGCTCTGCGGCGGAGGACAGCTTCGGGTGAATTGGGGCTTCGTGCCACGGTGGTTGCCGAGCTAGTTTGAGAGGCTGGGCAGCTCCGCACGGTCGAGGGGAGTCGGGTGGTGGTGTTGGATGGTCGGGGGAGGGCCTGGTTGCGATGAACGGCACCGGAGGGCGGCGGCAGCCGAGCTGGCCGGAGACGGGGAAGATGGCCTTCCCAGGTCAATTGCAGGCTAAGGGAGCCTTAGGGAAACGACTCGAGCTTGTTTGAGAGCCTAGGCGAGCTCGGGGTTTCCTTATATAGGCGGTCGAGTTCGGTTCCCGTGGCGGTGGATAAGAACGCCGGTGAACCGCGATTCTGTTGCGGCAGGGGGACGTGGCGGCGACGTGTGCTAATGGACGAGCTTGTGGATGAGCTTGGGCTGCTCCAGAGGGCAGCTGGCGCGCTGGAGTGGCTTGGGCGGCGCTGCCAGGCAGGGGCTCTCTGTGGCGGCCGCAGGGCTACGGCCGACCGACGGGCGTGTTGAAGGGCTCAAGGCGGCTCTGCGGCGAGGGAGGGTCGGGTGCGTCGGTGGAAGCGGGAGGGACCAGAAGCTGGCGTGGGCAGGGGCGCATGGGACGCGTCGGCTCGGGCAAGACGACGCGCGTAAAGCAGCGCTCTGGCAGCGCCCAGAGCACGACGGTGACCGCTCGATGAAATGCCCCGTGAGCTAGGAGGCTTGGATGCAAACACAAATTAACAGGGCTAGGTTATCACTAGCTAGGGGATTAGTGGACATGATGGTTTGGTCAGGGGATCAAGTTCATAACACAAACTAAAAACTAAGCCAAAACTGGTCATGCACACAAGGTGCTTGACAGAATGCCAAGGGCATCTAGGTAACTCTTGGGGTGGCCAAAATCTCCAGATTGGGGTCTCTTTAGATGTAGGTGATGGTGGCCAGTTTAGTTGGCCAAAGCTAGAAACTTGCTAGTGCAAATATTTGAGAAAACCAAATCTTGTCTGAAAGAAAAGGATATGGTTTCATGGACCAAAAATACACCAATGGGTCCATCCTCCTGGACTTAGGGGTTTTGTAGGGTGGTCTATAAGCATGAAAAAGAATCATGGCCAACAGAGCAAAATAAAATGTGGTTGCTGTAGAAGATGCCAATCTGGTCCAGAGAGTAAAAGAGGATGGTTTGCTCAAATCTTGCAAAGAACATACATGGGTTTTTGCATAAAAATGAATTATATGCATCTACTGTCATCTCCAAATACTTGGTAAATTTTTTAAAGAATTATTTAAATAGGTTGTAGTGCAAAGGTACCAACTGGACTAGTTCTGAAACTTTGGGGTAGGGCTCTAAATTTCCAATGACAAAAGTATATTTTTGCATAAATGTGATCTAGGGACGTCACATGTCATCCCCAAATTTTGGTGGGATTTTTAAATAAATTTATCAAAGGGTTGTAGTGCAATTGGAACCTAAAACTTATAAAAAAACCATTTTAAAAGAATAAAGCTCAGGGAGAATAATCATGTAAATAGTTTCCACTGATAAAATAAATGTTTCTTTAGAGGGTATAAAAGTCCAAGTATTTTTTAAAAGCTTTCACTTGGGGTGAAAACTCCACAATATCAAAGAAAAAGAGAGGTTCTAAAATCAAAAGAAAATCCAGAAAGTAACAATTTTAATCTCCTGGCACAATTTTAATAAACAAAATATGGTTTAAATTTTTGGGGTGTTACAACACTACCCCCCTTAAGAAAAATCTCACCCTCGAGATTTGCTAAAAGTTGTTTTGAGAATATTACTCCTGCCATCAAAGTAATATCACAAAAATAACCATCCTATTCATGCAATAAAATGTGGCTACAGTGAGAGGGCAATAAGTGGTGCAAACTACAGTGTGGAACACTGGCGCTGCGTGGAAAAATCCATGGTTTGGGGAAAATGAGAGATACAGTAAATTTAGAATAAATTCTAAATTTCTAAAATACACTGGTCGTACCCGAGAGCACAGTGCTCCCTCTGGCTGACAGGTGGACCCGGGGCCCACTGTCAGCCTCTTCTTCTACCTCTGGCTCTCTCTTCTTCTTCTCTCCCGCGTGCTTTCCCGCGCTTTCTCTACCGACGATGTCTAGCGCATAGGGCATCTAGGCCGTACTGCGGTAGTGCGCGGCGTGCTAGCTGCCGGCGCAGCATGCACTCACCTCGCGGGCCAGTGCGCTTTCGGCACTGCTCGCGGATTCGCCTCCGAACACCGGCGCTCGGGCGACGAGCGGTGCTGGTGGACTTCGCCCACCGAACACCGATCTCGAGCTATAAAACGACCGAGGTGCTCCTTTCTTCTTCCTCACGCCTGCCCTATCTTCTTCTTCTCCTTCCATCTCCTTCATTTCTGTTTGCAGGAGCTCGAGGCGAGGCTCTAATGGCGGAGGCGATGCCGGACTAGTACGTGATCCTGGTGTGTGGAGGGTTGGCGGCGTTGCTGGGGTTCTCCGTGCTCCTGTGCGTGATGATCCTCGATGATCGTCATGATGCTGCCGTTCGAGTGTTAGCTCTCCGCGGTGGCGGTGATCACGAGGATTAAGTGCGGGTCGGGTGCTAACTGTTGTCAGTGTGGTGGAGGCAACTTGTACCCGAGTGATTACCCACTAACCTCTCCTTCAGAGATGATCAGTTAGGTGTAACATCTGTATGTGCATTAGTAATTAGTGCACGAGGTCGAGTGGTTGCGGTTGTGAGTCTGATGTGGTGCTGCGTGAATAAAAAGTCTATGTCACGAAGATATATACTCCGCGACAACTCAGGGGAAAAATTCTCACTTCAGAATTCACCGAGAGTGAAAACAGTAAAAAAAATTACCGCAATAAAAACCACTCACATTAATAATTTTTTTTATTTTATCGCACAAATTTAGGACACGACGCTTAAGTTGCAACACATACATAAATGATGGAACAATGAACACCGCAATGACATCTACAACGACAATGGTAACTGGACAGGGTCCTGAGAAAATATCTTGGGGATTGGGGAACACTCTTGTTCTATCGGGGGAAGCGGGTTGACTAGTCGATGGATGCGCCTCTCCTGGTCGGGCCCCAGTGGTCTGCCGATGGTGATCTGCGGGTTTAAATCAGCGAGGCTCTGGAGATAACCCATCGCTCGTTGGGTCAAACGCTCCTGAGCGATGACATACTGGGCAAGGTTGGCCAATACTGGGTCTCTCTCATTTCGTCCACCGGGAAACGATGTTACTTCTCCGGGTGCGGCGCGACCCGGAAAGTAATAATACCCTCATTCGCTGGCATAGGGTACTGCGAATCGAAGGCGAGCAAGCGCTTCGTACGCAGCAGCTTCTATGGCCATATGCGGAGTCGGCATAGATTTCCCCACGAAGGAGACTTCCTTGGGTCTTGGTTCGGGTTTGCGGGAGGTATGTGCACCATTGCCCAATATTTCGAGGTGGATGGGGTGATCCTCGACTTGAGCAACTCATACTGGGGTGGAAGGATAGAACTCATGGTTCTGTAGGTAAAATCCCACAATATTTTAACAAAGCTACCTGGAGTTGCATCTGGAGTTCTCAGATAAATACTAGGGCTCGGCATGGCAATGGAAATGGTTGTACGAGTGGTGCTCAAGGTGAGGGGTACTTGGTAAGGTCACGAGGTGGCCTTTATATAGCATTTGGGCTGGGTTATTTACCGTGGTGAAGGGTAACTAGTTTGTCGAATCGGCTCTATGGGGTCGGGGTCAATGCTACAGATGCACATACCTCACAGGGTGACGCATTACTGTGGGTGCCGTCGGGGTGGTTTTGGTAGCTGTGCCCGGAATTAGAAACGCAACTGCATGCTGACATATCTATGCATGGCTACTATTCAAAACAGAGACACACAAGTAGGCTGCAATTATTTATGGCGATACAAGATCACCTAATTACAGGGCGTAGAAATACCAAGGCTCGGTACTGCTCGAGTGACTTAGTCTACCTCGTTTATATCTAAGCGGGCATGCATTGTGGCCGTCGAGGCTTCTCCTCGGGCTTCACCGTCGGGGTTAGCTGGAGGGGGTTGAGGGGCTGCAGGGTCGGGGTAGCGATGATGACCATCCCGGGGATTGTTGGCCACAATCCCGTTGGTGCATGTTCCCAAAAGGCGACGAAGCACTTCTGGGGACATCAAAGTATTTTGGTCGATGGCTGGGGCAGATCTCAAGGACTCGATCGGGTGTCCGAACAGCACGACTGGGTTGTCGGCGTCGGGCTCATCTTCTCCTCTCGCCAGGGCTCGGCGAACCAGTTCTCCATGAGCTGCGATCAGATCAAGGGTGATTTGATCGAACAGTTCCTCTAGTGCACCTACATAGCGCACTAGATGTAACAATGCAGGATCTGTCTCGTGATCTCCGTTGGCAACTTGGGGTGGCCTACCATACCCGTCACGACTGGGGTAGTAGTAGAACGAGCGACAGTTAACTCTGGGCGACAAGTGCCGGAGTTGAACTATAGCATCTCGAGCAGCTAGTTGGATGGCTTGTGGCTCAAAGGAAGTTGTCCTTCCGGTGAACCTGTAGGGGCATTCAGGCGATAGACCCCTACCATAGATGTGCACAGTGGCCCAGAATTGACGGCTCTCACCGCTCATGGGTCCTTGGTACACAACATATTCTGGGGGCTCTTCGAAAGCATAGGCACGGCAGGTGAGGTTTGCGAGCACGGTCACAAAACCTCCAAGGTTGGTTGCTGTGGTCTCATTGTGCACGATGGGTCCAGGCATCGTAGCTCGGTTTGGGGAAGAGGTTGTGCTGTGTCGAGGCTAGCGTGCCCTTTTTATAGAAAAAGGAGGCGGAGCCTTCCTTCGCACGCTTGCGAATGAGACAATTTAGGTGTCGGTCACTGGCGCATGATCGACAGGCTAGGCCGATAGGTTGGGCACCGACTGCCAAAAGGTGTCGGGGTCACTGTGTGGCTATCTTACACGAGAAGCTTGGCCGGGGTTAGGTTAAGGTCTGGTGGGTTGGTTAACCTAGGTTTTTCGACCTGGCTAAGACAGGATTAGCCAATGGTCAGACTGGCTCTGATACCAAGTTTGTGAGGACCGGATTTTCGGGATATAATTTCCCAGAAAATGGCCCTTGTGCTCACCAGCCCCAGGATTACTGTTAGCTGATGAGGCACAAACTTGATACAGAAATTCCAAGAAAATTACATAATATGTAGTACAAGACCATTTTGGCCGATGAGCATAACACAAGGTTTCTTGTGGTTGATGGCGGAAGCGGTTTGTGGTTCATCAGCGTCTATGGGACTCCATTTCCCACAGGAATAGCTGACCTGGATAACTCCTATCTTCGCGAGACTGCTATCTCCAGTACGTAGGTTCCGGGGCTATCAGGGCAATGCTCCTCTCCATGTAAGAAATCTGGCCAAGACAATAGCCAGGGACAAGCCAGTGAGTACTTTTGAATGTACTCGCAAACATTATGAACACAGGTATAATATACAAATGATAATCATGCTCTAAAATATTCTATGATCACAATATCAGTCACAAAATAAAATCCTTGATGTATGCACGCCGGTTATTTATATTCAACATGAATATGCAATAATGGAGTGGAAATAAAATGCATCGATCGGGTGTCTGAAGCGATGCCTCGAAAGGATAATGATATAAAACATGCCTCAGTCGGGCGTCTAAGCGACACCACATAAATGGCTTATAAAGTAAATAAATAATAAACATGCCACAGCCGGGCGTCTGTGCGACACCACATAAAGGGTTTATAAATAATTTGAATGACAAGCAGGCCATAGTCGGGCGTCTGAGCGACACCACATAAAGGGCTTATAAATAATTTGAATGACAAGCATGCCACAGTCGGGCGTCTGAGCGACACCACATAAAGGGCTTATAAGAGAATAATCACAGTGAATATCCAGGAGGTAGAACCGTCCCAGGGATACTCAATAATTCAAATAATATAAAGGGTTAGTATACAATAATAATAACCATAATCATCATGAGTCACAAGTCATGATCCAAGTTCTGGTTTTACAGTTTCTCCTCCGAAGACCGACACTAAGACCGACAATTGACCCATCCCAGACTGTAGTCCTTAACCATAGACACGGCTATTCGAATAGATGTTTAATCTCAGAGAGGTGTACTCTTTACACGAGTAGCAGTTCCTTTAGTCCATCGGAACTAATTCCGTCTCACGGTCTTTTGATTGAAAACACACCTAACCGCACACATCAGCCTAACTTACGGTGTGCGGAATCACCCATGACACCCGTTAAGCGAAACTCTAAGTGGGAGGCTACAACCTCGACTTAGCATGGGATCACAAAATTTATAACAGCGCAAAACTAGGGAGCTACCCCTTGGCTCCAACCGAAAACACCCATGCCCCGGACCAGGTGGCATGCCTACGGATGCCTCGGTATCTTCCACCATGGCCTCTCATGCGGTGTGTGCTAGGAAAGGGTTGACAACTTCTGAACCGTACCCTACCTATGGCAGGGACAAGTGGTAGTACGAAACAAGTATGGGGGTTACCGGAACAAGACTTGATCTATGGTCGACTCAAGAGGTTTAAGTATTCCCTGCATTATTAGCATAACAATTTATACTTCAACCAACAGACAGAATCACCACTCGACATACCTCATCATGCCGTACCAGACACAACCGTCTCGACGGAGGACTACGGACATGCCCGTGTCTACCCAAGACAGAGGCTTTCCCGGATTCCTTCCGGTATGCATGAAAGGCATATGATGGTGACTACTACCACAAACATCTCAAACTCCAGTAGCATGAAATCATCAATATGCACTCATGAGTAGGAACATATCATCACATAAAATAACGGATACTCCGTGTCGAGGTGGTGTTGTAACCGTGTCAAATAACACACACAATGTTATGCCAGGGTTCAGAATGCTTGCCTTCAAGTTGTGGAGAGGCAAGGTGCATTCCAAAACTTTTGAAAGTTTTCTTCTCAAAATATTCAAATTAACACATAGTTTAAAAATAGTACAAAAAAAGTTGTCTGAATTTTTTTCAAATAAATATGAAAATAAGCTAGACAAAATTTAAGAAAGGTAGGAAAAAGAATCAACTCATTTGGAGTTATATTTAAAAAGTTATAGCCATTCAAAGTTTAGTCAAATTTCTGTTTTTATTAAAAATAGAAAAAGAAAACATTTCGAATGAGAATACGCTTTCGGGGCAGAGGAGGCGTACCCTGGGTTTTACGCTTCCACTAATGCCAGCGTGGACAAGGCTGGTCACCGAGTGGGTCCGGGGCCCTTGGTCAGGTTTGACCGGTCGCCCCCGCCTCCTTCCTCCTCTGGCCGAACAGAGGCGGGGCTCTGGCGATCGTCGCCGGCGATTGGCGGCTCCTCGCGTGGCTCTGACGGCGGAGATGGATCCGCCAGTCCACGGCGGTCCTCCCAGTGGTCGAGGGGTTGGTGGGGGTGCAGGGAGTCACCGACGGCGAGCTCTGCGGCGGAGGGCAGCTTCGGGTGAATTGGGGCTTCGTGCCACGGTGGTTCCCGAGCGAGTTTGAGAGGCTGGGCAGCTCCGCACGGTCAAGGGTCAGGTGGTGGTGTTGGATGGTCGGGGGAGGGCCTGGTTGCGATGAACGACACCGGAGGGCGGCGGCGGCTAAGCTGGCCGGAGACGGGGAAGATGGCCTTCCCAGGTCGATTGCAGGCTAAGGCAGCCGTAGGGGAACGGCTTGAGCTTGTCTGAGAGCATAGGCGAGCTCGGGGTTTCCTTATATAGGCGGCCGAGTTCGATTCCTGTGGCGGTGGATAAGAACGCCGGCGAACCGCCATTCTATTGCGGCAGGGGGACGTGGCGGCGACGTGTGCTAATGGACGAGCTTATGGATGAGCTTGGCTGCTCGGAGGGCAGGTGGCGCTTTGGAGTGGCTTGGGATGCCGTGGGACGGGTCTCTTTGTGGCGGCCGCTAGTGGCCACGGCCGACCTGACGGCGGCGCTCGGCTCTGCGGCGAGGGAGGGGTTGGGTGCGTCGGCTGGAAGCGGAGGTGACGAAACAGAGCGAGCGGGGGGGTGGGGCCGCGGCGGCTCGGCAAGCAGCGTGCAAACGCAGCGTGGTGCAGCGCGTCGAGCACGCCACGATGACCGCTCGACGAAATGCCCTGGTGAGCTAGGAGGCTTGGATGCAAACACAAATTAACAGGGCTAGGTTATCACTAGCTAGGGGATTAGTGGACATGATGGTGTGGTCAGGGGATCAAGTTCATAACACAAACTAAAAACTAAGCCAAAACTGGTCATGCACACAAGGTGTTTGACAGAATGCCAAGGGCATCTAGGTAACTCTTGGGGTGGCCAAAATCTCCAGATTGGGGTCTCTTTAGATGTAGGTGATGGTGGCAATTTTAGTTGGCCAAAGCTAGAAACTTGCTAGTGCAAATATTTGAGAAAACCAAATCTCGTCTGAAAGAAAAGGACATGGTTTCATGGACCAAAAATACACCAATGGGTCTATCCTCCTGGACTTAGGGGTTTTGTAGGGTGGTCTATAAGCATGAAAAAGAATCATGGCCAACAGAGCAAAATAAAATGTGGTTGCTGTAGAAGATGCCAATCTGGTCCAGATTGTAAAAGAGGATGGTTTGCTCAAATCTTGCAAAGAACATACATGGGTTTTTGCATAAAAATGAATTATATGCATCTACTGTCATCTCCAAATACTTGGTAAAATTTTTAAAGAATTATTTAAAGAGGTTGTAGTGCAAAGGTACCAACTGGACTAGTTCTGAAACTTTGGGGTAGGGCTCTAAATTTCCAATGACAAAAGTATATTTTTGCATAAAAGCGATCTAGGGACATCACATGTCAACCCCAAATTTTGGTGGGATTTTTAAATAAATTTATCAAAGGGTTGTAGTTCAATTGGAACCCAAAACTTATAAAAAAACCATTTTAAAAGAATAAAGCTCAGGGAGAATAATCATGTAAATAGTTTCCACTGATAAAATAAATGTTTCTTGAGAGGGTATAAAAGTCCAAGTATTTTTGAAAAGCTTTCACTTGGGGTGAAAACTCCAAAATATCAAAGAAAAAGAGAGGTTCTGAAATCAAAAGAAAATCCAGAAAGTAACAATTTTAATCTCCTGGCAAAATTTTAATAAACAAAATATGGTTTAAATTTTTGGGGTGTTACAAAGGTGCCCCTACGTGTTGACCTATGGCACCCTGGCTGAGAGAAACCAGAACACACACGTATTCCAGCCAAGAGATTGAGGAGAAGTCTTCCGGAATACGTCACTGCTTAGCATAGAACAAATCAGCTCTTTATTGCAATCTATATTGGGTACAAGGGTTACATCGGCAGGGTGACACTACGACAACCACAGTTGCTCTATGCAAGCAGCATAACAACTCGAGGCAGTGGGATAACTACTGGTGACGAAAGATCTATCGGCAGCGGACCAACGAACGTAGATGATGGACTCCAATCCGCAGGGACTCTGGCTGGAACGTTTATCCTAGCTCGCGAACACATGAACCACACCAAACAAGCAAGCAATCCAGGCACATCCTGCAAACTGGTATGACACGCCAGGTCAGTACATTGAATGTACTTGCAAGCTCACAATAACCCAAAGCAATCAAGGCAAACATCAACATGGCATTAGCAGGTTAAATCAATCATGATACTAGCAGAACAACATGGTATGCACAACTGAACATGATACAATCTTAACATGGCATGAGCATATGAACATGATAAAACTACATGCAACAGTTTAGCATATTATGCACCAACTTACTCTTGCTCGGGTTACCTCGTAACCAACACATGCATCAACTTACCAACATCGGTATCCATGATACCACGGTGATCATCTCGCGATCACATAAATATCAACCAACTTCTTTCTCATTATAGAACCAGGGTTGTTAATAAGCAAGTTATCATTATTGTTGGCTCATACTGTGACCGACTCCAAACTGAGCCCATATCCGTGGGCGTGGCTATCGATAGATTTAACACACACACACGCACTCTGTAGAGGTTAGCACACTGTACCCACACCACGGAACCCATTGCCTCGCTCTCCCATACGTGTGGACCAATGGCATTCTGACAAAACCGTTCTATTGCCATGACACTCTCATGGCCTCGCGTCGTCTTCCTCCTCGCGCCTCTATTCCCTCGTGGAACAGAGCGGAGGCAGGGGAGAGGCCGTAGGAGGAGCCCGGCCGGCTCAGGCGGCCTCTGGCCTCGGCGAGCGTGCCGACCGGGCGCGGCTTGGCCGACCGCAGCGAAGAGAGGCAGCAGGGGTGGCGGGGATGCCCTGGGGAGGGGGCGACGGGGGAAGAAGAGAGACTACAGGGGCGGGCGCCGGCGATGGAGCAGGCTACTCCGGCCATCTCAAGCCAGGCAGCGGGCACCGGTGGCTTCAGGGTGGACCACCATATCCATTTAGAGGCAAAGGTGGCGACGGAGAGTGGTGGATAGGCGGCGAGGCGCGGCGATGGTGGAGGCTATAGAGAGCTCGGGCGGTGGAGGCAAACGACGAAGCAGTGTGCTCCAGCGAGGGTTGAGGGGTTGGGGCGAACCGCAGAGACGAGGGAAACGTGATGGACAACTCGGGAGGAGGAGAGGGAACGCGATGGACAACTCGCGGTTTTTGTCGATTCTGGCCCGTTTCATGGACTATTACTCACCGTTTTGGGGTCCCAAAGCGGCTTCCATCGTTGTCAGACCCCAAGGTGCACTTACGTGTCCGTGATCAACAATCGCAGTTTGGGCTGATTCTGGCCCATTTGTTGGACTATCACTCAGTTTTGGGGTCCCGGAGTGATTTTCCACGATTGCCGAACCCCGGGGTGGGTTTACGTGTCGGTCATCGACACTCACAATTTTGGCCGATTCTGGTCCGTTTCTTTGACTATTACTCAGTGTTTTGGGGTCCCGGAGTGATTTCCACGATTGACAATCCCCGGGGTGTGTTTACATGTCCGTCGTCAACACTCACAGCTTTGGCAAATTCTGACCCGTTTCATGGACTATTACTCACCGTTTTCGGGTCCCATAGAGATTTCCACAGTTGTTGAAACCCAAGGTGCGCCTACGTGTTGGTCATCAACACTCACAGTTTTGGCCGATTCTGACCCGTTTCCTTGACTATTACTCACTATTTTGAGGTCCCGGAGTGATTTCCATGATTAACGGACCCCGGGTGCGTTTACGTGTTGGTCATCAATTGTAGCAACTCAAGTAGATCAACTGAAGAACTAGAGAAAAAATTGTACCATGATCAACCTTGCTCTGAATACCACTTGATGAGACCCGAGTAGACGGCGAGTCATTCGTAGGTCCAATCTTTCACGGTACTCAATGAATTAGCAAGAACGTCGACGACAATCGTCGCACCAGCAACGTATGTAGAAGTAGTAGTATGGCTCTTCAGATCAAGCAAAAACGCAAGAAGACCAAAGAACAAAAAAACTTGCGCAAGAATTCGACTGGATCAAATCCTACGCATAGCAGATCTGAAATCCCTCACGGATCAGCAAACACATGGATTTTTGGTGCATCCCAACGTGATGCGTTTTCTGGTATTTTATTCAACTAATCACTCCCCCGTACAAAGGCCTGAGCCTGCCTGTTATATAGGCGACGCACATAACCAAAACTATGGAAACAAACCAAACTACAATCGGACTCTTATCTTTTTCCTATTCAAACTAAGCAATATTAAACTAATTAAGTATCCGGCAAGTTGATCACAAAAGTCAAAAGTGGACAAGTACTCCTGACCCTTCAAACTACGTAGCTTGTAATACTAGGAAATAACACCCTGGACACTTGACCATAATTCATAAACAGCACGCACAAGTATTATGCTACGTAACGTGGAGGTGTTCTGAAGGTCGGCTTAATATCCTCCGGCTTATGATCTGACAATGGAATTGGCATCCGTATTTTTCCAATAAAGAAAAACTCTTCTGCCTTGGTCTTCTTAGTTGGTGCCATCAGCAACTCCTTCTGAACGTGTGCAGGTTGGATTATTATTTCACGTGAATTATTGTGTTCTTTTGCACCCATGGCCACATCACACAATTTTGGCCGATTCTGGCCCGTTTCCTGGACTATTACTTACTGCTTTGGGGTCCCGGAGTGATTTCCACGATTAACGAACCCCAGGGTGCGTTTACGTGTCGGTCATCAACACTCACAGTTTTGGCCGATTCTGGCCAGTTTCATGGACTATTACTCACTATTTTGGGGTCCCAGAGTGATTTCCACGAACCCCGCGGTGCGTTTACGTGTCCGTCATCACCACTCACGGTTTTGTCCGATTCTGGCCCATTTCGTGGACTATTACTCACTGTTTTGGGTCCCGGAGTGATTTCCATGATTAACGAACCCCGCGGTGTGTTTACGTGTCGGTCATCACCAATCACGGTTTTGGCCTATTCTGGCCCGTTTCATGGACTATTACTCACCGTTTTGGGGTCCCAAATCGATTTCCATGGTTGTGGAACCCCAAGGTGCGCTTACGTGTCGGTCATCAACACTCATAGTTTGGGCCGATTCTGGCCCGTTTATTCGACTATTACTCAGTGTTTTGGGGTCCCGGAGTGATTTCCACGATTGATGAACCCTGGGGTGCGTTTACGTGTCGGTCATCAACACTCGCGGTTTTGGCCGATTCTGGCCTGTTTCCTGGACTATTACTCACCGTTTTGTGGTCCCAAAGTGATTTCTATGGTTGTCAAACCCCAAGGTGTGCTTACGTGTTGGTCGTCAAGACTCGCAGTTTGGGCCGATTCTGGCCCGTTTCGTGGACTATAACTCACCTTTTTGGGGTCCCAAATCAATTTCCATGGTTGTCGAACCCCAAGGGGCGCTTACGTGTCGGTCATCAAGACTCACAGTTTGAGACGATTCTGGCCCGTTTCTTGGACTATTACTCACTATTTTGGGATCCCGGAGTGATTTCCACGATTGATGAACCCCGTGGCGCGTTTACGTGTCGGTCATCAACACTCACAGTTTCGGCCGATTCGGGCCCGTTTCCTGGACTATTACTCACTGTTTTGTGGTCCCGGAGTGATTTCCACGATTAACGAACCCCGGGTTGCGTTTACGTGTCAGTCATCAACACTCACAGTTTTGGCCGATTCTAGCCTGTTTCCTGGACTATTACTCACTGTTTTGGGGTCCCAGAGTGATTTCCATGATTAACGAACCCCGGGTGCATTTACGTGTCGGTCATCACCACTCACGGTTTTGCCCGATTCTGGCCCATTTCGTGGACTACTACTCACCGTTTTGGGGTCCCAAGTCGATTTCCATGGTTGTGGAACCCCAAGGTGCGCTTACGTGTCGGTCATCAACACACACAGTTTGGGCCGATTCTGGCCCGCTTCTAGGACTATTACTCACTGTTTTGGGGTCCCGGAGTGATTTCCACGATTGATGAACCCTGGGGTACGTTTATGTGTCGGTCATCAACACTCACCGTTTTGGCTGATCATGGCCTGTTTCATGGACTATTACTCACCGTTTTGGGGTCCCATATCGATTCCATGGTTAACAAACCCCAAGGTGGGCTTACGTGTCCGTCATCAACAATCGCAGGTTGGGCCGATTCTGGCCCGTTTCTTGGACTATTACTCAGTTTTGGGGTCCCGGGGTGATTTTCCACGATTTTCGAACCCCGGGGTGCGTTTACTTGTCGGTCAGCAACACTCACAATTTTGGCCGATTCTGGTCTGTTTCGTGGACTATTACTCACCATTTTGGGGTCCCAAATCGATTTCCATGGTTGTGGAATCCCAAGGTGCGCTTACGTGTCGGTCATCAACACTCACAGTTTGGGCCGATTCTGGCCCGTTTCTTGAACTATTACTCACTATTTTGGGGTCCGGGAGTGATTTCCACGATTGACGAACCCTGGGGTACGTTTATGTGTCGGTCATCAACACTCACCATTTTGGCTGATTCTGGCCTGTTTCCTAGACTATTTCTCACCGTTTTGTGGTCCCAAAGCGATTTCTATGGTTGTCGAACCCCAAGATGTGCTTACGTGTTAGTCGTCAAGACTCGCAGTTTGGGCCGATTCTGGCCCGTTTGTTGGACTATTACTCAGTTTTGGGGTCCCGAAGTGATTTCCACGATTGACGAACCCCGGGGTGCGTTTACGTGTCGGTCATCAACACTCACAATTTTGGCCGATTGTGGTCCGTTTCATGCACTATTACTCACCGTTTTGGGGTCCGAGATCGATTTCCACTGTTGACAATCCCCGGGGTGGGTTTACGGGTCCGTCGTCAACACTCATAGTGTTGGCCAATTCTTACCCGTTTCGTGAACTATTACTCACCGTTTTGGGGTCCTGAAGCGATTTACATAGTTGTTGAAACCCAGGGTGCGCTTACATGTCGGTCATCAACACTCACAGTTTTGGCCGATTCTGGCCCGTTTCCTCGACTATTACTCACGGTTTTGGGGTCCCGGAGTGATTTCCACAATTAACGAATCCTGGTGTGCGTTTACGTGTCAGTCATCAACACTCATAGTTTTGGCCAATTCTGGCCCGTTTCGTGGACTATTACTCACCGTTTTGGGGTCCTAGAGTGATTTCCATGATTAACGAACCCCGGGTGCATTTACGTGTCGGTCATCACCACTCACGGTTTTGGCCGATTCTGGCACATTTCATGGACTATTACTCACCGTTTTGGGGTCCCAAATCGATTTCATTGTTGTGGAACCCCAAGGTACGCTTACGTGTCGGTCATCTACACTCACAGTTTGTTCTGATTCTGGCCCGTTTCTTGGACTATTACTCACTGTTTTTGGGTCCCGGAGTGATTTCCACGATTAATGAACCCCGGTGTGCATTTGTCAATTCTGGCCCGTTTCATGGACTATTACCCATTGCATATTGGCACTTATCGAGTATAGAATAGATCTGCTTCTCTTTCTTCTTGTGAACAATATTGGCTTCTTATTTTTAATGGAATGAAATAAATATTCGCGCTTTCTGACACAGAATCCCCTAGAAGGGTTAGGTACACAGGATATGGATAGTGTTTTTCAATGCGATAAAATAAAGCGACATCGTATCTCCCATATCGATTTCCATGGTTGTCAAACCCCAAGGTGTGGTTACGTGTCCGTCATCAACAATCGCAGTTTGGGCCGATTCTGGCCCGTTTCTTGGACTATTACTAAGTTTTGGGGTGCCGGAGTGATTTTCCATGATTGCAGAACCCCGGGGTGCGTTTACGTGTCGGTAATCACCACTCACAATTTTGGCTGATTCTGATCCGTTTCTTGGACAATTACTCACCGTTTTGGGCTCCCGGAGTGATTTCCATGATTGACGATCCCCGGGGTGCGTTTACGTGTCCGTCATCAACACTCACAGTTTTGGCCAATTCTGACCCGTTTCGTGGACTATTACTCACCGTTTTGGGGTCCCGAAGAGATTTCCATAAATGTTGAAACCCAAGGTGCGCATACGTGTTGGTCATCAACACTCATAGTTTTGGCCGACTCTGGCCCGTTTCCTGGACTATTACTTACTCTTTTGGGGTCCCGGAGTGACTTCCATGATTAACGAACCCGGGGTGCGTTTACGTGTCGGTCATCAACACTCACAATTTTGGCCTATTCTGGCCCGTTTTGTGGACTATTACTCACTATTTTGGGGTCCCAGAGTGATTTCCACTATTAACAAACCCCGGGGCGCGTTTACGTGTCGGTCATCACCACTCATGGTTTTGGCTGATTCTGGCCCATTTTGTGGATGATTACTCACTGTTTTGGGTCCCAAATCGATTTCCATGGTTGTGGAACCACAAGGTGCGCTTACGTGTCGGTCATCAACACTCACAATTTGGGCCGATTCTGGCCCGTTTCTTGAACTATTACTCACTGATTTGGGGTCTCGGAGTGATTCACGGTTGACGAACCCTAGGGTACGTTTACGTGTCGGTCATGAACACTCACAGTTTTGGCCGATTCTGGCCAATTTCCTGGACTATTTCTCACCTTTTGTGGTCCCAAAGCGATTTCTATAGTTGTCGAACCCCAAGATGTGCTTACGTGTTGGTCGTCAAGACTCGTAGTTTGGGCCGATTCTTGCCCGTTTCTTGGACTATTACTCAGTTTTGGGGTTCCGAAGTGATTTCCAAAGATTGACGAACCCCGGGTTGCATTTAGGTGTCGGTCATCAACACTGACAATTTTGGCCGATTCTGGTCCGTTTCATTCACTATTACTCACCTTTTGGGGTCCCATAGCGATTTCCACGATTGACGATCCCCGGGATGCCTTTACGTGTCCGTCGTCAACACTCACAGCTTTGGCCAATTCTGGCTCGTTTCGTGGACTATTACTCACCGTTTTGGGGTCCCGAAGCGATTTCCATAGTTGTTGAACCCCAAGCTACGCCTATGTGTCGGCCATCAACAGCCGCAATTTTGGCCGATTCTGGCCCGTTTGTAGGACTACTACTCACTGTTTTGGGGTCCCAGAGTGATTTCCATGGTTGACGAACCACGGGGTGCGTTTACATGTCGGTCAACAACACTCGCGGTTTTTGTTGACTCTGGCCGGTTCCGAAGACTATTACTCACCGTTTTGGGGTCCCCAACCGATTTCCATTGTTGTCAAACCCCAAGGTGCGCTTACGTGTTCGTCATTAACAAGCGCAGTTTGGGCCGATTATAGCCCGTTTCTTGGACTATTACTCAATTTTGGGGTACCGGAGTGATTTCCACGATTGACGAACCCCAGGGTGTGTTTACGTGTCGGTCATCAACAATCATAATTTTGGCGGATTCTGGTCCATTTCATGCACTATTACTCACCGTTTTGGGGTCCTAGAGCGATTTCCACTATTGACGATCCCCGGGGTGGGTTTACGTGTCCGTCGTCAACACTGATAGTTTTGGCCAATTCTTACCCATTTCGTGAACTATTACTCACCGTTGTGGGGTCCCGAAGCGATTTCCATAGTTGTTGAAACCCAAGGTGCGTTTACGTGACGGTCATCGACACTCACAGTTTTGGCCGATTCTGGCCCGTTTCCTCGACTATTACTCACTGTTTTGGGGTCCCGGAGTGATTTCCATGATTAGCGAACCCCAGGGTGCGTTAACGTGTCGGTCATCAACACTCACGGTTTTGGCCGATTCTGGCCCGTTCCGTGGACTATTACTCACCGTTTTGGGGTCCCAGATCGATTTCCATGGTTGTCGAACCCCAAGGTGCCCTTACATGTCGGTCATCAACACTCAGAGTTTGGGCCGATTCTGGCCCTTTTCTTGGACTATTACTCACTGTTTTGGGGTCCCGTAGTGATTTCCACGATTGATGAACCCGGGATGCCTTTACGTCTCGGTCATCAACACTCGCGGTTTTTGTCGATTCTGGCCCGTTTCATGTACTATTACTCATCGTTTTGGGGTCCCATATCGATTTCCAAGGATGTCAATCCCGAAGGTGTGTTATGTGTCCGTCATCAACAATCGCAGTTTGGGCCGATTCTGGCCCGTTTCTTGGACTATTACTTAGTTTTGGGGTCACGGAATGATTTTCCACGATTGCCGAACCCCGGGGTGCGTTTAAGTGTCGGTCATCAACACTCACAATTTTGGCCGATTCTGGTCCGTTTCTTGGACAATTACTCACTGTTTTGGGGTCCCGGAGTGCTTTCCATGACTGACGATCCCCGAGGTGCGTTTACATGTCCGTCGTCTAAACTCACAGTTTTGGCCAATTCTGACCCATTTCGTGGACTATTACTCACCGTTTTGGGGTCCCAAATCGATTTCCATGGTTGTGGAACCCCAAGTTGCGCTTACGTGTCGGTCATCAACACTCATAGTTTGGGCCGATTCTGGCCCGTTTCTTGAACTATTACTCACTGTTTTGGGGTCCTGGAGTGATTTCCACGATTGACGAACCCTCGGGTACGTTTACGTGTCGGTCATGAACACTCACAATTTTGGCTGATTCTGGCCTATTTCCTGGACTATTTCTCACCGTTTTGTGGTCCCAAAGGGATTTCTATGGTTGCGAACCCCAAGGTGTACTTACGTGTTGGTCGTCAAGACTCGTAGTTTGGGCCGATTCTGGCCCGTTTCATGGACTATGACTCAGCTTTGGGGTCCCGAAGTGATTTCCACGATTGACGAACCCCATGTTGCATATACGTGTCGGTCATCAACACTCACAATTTTGGTCGATTCTGGTCCGTTGCATTCACTATTACTCACCGTTTTGGGGTCCCATAGCGATTTCCACGATTGACGATCCCCGGGTTGCATTTACGTGTCCGTCGTCAACACTCACAGCATTGGCCAATTCTGACTCGTTTCGTGGACTATTACTCACTGTTTTGGGGTCCCGAAGCGATTTCCATAGTTGTTGAACCCCAAGGTGCGTCTACGTGTTGGCCATCAACAGCCGCAGTTTTTGCCGATTCTGGCCCGTTTCTTGGACTATTACTCACTGTTTTGGGGGCCCGGAGTGATTTCCACGATTGACGAACCCCAGGGTGCGTTTACGTGTCAGTCACCAACACTCGTGATTTTTGTCGATTTTGGCCCGTTTCGAGGACTATTACTCACCGTTTTGGGGTCCCGAAGCGATTTCCATTGTCGTCAAACCCCAAGGTGCGCTTACGTGTTCGTCATCAACAATCGCAGTTTGGGCCGATTATAGCCCGTTTCTTGGACTATTCTCAATCTGGGGTCCCGGAGTGATTTCCACGATTGACAAACCCCAGGGTGCGTTTACGTGTCGGTCATCAACAATCACAATTATTGCCGATTCTGGTCTGTTTCATGCACTATTACTCGCCGTTTTGAGGTCTCAGAGCGATTTCCACTATTGACGATCCCCGGGGTGGGCTTACGTGTCCGTCGTCAACACTCATAGTTTTGGCCAATTCTTACCCGTTTCGTGAACTATTACTCACCGTTTTGGGGTCCCGAAGCGATTTCCATAGTTGTTGAATCCCAAGGTGCGTTTACGTGACGATCATCGACACTCACAGTTTTGGCCGATTCTGGCCCGTTTCCTCGACTATTACTCACTATTTCGGGGTCCCAGAGTGATTTCCATGATTAACGAACCCCAGCGTGCGTTTACGTGTCGTTTATCAACACTCACAGTTTTGGCTGATTCTCCCCCGTTTCGTGGACTATTACTCACTGTTTTGGGGTCCAGGACTGATTTCCACGATTAACGAACCCCGGGGTGCGTTTATGTGTCGGTCGTGAACACTCACGGTTTTGGCCGATTCCGGGCCGTTTCGTGGACTATTACTCACCGTTTTGGGGTCCCAAATCGATTTCCATGGTTATCGAACCCCAAGGTGCGCTTACGTGTCGGTCATCAACACTCACAGTTTGGGCCGATTCTAGCCCGTTTCTTGGACTATTACTCACTATTTTCGGGTCCTGGAGTGATTTCCTTGATTGATGAATCCCGGGGTGCGTTTACGTGTCGGTCATCAACACTCACGGTTTTCGTCGATTCTGGCCCGTTTCATGGACTATAACTCGCCGTTTTGGGGTCCCAAAGCGCTTTCCATCGTTGTCAAACCCCAAGGTGCGCTTACGTGTCTGTCATCAACAATCGTAGTTTGCGCCGATTCTAGCCCATTTCTTGGACTATTACTCAGTTTTGGGGTCAAGGAGTGATTTTCCACGATTGCCGAACCCCGGGGTGCGTTTACGTGTCGGTCATCAACACTCACAATTTTGGCCGATTCTGGTCCGTTTCTTGGACTATTGCTCATTGTTTTGGGGTCCCGGAGTGATTTCCACGATTGACGATCCCCGGGGTGCATTTACGTATCCGTCGTCAACACTCACAGTTTTGGCCAATTCTGACCCGTTTATTGGACCATTACTCACTGTTTTGGGGTCCCGAAGAGATTTCCGTAGTTGTTGAAACCCAAGGTGCGCTTACGTGTCGGTCATCAACACTCACAATTATGGCCGATTCAGGCCCGTTTCCTGGACTATTACTCACTGTTTTGGGGTCCCGTAGTGATTTCCACGATTGATGAACCCCGGGGTGCGTTTACGTGTCGGTAACCAACACTCGCGGTTGTTGTCGATTCTGGCCCGTTTCATGGACTATTACTCACCGTTTTGGGGTCCCAGATTGATTTCCGCGATTAGCAAACCCGGGGTGCGTTTGCGTGTCGGTCATCACCAATCACGGTTTTTGGCCGATTTTTGGCCCTTTTCCTGGACTATTACTCACCGTTATGGGGTCCCAAATCAATTTACATGGTTGTGGAACCCCAAGGTGCGCTTATGTGTCGGTCATCAACACTCACAGTTTGGGCCGATTCTGGCCCTTTTCTTGAACTATTACTCACTGTTTTGGGGTCCCGGAGTGATTTCCACGATTGACGAACCCTGGGGTACGTTTACGTGTCGGTCATCAACACTCACAGTTTTGGCTGATTCTCGCCTGTTTCCTTGACTATTACTCTCCGTTTTGTGGTCCCAAAACAATTTCTATGGTTGTCGAACACCAAGGTGTGCTTACATGTTGGTCGTTTGGGCCGATTCTGGCCCGTTTCTTCGACTATTACTCAATTTTGGGGTCCCGAAGTGATATCCACAATTGACGAACCCCGAGGTGCGTTTACGTGTCAGTCATCAACACTAACAATTTAGGCCGATTCTGGTCCGTTTCGTTATTACTCACCGTTTTGGGGTCCCGTAGCGATTTCCACGATTGACGAACCCCGGGGTGCGTTTACGTGTCGGTCATCAACAATCACAATTTTGGCCGATTCTGGTCCGTTTCATGCACTATTACTCACCGTTTTGGGGTCCTAGAGCGATTTCCACTATTGATGATCCACGTAGTGCGTTTACGTGTTCGTCGTCGACACTCACCGTTTTGGGGTCCCGAAGCGATTTCCATAGTTGTTGACACCCAAGGTGCGCTTACGTGCCGATCATCGACACTCACAGTTTTGGCCGATTCTGGCCCGTTTCTTGGACTATTACTCGTTGTTTTGGGGTTCAGGAGTGATTTCTACGATTAACGAACCCTGGGGTGCATTTACGTGTCGGTCATCAACACTCACTGTTTTGGGGTCCCGGAGTGATCTCCACGATTAACGAACCCTAGGGTGCGTTTATGTGTCGGTCATGAACACTCTCGGTTTTGGCTGATTCCGGCCCGTTTCGTGGACTATTACTCACCGTTTTGGGGTCCCAAATCGATTTCCATGGTTGTCGAACCCCAAGGTGCGCTTACGTGTCGGTCATCAACACTCATAGTTTGGGCCGATTCTGGCCCGTTTCTTGGACTATTACTCACTGTTTTGGGGTCCCAGAGTGATTTCCACGATTGATGAACCCCGGGGTGCGTTTACATGTCGGTAACCAACACTCGTGGTTTTTGTCGATTCTGGCCCGTTTCGTGGACTATTACTCACCATTTTGGGGTCCCCAAAGCGATTTCCATGGTTGTCAAACCCCAAGCTGCGCTTACGTGTCTGTCATCAACAATCGCAGTTTGGGCCGATCCTGGCCCGTTTCTTGGACTATTACTTAGGTTTGGGGTCCCGAAGCGAGTTTCGTAGTTGTTGAACCTCAAGGTGCGCCTACGTGTCGGCCTGTGGCACCCCGGCTAAGAGAAACCGGAACACGTAGTTGTTGAACCTCAAGGTGCGCCTACGTGTCGGCCTGTGGCACCCCGGCTAAGAGAAACCGGAACACACATGTATTCCGGCCCAGAGATTGAGGAGAAGTCTTCTGGAATACGGCACTGCTTAGCATAGAACAAATCAGCTCTTTATTACAATCTATATTGGGTACAAGGGTTACATCGGCACGGCGACACTACGCCAACCACAGTTGCTCTATGCAAGAGGCATAACAACACGAGGCAGTGGGATAACTACTGGCGACGGAAGATCTATCGGCAGCGGAACAACGAACGTAGATGATGGACTCCAATCCACAGGGACTCTGGCTGGAACGTTTATCCTATCTCGCAAACACATGAACCACACCAAACAAGCAAGCAATCCAGGCACATCCTGCAAACTGGCATGACACGCCAGGTCAGTACATTGAATGTACTTGCAAGCTCACAATAACCCAAAGCAATCAAGGCAAACATCAACATGGCATTAACAGGTTAAATCAATCATGATACTAGCAGAACAACATGGTATGCACAACTGAACATGATACAATCTTAACATGGCATGAGCATATGAACATGATAAAACTACATGCAACAGTTTAGGATATTATGCACCAACTTACTCTTGCTCGGGTTATCTCGTAACCAACACATGCATCAACTTACCAACATCGGTATCCACGATACCACGGTGATCATCTCGCGATCGCATAATATCAACCAACTTCTTTGTCATTATAGAACCAGGGTTGTTATTAAGCAAGTTATCATTATTCTTGGCTCATAGTGTGACCGACTCCGAACTGAGCCCATATCCGTGGGTGTGGCTATCGATAGATTTAACACACACACACTCTGCAGAGGTTAGCACACTATATCCACAACATGGAACCCATTGCCTCGCATTCCCATACGTGTGGACCAATGGCATTCCGACAAAACCATTCTATTGCCATGACCCTCTCATGGCCTCGCGTCTTCTTCCTCCTCGCGCCTATGTTCCCTCGTGGAACAGAGCGGAGGTAGGGGGAGAGGGTGCAGGAGGGGCCTGGACGGCTCAGCCGGCCTCCAGCCTCGGCGAGCACGCCGGCGGGCGCGGCTCGGCCGGCCGCAGCGAAGAGAGGCAGCAGGGGCGGCGGGGATGCCCTGGGGAGGGGGTGACGGGAAAGAACAGAGACTACAGGGGCGGGTGCCGGCGATGGAGCATGCTGCTCCGGCCATCTCAAGCCAGGGCGTGGGCACCGGTGGCTTCAGGGCGGAGCACCACATCCATTTAGCGGTAAAGGTGGCGCCGGGGAGTGGTGGATAGGCGGCAAGGCGCGGTGATGGTGGAGGCTACAGAGAGCTCGGGCGGTGGAGGCAAACGATGAAGCAGGGCGCTCCGGTGAGGGCTGAGGGGTTGGGCCAAACCGCAGAGACGAGGGGAACGCGATAGACAACTCGGGAGGAGGAGGGGGAGGCTAGAATTGCCGAAACCAAGGAGGAACCACGGCGGCCGAGGCGAACTTCGGTGAAAAGAAGAGGGGGCCGAGGGCTCCGGTGGTCGGGAGAGGCGTGGGAAGGGCTTGGGAGCTGCGGGAGAGGTCGGGGTCCTTATATAGGCGCGGGGGAGGCTTCTGGAGCTCACGGGCGAGCTCCCGACCAAGTATTAATGGTGGTCAGTGGCTGGGCATGGCACGGGCGCGACGACGGCGACCATACGGCAGTGATTGAGGGCGGGGCAGCGACACAGGGAGACTGAGTCGAGCACGGGCTTGCTCCTGGACTAGGTGGGATGTCGAGACGAGGAGGAAGGCGACGGGAACAGGGGAAGAGAACGCCAGAGCACGAGTTTAGCATGACGCAAGCGTGATCACCACACGCACTGGTGCAAACTGAGAGTTTTGGCCAGGCCGACTGTGTCTAGTAGAATGACCATGATACCCTGAGCCTAAAAGAAGCACTAAGTTGGTTCAGGGGCAAAGAAGAGATTTGCAGGAGGAGCCAAAATGTTTTGGCAGCAAGGTGTTTGTACTGCCAAGAGGGGACACATACTTGGAAACGAAGGAATTGATTTGCCTGGTGCTTATCACACACTAAGGTGACTATGATCACCAGAAATCAGCTTATGAGGAGGAGTTTAGAGGGTGGTTGTTGTAGAAAGTGCCATAATGGCCAGAAATGAAGATTTGGATGATGCACTCACATAGTTGCATCAATTGAGCTGAAATGGTTATGGCCCAATTATTTGAAGATATTAATATGCCCAAGGAGTTTCATGAAATTTGGATGCACCAAAATAGCACTTGCTTCACAGTGCTTCTCTCTGGACACAAACTTAGAAAATTTCGACAGGGCAAATGGAGTAATGGATTGATCCACAACTTAGTGGAGGGGGTTTATAAGGGTAATAGAATGTCCTGGTAAATTTTCAGCTTAAATGAAGCAATATAAAATATAGTTGCTTCACAAACTGAAAATCTTACCAGAAACTAAGATTTGGAGCTGTGCTCACATAGAAAGGTTACATGAGCTCATATTTGGTGGAGAATGATGATTTGGCCATATGAAGGATGTGGAAAAAGTTCATCTCATTTGGACATGCCTAGAATATACTTCCTTCACAAATTTTCATTCTGGAGAGAAACTTTATAAAATCATAGAAAAATAATTACTAGGAAAATGAGGTTGAGCTTTCGCACAGGGCAATTGTATGGATAGGAAAAGGTGTCCAAGAAGTTGGGAGTCAATTGTCCAAATATAAATAACACTTGCTTCACAAAGTGCCATTTAGGGCAGAATATGAAAGGAATTATTGGAGGATGATTTTCGGATATGGCAATGAAATATTTTTCCATATTTGAGCAAGATAGGACCCAAATGAGAATTATTTGGGAATTTTAGGAGTGACGGAAATATAGGTTACTTCACAACCTAGGGCAAAAAGGATAATTCCTTTAATAGAAAAAGGAATATTCCCAATAAAAGAATATTGGGATTTGGGCTATGATGAAAATGAAAGGGTTTAGGGTTGGATTTGGGGATGACAAGCCACTCTAGAACTAAAGAAGAGGTCATCTTCTTCAGTTTCCATACCACATAGCCACGGAAAAAGAAAACTCAGGCAAAAACCTAAGAAAAACAAAAGAAAAAGAAAGGGCCAAAAACCAGGCTGTTACAACTCTTATCCCCTTAAAGAAATCTCGTCCTCGAGATTTGGTTGCTCAGGGAACAAGTATGAATGTACTGACTTAAGGAAACCGTTTCCAACTCGGGTATCCCTTTTCCTTTATTGTTGTTCCCACTAAATTTTTATCTGGCAGGCCCTGACTGGCTCTGGGGTGGTTTGCTTCACTGTATCCACATTCTGACAGATCTTACCTCACATATTCACGCTTATACTGGTTCCACTTCTTTTCATATCTGCTGAGTTATCTGAGATTATCCTGACTGAAATACATGTCTGTCTCACAAATCCGAGGGTGATTTCCAATGGCTGTGTCTGTACTGACAATCTTCCATGAAGCGGTGATCAGGTTCTCTTGATGAAACCCAAGCTCTGACTCCTTGCATTGGGTTTCTCCACTAAATGCAGGTCCTGCGGGTTCCAACTTGTGATTTGAGGCATAACCATTTCCTAACATATTCTGACTCATCGCAGAATTTTCTGAATCATCCTGACTGGCTCCACTGTCTTGAGTTTCAGATCCGTTCCAATTATTAAGTTGTCGCTTGTCGTGGCCAGCATGAAGGGGTATATACAATAATATCCTCAGACTTGACTAACGGTGGTTCTGACAGACGAAGCTTTATTCATGACTGGCTATCCTTGATGATTCACATCAGTGAGGGCTCATGCTTCGAGGCGGTTACTCAACATACTGATTATTCATTTTGTCAGCATATCCGTGGAGAAAGTAGGATGTATGATGCTTTTACCATGGTTGCCTTGATATGTGGTCCTTACCAAAATTGAGCAGACCCCTTAGGTGAATATCCATGGTGATTCATACTGACTTAGACTATCCGGGGTATCTGCACCATGCGGTTCTGCAACAAGTATCAGTCTTGCTCCTTCATTACTGCTTTCTTGCCTGGATCCTTGGCTGAAGGAGCGGGGTCATATTGTTTCTGTGTGTGACCATAGTTTCTGTCGGGTGCAATATTCTGACAGGCGTACTCTTATCCGTATCTTCTGACATGGTAACCCATTAAATGGCAGGTTCATCACCTCTCAAGTTCCGACCGTAGGAAAATGATCATCCGAACCCTTGCAAGAAATTGGCAAATAAATCAGTAGCCACCAGAACGGTCTTTACAACTCAAATCTGGGACATTATTGAAATAACTCAACCACGGCTCAGGACGACTGAAAAGTAGCGCAGAGCATGAGACCGGGTCGATAAGAAGAAAGTGGCAGCTCCCTAAGATAGCCGAAAAATAGCTAAAAGCATAGGGCCACTATCACAAAAATAAACTCAACCGTTGTACGAGACGGCCGAAAAGCAGCTCACAACTCATGACAGTTGTTGAATAGAGAAATAAAAATCGCATCCACCCCGGATAGCTAAAAATAGCTCAGATCACAGGCGTGGTGCCTTCACTAGAGAAAAGAAGACAAGGGCTCATCAGGATCATCTTCCAGGTTCACAGGTACTTGTTCTGAGCTCATTGCTGTTGTCAATCTTCATAATCCTTTGTCATACTGCGGTGTATAGCTGGCTTTCTTATTTTAACAATCCTCACTTGACTGCCAGATCCTTGTTCGAGTGACTTGTAATACCTTGGTGGTATGCTGGCCTCATATATATGAGAATCTGATTCCAGAAGCAGACTTATTTTCTGATTGGTTCTTGCTTCTGACCAAACTGCTGCAGATCTGATTCTTGGGATGCACTGCCATATGCTGTCAATTCATAGCTTGTACCAATGTCGTACTGAGGAAGATAGATGAAACTTGCCTTCGAAGCTTCTCTGGTAGCTTGCGAGGGAAGACGGGGTTGCTTACACCCGAAGCTTCTCGGACTGATCACCACATACATATCATCTTAGTATTTCTGCTGTTGCTTACTTGTATGCACCGGGTTTTGCTGAACTATCCTTCTTTCTGAGCATTGAATACATGGCACATTCTGGCTTTCTTCCAGACATATCATGTTCCAAAATCATCTTCAACGAAGAGTCAAACCTTGCATCTGAGTCATACCTTTGACTGATAATATATGGTCAATCTTGTACATAATTCATTTTCTTGCTGATTTGATAATTTCTGCTATGAAGAGTGCACTCTGAGGAAAACTTGATTATCCATACTGTTGTGAGGAGTGCACGCTAATGCAGACTTGATACTGACTGTCCGTCCAAGATTTCTTTTACATTAAGATGAGAAATTTCAAATTTGACTGCAGTCCGTTGATAATTCCATTCTGTTTAGCTGAGCTTCCAAACATTAGAACACCTTGCTGATTCTTCGGGTCCGGTGTCGGTTGACGAGCAACTTTAATAAGGGGAAAAATTTGTAACACTGAAGTCCCAAAGAAAGAAACAAAAGAAACGACAAAAACAAAAGCACTACACAAGCATACTAATAAAATAATCAAATCAAGCAACATCACACATTACTGCTACTCACACAATAATATGCATGCATACCTAGGCACACAAATCTCGCGGAAACTCCGGGATGGCGGTCTAATATGCCATGACGGTGTGCACGAAAGTGAAATCCATGTGTGGAAAGGGTTGGTGTAACCAAGGCTACCCCAAGCGCTGGCTGAACACCGGTTGGATCCGGATGGATACGGGAGCGAGGACAGACTTGGTGATCAAGTAGCAAGACATGGAGGTCACGACTACCTCATCATCAAGCGTACGAAGGGAACCGTACACGTCCAAAGAATGGAATGACAAGGCAAGATAGGGGAGGGAAAACAAGGCTTGATGGCATTGCCCTTTTTCACAACGAAGATCAGTAAGGGTTGCCAAAGGGACGAGATGGATGGCACGATTCAGGATAGAGATAAGTCTATCACCGAAACGATATGGGTGAATGGTGGAAAGATATCTATGCGATATCCAAGCATAACTCCTGGAAATGGTGTCTGGAACACATGGCACTAGTGAGGGAGTCCTGGATAAGGGGGTATCCGGACAGCCGGACTGTATACATCGTCCGGACTATTGAAGCGTGAAGATACAAGACCCAAGACTCGGCCCATGTCCGGATGGGACTCTCCTTGGCGTGGAAGGCAAGCTTGGCGATCCGGATATTATGTTTCCTTCCTTGTAACCGACTCCATGTAAACCCTAGCCCTCTCCGGTGTCTATATAAACCGGAGGGGTTGGTCCTTAGAAGGCCGATCACAATTACAATCATACCATCATAGGCAAGCTCTTAGGGTTTAGCCTCTACGATCTCGTGGTAGATCTACTCTTGTATTACCCATATCTTCAATATTAATCAAGCAGGAAGTAGGGTTTTACCTCCATCGAGAGGGCCCGAACCTAGGTAAACATCTGTGTCGCTTGCTTCCTGTTACCATCAGCCTAGACGCACAGATCGGGACCCCCTACCCGAGATCCGCCGGTTTTGACACCGACAACAGGGCATCACTCTGCTGGGACAGAGATGACACCGAACATTGATGAGCAGGCATGCTAAGAAGGAGGGTGCAGGCAGTGGATCAAAATCGATGCCACCTACACTCATAAGATAAACCGCTAGTGACCAAATAATAAATTTATATGCATGCTATCCAACAAACAAATGCAACAACCAAATGCAGCAAGCAAGGGCAACAACCATACACTATACTACCATTTTCTAACATTCCAGCGGAGTAGGACGCTCTACAGCCAGACCTGCTCTGATACCAAGCCTGTGGCACCACGGCTCAGAGAAACCAGAGCGCACCCGTATTCCAGCCCAGAGATCGAGGAGAAGTCTTCTGGAATACGACACTGCTTAACATAGAACAAATCAGCTCTTTATTACAATCTATATTGGGTACAAGTGTTACATCGGCACGGCAACACTAAGCCAACCACAGTTGCTCTATGCAAGCAGCATAACAACTCGAGGCAGTGGGATAACTACTCGCGACGGAAGAACTATCGGCAGCGGGACAATGAACGACAATGATGGACTCCAATCCGCAGGGACTTTGGCTGGAACGTTTATCCTAGCTCGCGAACACAGGATCCCCACCAAACAAGCAAGCTATCCAGGCACGTCCTACAAACTGGCATGACACGCCAGGTCAGTACATTGAATGTACTTGCAAGCTCACAATAACAAAAAGCAATCAAGGAAAACATTAGCATGGCATTAGCAGGTTAAATCAATCATAATACTAGCAGAACAACATGGTATGCACAATTGAACATGATACAATCTTAACATGGCATGAGCATATGAACATGATAAAACTACATGCAAAATTTTAACATATTATGCACCAACTTACTCTTGCTCGGGTTACCTCGTAACCAACACATGCATCAACTTACCAACATCGGTATCCATGATACCACGGTGATCCTCTCGCGATCACATAAATATCAACCAACTTCTTTCTCATTAGCGAACAAGGGTTGTTATTAAGCAAGTTATCATTATTCTTGGCTCATAGTGTGACTGACTCCGAACTGAGCCCATATCCGCGGGCGCGGCTATCGATAGATTTAACACACACACTCTGCAGAGGTTAGCACACTGTACCCACACCACGGAACCTGGCCTCGCACTCCCATACGTGTGGACCAATGGCGTTCCGACAAAACTGTTCTATTGCCATGACACTCTCACGGCCACTCCGACCAACTCCCTCTCAGGGCTAAGTCATGGGTGGTCCCATGCCTACCAAAGGCATCTTCGGCCACCATCGTGGCAAATAAACGGTCCCAAACAGGGACATGGATCCATAAAACAACAACGGGCACACAAGGCTTATGCCGTCCTACCTGATCAGGGTAGCGCCCGCGCATAACCTTCCCTCGTTAGAGGCACCGGCGAGAGGCATGACAATACACCCAGTTAGGACACCCCCCCCATAAGGAAACTGTGGTTGCACTTGTCAGCTCGATTTGGTGGCACCATGACTCAGCCAATAGTTGTTCAAGTTCAATTAAGTCCGGTTAAACTTGAATGCAATAAGCTGAGTCATATGAAAATAACAAGATTCAACTACGGTGCATGAGCATGATATCAACATAAGCATGGAGTTGCAACATAATCATCGAGCATAACCATAATGAATCATATATCCGAATGAGCATGACATACTGAATAACACAAGCATAACTCTACCATAAGAAAAGCATGACCACTAGCATCATGAACAACTACCATGCAAGAACATAGCAAGAACACTACCAAGTAAGCATGTGACCAACTAGGTGCAACGAAACATGCATAGCAATGGTACTGGATAACAAACGGTAAGCATGCATCGGAAAGAACATTACTTCTACCAGCATGTATTACTACCAACAAGCATGACATGTGAAAATTATACTAGCAAGTAGCACAAGGTATCATGATGCATTATAACATAGCATGAAGGTGGACATGAGTCCACGAGTAAAACCGAAACAACGACAGTACAAGCAAACAAGCAGGCAGATAACGGCAAACTTTTATTAAATATTCAAGTTGAAAACCAAGGCTAGTACATGGCTATCATGCAAGTGGCTGTTGTGTCTTGCCTGGGGGTGACAGAGACTCCGGGAAGAAGTGCGGTGAAGCCGCGTAAACGAAACGCCGGATGGTTCTCTCTTGAAGGGGGCTGATTAGAGGCAAGGGCAAAAATGTCATTTTCACTGTGGGGCCACTTGGTGAAAATGGAACCAACAGAAAGAGCTCGACGATACGAAGATGTGAGCGTTGGTTTCGCCTCGATCGGAGTTACGAGGAAAGAGTTCTGAGGTGTTGAACTTCAGGGACTAATCTATAATAAAAATTACTACAAACGAGTCCCTGGAGCAGAAAAGAGAAAGCGCCTTCGGCTGAATACGTTTTCCGAAAAGGAAAACGCATTCTGAGTTGTAGTTAAAGGAAATACGCTTTCCAGAAGGGAAAGCGCATTTTGGATAAAAGAAGGATGAGTATGCTTTTAGGAAATGGAAATCGTACTAACCAAATGACTGATGACCCACAAGTATAGGGGATCGCAACAGTTTTCGAGGGTAGAGTATTCAACCCAAATTTATTTATTCGACACAAGGGGAGCCAAAGAATATTCTCAAGTATTAGCAGTTGAGTTGTCAATTCAACCACACCTGGATAACTTAGTATCTGCAGCAAAGTATTTAGTAGCAAAGTAGTATGATAGTAACGGTAACAGTAGCAAAAGTAACGATACATTTTTGTAGCAATGGTAACAACAGCAACGGTAAAGTAAATAAGCAAAGCACAATATGTGCAAAGCTCGTAGGCATTGGATCAGTGATGGATAATTATGTCGGATGCAATTCCTCATGTAATAGTTACAACATAGGGTGACACAGAACTAGCTCCAGTTCATCAATGTAATGTAGGCATGTATTCCGAATATAGTCATATGTGCTTATGGAAAAGAACTTGCATGACATCTTTTGTCCTACCCTCCCGTGGCAGCGCGGTCCTAGTGGAAACTGAGGGATATTAAGGCCTCCTTTTAATAGAGAACCGGACCAAAGCATTAGCACTTAGTGAATACATGAACTCCTCAAACTACGGTCATCACCGAGAAGTATCCCGATTATTGTCACTTCGGGGTTGTCGGATCGTAACACATAATAGGTGAATATAGACTTGCAAGATAGGATCAAGAACTCACATATATTCATGAAAACATAATAGGTTCAGATCTGAAATCATGGCACTCGGGCCCTAGTGACAAGCATTAAGCATAGCAAAGTCATAGCAACATCAATCTCAGAACATAGTGGATACTAGGGATCAAACCCTAACAAAACTAACTTGATTACATGGTAAATCTCATCCAACCCATCACCGTCCAGCAAGCCTACGATGGAATTACTCACGCACGGCTGTGAGCATCATGAAATTGGTGATGGAGGATGGTTGATGATGACGACGGCGACGAATCCCCCTCTCCGGAGCCCTGAGCGGACTCCAGATCAGCCCTCCCGAGAGAGATTAGGGCTTGGTGGCGGCTTCGTATCGTAAAACGCGATGAAACTTTCTCTCTGATTTTTTTCTCCACGAAAGCAAATATATGGAGTTGGAGTTGAGGTCGGTGGACGTCCAGGGGGCCCACGAGGTAGGGGGCCCGCCCAGGGGGAGGGGGTGCGCCCCCCACCCTCGTGGACATGGTGTGGGCCCCCTGACGCTAATTCTTTCGCAAGTATTTTTTATTAATTCTGAAAAGTTGCTTCGTGGATTTTTAGGTCATTCCGATAACTTCTATTTCTGCACAAAAATAACACCATGGCAGTTCTGCTGAAAACAGCGTCAGTCCGGGTTAGTTCCATTCAAATCATGCAAGTTAGAGTCCAAAACAAAGGCAAAAATGTTTGGAAAAGTAGATACGACGGAGACGTATCAATGACGTCGTCACTTAATCCACGTGGACCCATGGCCTTAGCCAGTTACAGCAGGGGCCCACACGGCATGAGAGGGGCACAGGCCTCGCGTCGTCTTCCTCCTCGCGCCTCTGTTCCCTCGTGGAACAGAGCGGAGGCAGGGGAGAGGGCGCAGGAGGGGCCCGGCTGGCTCAGGCGGCCTCCGACCTCGGTGAGCACGCCGGCGGGCGCGGCTCGGCCGGCCGCAGCGAAGAGAGGGAGCAGGGGCGGCGGGAATGGCCTGGGAAGGGGGCGATGGGGAAGAACAAAGACTACAGGGGCGGGCGCCATCGATGGAGCAGGCTGCTCCGGCCATCTCAAGCCAGGGCGTGGGCACCGGTGGCTTCAAGGCGGAGCACCGCATCCATTCAGATGCAAAACTGGCGCCGGAGAGTGGTGGATAGGCGGTGAGGCGCGGCGATGGTGGAGGCTATAGAGAGCTCGGGCGGTGGAGGCAAACGACGAAGCAGGGCGCTCCGGCGAGGGCTGAGGGGTTGGGGCGAACCACAGAGACGAGGGGAACGCGATGGACAACTCGGGAGGAGGAGAGGGAGGCTAGAATCGTCGGAACCAAGGAGGATCCGCGGCGGCCGTGGCGAACTCTAGCGAAAAGAAGATGGGGCCGAGGGGCTCCGGTGGTCGGGAGAGGCATGGGAAGGGCTTGGGAGCTGTGGCAGAGGTCGGGGGTCCTTATATAGGCGCGGGGGAGGCTTTTGGAGCTCACGGGCGAGCTCCCGACCAAGCATTAATGGTGGTCAGTGGCTTGGCATGGCATGGGCGCGACGACGGCGACCATACGACAGTGATTCAGGGCGGGGCAGCGACGCAGGGAGACTGAGTCGAGCACGGGCTTGCTCCTGGACAAGGTGGGATGTCGAGACGAGGGGGAAGGCGACGGGAACAGGGGGAATAACACGCCAGAGAACGAGTTTAGCATGACGCAAGCGTGATCACCACGCGCACTGGTGCAACCTGTGAGCTTTGGCCAGGCCGACCGTGTCTATTAGAATGATCATGATACCCTGAGCCTAAAAGAAGTACTAAGTCGGTTCAGGGGCAAAGAAGAGATTTGCAGGAGGAGCCAAAATGTATTGGAAGCAAAGTGTTTGTACTGCCGAGAGGGGACACATACTTGGCAATGAAGGAATTGATTTGTCTGGTGCTTATCACACACTAAGGTGACTATGATCACCAGAAATCAGCTTATGAGGTGGAGTTTAAAGGGTGGTTGCTGTAGAAAGTGCCATAATGGCCAGAAATGAAGATTTGGATGATGCACTCACATAGTTGCATCAATTGAGCTGAAAATGGTCATGGCCCAATGATTTGAAGATATTAAGATGCCCAAGGAGTTTCATGCCATTTGGATGCACCAAAATAGCACTTGCTTCATAGATCTTCTCTCTGGACAGAAACTTGGAAAATTTCCACAGGGCAAATGGAGTAATGAATTGATCCACAACTTGGTGGAGGGCGTTTATAAGGGTAATAGAATGTCTTGGTAAATTTGCAGCTTAAATGAAGCAATATAAAATATAGTTGCTTCACAAACTGAAAATCTGACTAGAAACTAAGATTTGGAGCTGTGCTCACATAAAAAGGTTGCATGAGCTCATATTTGGCGGAGAATGATTATTTGGCCAAATGAAGGATTTGGAAAAAGTTCATCTCATTTGGACATGCCTAGAATATATTTCCTTCACAAAGTTTCATTCTAGACAGAAACTTTGTAAAATTATAGAAACATAATTACCATGAAAATGAGGTTGGGCTTTGGCACAGGGCAATTATATGGATAGGAAAAGGTGTCCAAGAAGTTGGGAGTCAATTGGGAAAAGATAAATAGCACTTGCTTCACAAAGTGCCATTTAGGGCAGAATAGGAAAATAATTATTGGAGGATGATTTTTGAATATGGCAATGAAATATTTTACCATATTTGAGCAAGATAGGACCCAAATGAAAATTATTTGGGAATTTTAGGAGTGATGGAAATATAGGTTGCTTCACAACCTAGGGGAAAAAAGGACAATTCCTTTAAAAGAAAAAGGAATATTTCCAATAAAAGAATATTGGGATTTGTGCTAGGATGAAAATGACAGGGTCTAGGGTTGGATTTGGGGATGACAAGCCACTCTGGAAATAAAGAAGAGGTCATCTTCTAAAGTTTCCATAACGAAAAAGGAACCCATCTTTTGGATTGAAAAATGTGAGTCTGTTTTGCC